>JBCEWE010000326.1:1484176-1604176 GCA_039877035.1 Silurus lanzhouensis | reverse complement strand
TGTGTGTGTGTGTGTGTGTGTGTGTGTGTGTGTGTGTGTGTGTATATATACTGTTTGTGTACTTGAACTACATCATAGTTTGTTATGTCTTGCTTATCTCGCCACTTTTCTGAGAACTGCTCTGTTTGTGTGTGCTTTCAAAGATAAGATCAGTAAAAGACTCATATGATCTGCAGGTTTTTTGTGTTTCAACTACATTTCTGCTGACACCTGCTGAATATTGAGATGGGACCTAAGCATAAACACTTCATTACTTCCTGTTGCTCCCCACTTCATGTCCTGTTTCCCACCAACTGACTTCCTGTATGAGGATCAACATTCACTTCTTTAATTGTGTCTGCATTTGTGCCTGTCGTTCCTTCTCTCTCTCTCTCTCTCTCTCTCTCTCTCTCTCTCTCTCTCTCTCTCTCTCTCTCTCTCTCTCTCTCTCTCTCTCTATTTGTGTTCGGCCATTGCTTGTCTCTGAAAACAGCATCATGATTTTCTCTTGTCATGACCTGGTTCTCAAGCTGTGTGTGTGTGTGTGTGTGTGTGTGTGTGGTGTGTGTGTGTGTGTGTGTGTGTGTGTGTGTGTTTGTTTGTTTGAACCATCAGACATATGGTTTCTTCGTTTGCTGTGTTCACATCACTGAATAATTGACAAACACCTGTCCCCACTTTTACCTATCTGTATGGTATACATAGCAAGGCCCATGGTCTAAGAAGTGTTTTGCTAAAATAATTACAACACACACACAACCTTTAAAACAGAGAAACAATTGATTACTGTTGATGAAGCGAAGTTGAACCATGTTCACTCTCTCTCTCTGTCAACCCATACACCCCCCCTCCCCCTTGCATTTGCTCTGTTTCTGTCTTCTAAGATACACTTATGTTGTGACCTTTGGTTGAACTGAGGAACTGATATGAAATACTCTAAGCTGGGTATTTTTCTTGGTGGCTGGGATCAAGATATAACCCACAGACTGGACAAAAAACAAGCTGTCTATTTTTCCCTAGCCCTGAGGCTACAAAAGCAGAGATAGACAGCCAGATGAAAGGAGAAGATAGACAGGCAGATAGATAAGACGGCAGTAATGAGCTAAAAGTGGGCTCTGAGGGTTAATAAAACCTCTCTTCTTGACTACATCAGTATCCGGGTTCAGTATCTGTGTTTCATAGCCAAAGTGTTTGCTCACTCAAAACATACACACACTCATTTAGCAGTCTAACTACGCTCCTTACAGCATCAAGCAGCCTTTGATTATTAAGCACACATAATTTAGATAATTCAATGGTCTTAATCCTTTTCATAGTATTTTTTTCAGAAGTGCTTGTGAGTACACATCGGAACAAACCTCTAAAAGCTTTGTTGTGTTTTTTTTCCCCCCAAAACTAGATGTCCACATAACAAGGAGGTGGGATGTTATTCTAAACAGGAAGTCAATCACTTTAATGGAAATGTGTCAGTTTTGTTGGAGGTTTGGCTGCTCTATGCAAAAACCAATGCCTAGGGCATGCTACATGAATCCTCGACTCACTTTGAGACAGTTTTCTCAGCCTGTGAGTTATTACAGAGGCTCTGAGATGTTCAAGCTTTTTGGATGGTGATGGATCACGTGGTCTGATGCAATCGGGGTCTCGCTGCAAGTAAAGCAATGAATAGCAGCCAACATGTGCTGCTGTAGGGAGTGTGTTGTTGTAAAGGAAGTCACAATCATCTGCTGTCTCGTGTAAAACATCCCTGAATCAGTTTACCGTCCCTCTAGTGTGTTTGTATTTGATATAATATTCAAACTTTAGGAACAGCAACACTAAAAAAACACACTCTTGGTGGCATACCTCCTTATTTTCACTTTTCTTTTTTGTTTCTTTACAAAATTTTTTTAAAAATTAAACACCAGAGACCCAAACCACAGAGCATAAAAAACTCCTGTAAGCAAATCAGCGATGACTGTGAGCAGCGAGTTTGTTCACAAATGTAACGATATGAAAGGTAAATTTTGCTATATTTCCTGTAATGTACAGTATGTACAGTTACTATTCGAGTCTCTGTCAGAATTTAGCTGTGTGTGTGTGTGTGTGGTGTGTGTGTGTGTGTGTGTGTGTGTGTGTGTATAAAGCACTGGCTGCAACGCTGAAGGCTGTGTAGTGTACACAATTTTAAGTTTCACGTTAACCATGCACAGGACGAGCTCTGTTGTTAGGGCCGATAACATCTAATGGCTTCAGTGTAGGTTTTATTACAGCGCTGACCTTCTTGGAAAACAGTTTGCGTGTAAAAAAAATTGCACTAGAATCTGATTAAAATGCAGTTCTCCAGCGCGCTAGCATTTGTTTAATGATTTTCAGTAAAATAGCCTGCCAAAGTGGCAAGGAAGAGACCAGGCAGTGTAATTAAGCTGAACGTTAACTGGAACCGAAGCCTTGTGATTTGATGAGGTGTGTGTGTGTGTGTGTGTGTGTGTGTGTGTGTGTGGTGTGTGTGTGTGTGTGTGTGTGTGTGTTGTTTGTATCTTTCCCAACATCTTGATTGAAGATTTGTTTAAACTTGGGAAAATTTTTTTTTTCTTTTCTTTTTTTTTTTTTACAGAAAACAGCTGCACATGTGCTGGTGTGTGTGTGTGTGTGTGTGTGTGTGTGTGTGTGTGTGTGTGTGTGTGTAAGCCTTAATTGTTAGCTGGAAATAAAGAATGAAGTGTGACACTGTAAACTTGTCTCAGGCTACACATATTTAGAACATGAGGTTCTAATGTTCTGTTTAAGCACATTAGCTCATGAAAAGCAGTATCAGTTAAGAATCTTGTGCCATTTCAAACCCTTTGTATGTTTATGAATATTTATTTGATGTGGTTATGTGTGAAATCAAGAGCCTCCTGTTGAATAATATGATATTGTATGTAGTATCATCGAGGCCCTGTTTGAAGCTGACTAGGATCAGTACATGCTACTGGTGGTTCGGGAGAACCCTTCAGGTGCTGCTTTCAATGGATTTCAGCAACTAGATTTATCAATATTGGAAACAATTTGGATTGTTATGCCTTTAAGGTGCTTAAATAAATATTTGAACCAAAATAATGAAGTGTATGTCTTAATAATCATGTGTGATTTCCTTATTGTTTGATAGCATCAATGTAGTGAATCAGGCAGTCATGATACGGATTGCAGTGATGTTATTGATGTTATTGATGTGAAATTTTGAACTGCAATTTCAAAACCCTGCTAATTTCACGTTCAAGTAGAAAATAACTCCCGACTCAGCTTGGACACTCAGATCATGTTCTGTTGCTGACTAGTTTTGTATCTAAAAGTGTAGTATGATGTTTTGGTAGTGCATTAAACAGCCGGTTACTAATTTCTGACCTTACACGTCACATCCCATGTGAATTTTGTGTAAATGAATTTAATTGTGATCCGATCTACTGTCTTCTGTCAAATATAATAACACACACTTTCTCCCCGGGATGTGTGAATGTGCCTGGAAAATGACCCCGACTTGTTTTGCTGTTAATTTGGAATCAGTTTTTGCCTTTTGTTAGAAATTTGAAGTGACTCTATCAGATCCAGACACTAATATGGATGGTTGACTTATCGAGATTAGACCCAGCTCAGATCTCTGGCATGCCTGAAAAGCTTACAATTTCTGACGATGATAATAACAGTAATGCTAGCAAGTTCCTGCTTCCTGAAATCTTAGATGAGCTGCACCGTTCCATATTTTATTTACGTGTGTGTGTGTGTGTATGTAATTTGCCTCTCAAACATCACTATGCTGCAGATAATTGTAATTTTTCTCATGAGGTATTTGTGCTGAATTGTGCTGGAACATCACCACAACAGCTACAGGCTGTTTTCTCCCTCTTCATTGTGCTGTCTCTTTCTATGCAGCTGTTGCCTTCAGTTGCATAATAGCCTTATATTAAACACTTCCAATTTGTTAAACAGAAATACTTTGAATAATGTGTTGTTTCATATTCAAATTATTCCTGGAACTTGGAACACAACCACTGTTGTGTTCTCTGTCTTTGACTACTTGCTATGTAGCTTCACTGAGCATGTGGAAATTATTTTCTCTGGAGGATGGGTGTTACATCAAACCATTGTTTTCAGGCTGGCATGTCTCATCAATCTTATATTACGTACAGTATGCTGATAAAAGTTTGTGGACACCTGAATTGTTATATATGGTTTTTGTTAATTTTTTTTTTTTTATTATTCCAAAATTCATCCCCATTTTGCTATTATAATAACCTCCACTTTACTGGGAATATGCTTTACAAGTTATTGGTGTTGGCTTGTGGAGATTTGAGATCATTCAGCCACAAAGGTGTTAGTAAAGTCAAGTACAGATTAAGGCTGCAGATTTCGATTATTTTAGTAATTGAGTATTCTACCTATTATCAAAATCACAAAAATACAGAATACCGATCAAGTATTCTGAATCTTCTCCTCACCCCTCGCTGTTTTCTCCCCGTTCCTCCATTTTTCATTCTGCAGCATCTTCTGTGTTACCTGTCCAGGGGTCTCATTTATAAAACTGTGCGGAACCCGGAAACCAACATTATTTGATGGCCACAGCAGCGGAAGCACTAATAAAAAGAAGCAGTGCAAATGGCAACATGTTGCTGCTTCTGTCAACTGTGTCAGTGGGACAGAACAGAGAGTTGCAGTACTAAAGAGAAAGTGGTCCGTTCTGAAGGTATACTATGTTTTTACTCCTTTTTATTAACATAAACTAATTTGTTTTCATACAGAGCTCTTATAGCAGTTTGAGTGCAGTCAATGCCTCAGGTGCTTCAGTAATAATGGTCCGTGGGGAAACACAGTGCTCTGTGTGTAGTTAGATGGACTAAATGAAGCATTGAGGCAAATTATTTGCCTCAATGCTTTTTTGTATTTGAATTACTCGAGTTACTTGAGAAATCGTTTCAGCCCTAGCACAGATGTATGGTTAGGAGGTCTGAGGTGCAGTGAGCATTCCACTTTATCCCAAAGTTGTTCAGTAGGTTTGAAATCAGAGCTCTGTAGCATGCCACGCTATCAAGATCTTCCACTCCATCCCATGTAACCCATATCTTCATGGAGCTAGCTTTGTGCATAGGGGCATTGCCATGCTGGAAAAGGTTTAGGTCTCCTAGTTCCAGGGAAAATTAAATACACATACATCCTATACAATTGTGTGCTTCCAACTTTGTGTTAACAGTTTAAACCACATATGGCTGGAAGAGTCAGGTGTCGCAACACTTTTGTCTATATAGCGTACCTTAACAAGCTGTTTCCCAGTTCACTACACATTTTTAGAGGCAGTGATGTAGTCAGTCTATGTTACTGATTTTGTCTAAAACACATCTATATTTTTTTCCTAGAGTATAAGTTTTTATGCAATTTGCCTGGACCTTTATAATGCCTTTTGTTTTTTTTTGTATTTTACCACATACTAATTGCAGCCATATACTTTATATGTTTTCTATGTTGAGAAAATATATGTAATTTTAGCCATACTTGTTTAATCTCATAGACAATCTGATTTTTTAAATAATTGGTATAGAATCAGAATCCATCTATCATGCATAGTAAGTCATTAAAAAAATACAATATGTAAAGAATCTGAATATGCATATAAATTAATTATTCAAGGGGTGTGTTTGATATTGTGCAAAGGTTTCAGATTTTCAGTTTCCCTTTTTACTGTGTTCGAAAACAGTTGTTGGTTTTTCGAAATTGTTTGCAAGTAATATTTACTGGGGATGCAGTGTTACCAAATATTTCACACTGAGTGAGTATTTCTTCACGCACAGTATCATCAGTATTGATACTGTTACTGTAATGAGTAAGATTCTTGCTATTAGTCACTCAGGGCCTCATTGTGTTTCCCTCTGTTTATACCGTTAAAGATTAACTCCTCATGTTTGTGCCTTGTGGACACCATTTAGGCTTATAAATAGTGAGTGTGTATGTGGGTGTGTCTCTGTGTGTGTGTGGCAGAAGCAGCCAGAAGTGAGACAGAAACACACTTGTGTGTGACATCTGGGGGTTACAAAGCCCCATCTCTCTTGTCTGGGGGGTCATGATTGCTACCAGACACCTCAAATCGTTTATATAGATTAGCTGGGTAGGTGTAAAGAAGTAAAAACTCTGAATGAGGCACTGTGCCTCTGCTTAGAAAGCATCCTGACGTGTCCACAGACCCCCTTCTGTCATTTTTAATCAGTCCGGCTAAGCTGCCATTAGCTTTGATTTTCATGATCTTGTGAACAAGCTGTGGCTGTGTGTACATGGGACAGGCGTGCTTAGCTTTCACTTCAGTTCAGATTTTCTGCTAAAATCCCTCATAAGCACCCTGAAACCCGAGGTTGGAATTAATAGCTTGGGACTCTTTGTTTTATTGAAAATGATATCCAGTCTCCTGGTGTAATGTATTTAATGGTTAATAGGAGTCATTTTTTTTGGGGGGGGGCATATTAGACATTCTGGTCTTATTCCAGGATGTGGTAGTAATGATTCAGCAGAAATAATGCTGCTGTATATTTTTGTTTGCCATGGAGACTAAAAATGCTTGTCTCAGGATGCAATGTGTGTATGTAATTCAACATAAGAATTCTGAACTAAAGGGTGTGTTTAAGAAATATAATTACTCATTTGTAAATCATCCAGGGTGGATATTGTCTTTTTAATTATGTTTTCTGGTAAAAAACTAAAAATGTGGTCAATAAGCAAGGCGGTAGCTCTGTGTTCAAAATTCACTGCTTTCATTTTGCAAGCCGCCTTTACACAGGCTTCCAAGACAGTGTTTTGTAAATCATGAACAATGTGGACTTGTGTTCCTGGAAAGCAAGTGCGATTGTTGAATCACATGTGTGAAGAAGAAATTCTGAAATTCTTCTGAATACAAGCTTTGCTATGGGAAATAATATGTGGCGAAAGAGAAAGGAAGACGAGGTAAGAGGGAGAGGGGCAGAAATAATGAGATGGACAGAAAACCTGTTTAGAGAAGAGGAGATAAGAAGGCTTTTTTTTTTAACGGTTGTTGCCAGCTTTGAGAGAAAGACATGTGCGTATGATCAGGACAGGAACAGCTGGGGAACAACTACACCGCCCTGCTCAGATACAGAAGTGTGTGGTGGGTTTGTGTGTTTGTGGTGTGTGTGTATGTATGCAACTGTTTGTGTTCTTGCTGAACCCAGTTTTTCAGTTTTAACTGCTGGGTGGAGACCCTGGTCATTCTTTCGCAATGTCCCAAACAACAAAAACGTTTCACTGGCCTCATTTTCTCAGTTCAGGAAGTTTTTCAGCTTTTAAGCTGTTTGGATCAAAGGCAGCGTACAATTTGTTCTTCAAATAATAGACTAAACAAACTGGAGCTGTCAAAAGGTTCTATAAACACTTTATAATGCACTGCTTGAAACTGTAAAATATTTTTGTTAATCATTTTCAAATATATTTGAGATACATATTTAAAATAGAAACCATATTGTCTTCAGCATGTTTGTGTCTCCATGTTGCTTTGGGTTTGTTTTTCTCAGGTCTCAGAAAAAGAGGTGTGTCTTTGTCTTTGTTTATCTCAATAAATGAGGCATAACCCATTACTTCTTAAAGTGCCCTGTATTGAACTACTGTAATACAATATCGGGATAAAATTATTGGGACATCTGACTTTTTCAGCCATATGTGGTTCTTCCCCAAAGTGTTACCACAAACTTGGGATGACTTTGGATGCGGTTACATAAAATTTCCCCTTCATTTGAACTAGGAGACCCAAACCTTTTCTAGCTTAACAATTCCCCTGTGCAAAAAGCCAGTTTAATAAAGATATGGTTTACAATATTTGTCATGGAAGATCTTGAGTGGCAAGCTATAAAGCTCTGGAATAGGATGTTTAAAAAGCACATACATGCTTATGGTCAGGTGTCCAAAACATTTGCCTATATTATATATTGTATAGTCTACACTTGCTTCAAATGTGTCATTGATTAATCAGAGGCTTTATAACTAATCATGAATCATTGTAGCTGAACTGTCTTTAAAATCATTAAACTATTTAGTGCAAGATGTCCAAATGTGTTGCAATCTTCCACAACAACCTATAACACATAGTACTCTTTTTATACACCGTCCATCCAGTAATCTTATGTATTTAGATCTTAACATTTAAGTTGTGACACATGTTTGCAGGCTAAATTCAGCAAAGCAACCAATCACCAAACTCTATCCTATTCAAGGTTGTGTGTAATATTATAACTTTATAAATTTTATAATATTAAAAAATCAAAACTGAAAAATTGTTTAAGGATTCACACTTCCAGAAGTAGTAGACCATCCATGTACTTCTAGGATACTCATGTTAATGCTACAATTTGGGACACACTCAGTTTTGGATGGTATTTTGGACAGGCAGAAGGCAAACAGGGATGCAGCATGTTTCTCATTTGAATCTCTCCTGGAGATATATTTAAGTAATAAACACAATCAGCCTTTCCCCGCTCACCTTACACAAAGGCTGTAACTGTTTAAAGGTTTAGTTTGTGCATAGTGCCATGAGCAACAATTGTGTATTCTATTTAAAATATTGATTATAATCTATTATTTCCTATTTGAATATTTTCTTTTGTTTTGCAGACTATTTTTGGAATGTTAAACTGCAAGGATTGTGCTAAATAACTTGTGTGATTCAGTCTATGACTTTGTATCGAAACTTTGGTCTGACTATAATCCCCACTGAACATCAACCCCATATGAAAATTAATGTTTATGCATGATAAAATATTGCAAGAGGCTTCATAAATTAGAAACTGATCTACTTTGTGGCCACTATCAGGCCACTGAACTTAAAATATAATACAAAGATAAAAGTGGCTTTCTGCTATAATTCTGTGTTTTCTGGTGAAAGCATTAGGTTACTCGCTGTTCCTTGCGGTGTCCAATAATGCACCACTTTTTCTTTTTGCATGCCCCACATTTGGTTTCAGTATGATTTAATTGGTCTCTGTGCTACAGCAAAGTTAACCTTAATGACCCTGCAATCGAGCAAAGTTTCAACTGCTGTTATTTCTCACACATGCTTAAAACGCACCCACCTACACATTTGCGGCTTTTTTCATCTCTGTTAAGGGTGTAGCTTTGAAGTGATGCATTACCAAAGGAGGTGGATGAAGTAAAACCAAAAAAGAAATTTCAGATGCATCATTTGTCATGGCCACAAGAAATAAATAAATGTTTTTTATTTTTAATTATGCATGTAAAACCCTTTTAAGTTTGCTGTTCAAAACCCCTTAGCCTTCAGCGTCACGCCAGCGCAGCCGATATCCGATTGTTCGGAGTCACTATAAATCATTCTAAAGATCTAAGCCTCAAGCATCGATTTTAGATTACGTTTCTTTAATGAAAAACGTATAATTAATTTATTTGCTGATTTTGTGTAAGTAGTACACACCAACAACATGCATTAAAAAAATGCAGTACTTACACTATAATCATAATAACGAGTCAAAAACACATCCACTGCTGTAAATACCAGTTGATTTGGAAAGATAAGGGTCCACTGAAAAACATGCCATAAAGCATGTGTTGTAATTTTTATGTTTATTCTTTGGTTTTTCGTCACAGTACTTGTTTGATGTATTGTTTGTATATGTTTCGGAAAAACCTTTGTGTTAAAAACGTCAACTTAGTGGTAAAAAAACAAATATGGCTGGTAGAATATAGTGTTCTAAAACAAATGAGACCACCCACTAAAAAAAAAACAGTCAAAGAAAGGTGGAATCTCAGGCCTAAACATCCACTCACTCTGCAGGTGTGGTGGTGAAGTTTGTTTGTTATAATTTCAAACCAGTAGCATTATGGAAACAAACTGATTGATGGAAAATGTAGCCAATGAGTGCAGGACTAAAACAGTATATGGGAGGTTTTGATTTCTCACGTGGGCGAGTTCTTAGTTTTATTGCTCTTCAGAAGCTCTTAGTGGTCAGTGAGTGCAGCACGTGCACTGCGACACACCTGGCAGGAAGTGGATTCAGCTCTTGGAACAGAACAGCTGTTTCCACCTCATGCTAACTCGGCTTTGTTTACAAAAAAATGGGAAAAAAAATGGACAGTCAAAAAAGTTGTTTCATCTGAGATTTGCACAAAGCAGCGATGAGGAAAATATTAATTGATTAATGAATAATTGTGGGCGGAGTAACAACAGTGACTTGGTGATCTGCATGAGGATGGAAAATCTGAGCCTATTTTGCATCTGTGAGATACAATATATCTCCCTTTACAGTTTTATACGATGTTATACGTTTTATAGCCCATTTGTTTTTATAAGAGAAATGCTTGAAAGTGTGTGTGTGTGTGTGTGTGTGTGTGTGTGTGTGTGTGTGTGTGTGTGTGTGTGTGTGTGTGTGTGTGTGTCGTTGGGATTGGAATAGCTGAACATCAGTCTAAATGGAATATGCATGGACTGTAAAATAATAGCTTGTCTGGCTACCTGGCCATCAATATGAATGCCAAATCAATATCAATAGCGAAACATATATAACAATAGTGTTGACAGCAATTATACTATTAATGTGAATAGAGACTAGTGTATGAATGACCACCTGAGTCTAGCAGGTGGCTCTCAAACAGGGGGAGAAAGAAAAGAATCAGACATAGTCTCAGATAAATGTTTGTAGGAATCTCATTTGTCATGAAAATCTTTAAATACAATTTTAAATATAAACTCATGAGACATGGGACTTTCAACCCGGTATTTTTCTGGATTGCTCCAAGACTGATTTAATCTATTTATATATAAAATACAAAATAATGTTCAATGCAGGAAATGTATATTTAAGGCACTTTATCATCTATAAATTATTTTCTTTCCTATATTGTGTATTTAGGCCTCTTTTCTCAGAAACTGTTAACTTTTAAAATTTGGTAGGGCATTTTCAGCTGTGAGTCCCAAAAGCGATGGCGAAGGCTAACAGGTTAAAAGTGTAGCAGGAGCAAACAGTGGGTTTTGAAAGGTCTAGACAGAGCTCTATGTAAGTGAGTGAGTGAGTGAGAGAAGTCTGATAGCACTTTCAACATTTAACAGCTGCAGGTCAGACGAGCCAGGCTTTACACAAACCACAGGGTGCTTCTTGAAAATGCAACATGACAGAGACTCACTTAGCTAGTTAGTGTAATAAAGCACACTTTGATTCTTCTTCTGTTATTATTCCCTTCCTTCTTTTTGTGCTCTTTTCTCTCTCTCTTTCTTTTGTCTTCTGTCTTTCCCATCCAGCAACAGCAAACAGAGACTGTGTTGTCTATGGTTGTTAAATTACACATGCACTCACCGTTATTTCCACTGGTTGCATTACAGAATCTAAATCGAACCAATAAATATCAAATCAAATGGGCCATCTGTCTCTAAATGCATGGTTCATTTAATAATGAGGCGTAGTGTGTGTGTGTATGAAAACGACCATGTACTTTATTTATAGGAAACAAATCCACACCGGTTTGGTATGAAACTGCCCGTAAAGCAGGAGAAATATTTTTGTATAACAGCGCAGTCCAGATTGTGTTGTATCGCTTATACAAGCAGAGTTTATTAACGATTACAGTGTTTCATTTATTAATGAATGACATGTCAAAAACTTTAATGGTTTAGCATTAAATTTAATGTACATCAAATAAGATCAAATAAGGGCAGGTTACTTTGGGATAGTTTGAACAAGTGTGTCATGGAAAGGCATTATATTGGTTCATCTTATTTAAAATTTCAGCCTTTGAAACCATAAGGCATGTTATTTGTTCACATTTGTACATTTCACACACTTTTTTTGAATCCAAACATTGTATGATCGAGTTCTGGTTTTAATCATTAAAGTGTAATGCATGTAAAAACAGGCGATTAGTGGTATTTGTAGCAAATATATTTTAGCTCTATATTCAGAGACGTCTGGATTTAATTTAATTCACTTTTATTTGCATAGCGCATTTAACAGTGGATATTATCCCAAAGCAGCTTTAATAGATTGTGACTGTACATTTTATGGTCATAAATTAGTCTCTTTAAGTTTATCCCTAATGAGCGAGAAAGTGGTAATGGTGGCATGGAAAAACCCACTGAGATGGTATGCGGAAGCAGACACAAAAGTTAACCCATCTTCATTTGGGTGGCACTGAATGTCCATTTATTATAGTTCCATTATTGCTGAGATTATCAGCTGTTTACTAATGGACATGTGAATGCAAAACTGTTCATGGCAAATGTACCATGATGTACCAATCCATCTTCATGCTTCTTGCGTTTAACCTTCCACAGTGACCTTGTAGTTTTTGGATGAACACCACAAAGTTTTACTTTGGGGTCTCTGAGAAAATCTCACGCTGAGCTTTGTGCATTTTTCTGTGTTTTGCTTTATAAAATTAGAACGATCCACTTGTATTTTATCCTAATATCTTTCAACTCACGTGTCTGTGGGCTACTGTTACACACTACGCTATGGAAACCCAACAATCAAGAACCTTTACCTAATTAGCTCATGCTCCCGGTTAGACATGACATCATCCTTATACATTCCGATTTATTGTCTTTCAGTAATGTTTCACTGAACTGCAGTGGTTTGGTCTGCCTCCAGTCTCGGAACAGTGATTCCATTTTATTCTTTACTGGTAAAACGTGCATTACCTGTGTATTAAGTGAAACAGCTAAGATTACTTCAAATCGTTTACTGACACAGGTTATGTCTATCTAAGAGCATGAGCTTTGAAAAGAGGGCTTGCGGTTATTACATAGTTACGCTAGATAATTAGGCTCGTTTTAGAAGAAATAGTTTGTTTTTTTCCTATCCATTACCAGGAAATGTGTGTGTTTGTGTGTGTTGTCATGTTGATGTTGAGTGTGTATAAAAAGCATGCCCTTACTCACATGGTGCCTTGTGACTTGCTGAAAGGGTCTGCTTGTCCTTGCTGACATCACTTCCTGAAGCACACACTGTGCATGATTGAGAGGTTTTCAACTTGAATTGCAGCTTTTCCAGCAGCTCTCTTGAGACCCAGGATGGACTTCCTGTCTTGCCTGATAGGGTGAATTTTGTGTGTGATTGGTGAGTGCGATGTAATGAGGGAATACAAAGGATACACTACATGGGCAGAGGTGTGATTGATGTATAGTGATTTTTTTTCCTAATGGCCCATGAAAGGTAGAGCATGCACTAGGGAAAAATATTAAAAAACAAAATCACAAAATAAAATGAAAGAAATAAGTTGAAAATCACTTCTTAAAACCAAATTATTTGTACATTTGCATTGAAATTTATGGCATTGGGCAGATGCCATTACGCCAGAGTGACTTCTTGCGAGTTATCTTGTTTATACACCTGAGCAGATGAGGGTTAAGGGCCTTTCTGAAGGTGCTGAACCATCGAGCTACCAAGTCCCATCCGCATGATAGTATGTTGAAAACAATGGAGAAGGTTTTCTATTTGGTTTGGAATATCACATGCTCGTCATTATTGATTTCTTTTAGGAAACATTGCAAACAACCAACGAGAAACGCTGAGTCAATATCGACGTGTAGCTGTTTTTCACGTACGTGTTCAACACAACCAGTAATATCCATGTCCTTCAACCAGTTCAAATTGAACTCTTTGAATTCTGGGTTGTATACAGTGACATTTATGGTAAAAAGAAAAGGAAGGAAAAGAAAGAAAGAAAATATTACATTATGTTCTCATCTCTCTTTGTCGCATATTTCATATCTCAGATTTAAAAGTGACTTAAATTGAGTGGTATTGTTCTACACCATATGAGGAAAAACCAAACAAATGAAGTTGACATGACAGTGTGTGACTCAGAACTGCCTAGTGCTTTGGCTGTAATTCTCTGAAACAGTACTAAAAGAATGAACTCTTGAATTTGTTCTTTCTGGGCTGGTTTCCTGATATTGATAGTTTAACTTCTCACTACAAATTTTTTCCCTCTTTTTTGTTTGGGTTGAGATCTGGTGAGTTTTATTGGCATTGCATATGATTTAAGGCATTTTTATTTTTTATCTAAGAATGAAGAAGAGCTTCGTATTGATTCGCAGTGACACTTTAATCTTAAAGGACAAATGAGAGCCGAACACTTCAGGGGAATTAATTAACGCCTCCCACAGCATAACAGAGTCCCTTTAATTTGTCATCCGTCTACAAATCATAATGTACATAAATAGAGTCATAGAATGAGAGAGAGAGTTGAGGCTGAAATAAAGAGGCACATTGAAAAAAATTATATTTTGCAACAAAATGTTATTTTATCATTCATAAAATCCACATCATTGACAATTTGGTCACATATTTAGTTCATGGTAAAAGAGGAACAACTGAAAAAGTAATATCCTCAAAAAAGAAAAAGGTTATTGTCAGTGATCAGTACAGATATCTGAACTTAATTCATCCTAACATATATAATATTTAATCCTTGATTCATCTGATGATTTACTACAGTCACAATTTATTTAATGATGTCTTCAGCGCAACAGGGAGAATGTGGTACTATTACAATAATAATGTTACCTAAAGAAAAGAGTTTGCAAAGGTAAATTATGCCTCAGATATTGTTAATGAATTTAAACTGATATTTTTTTTGATACATTAACAGAACTTTGCTGCCAGTAAATGTCCTTCACCAATAACAGCATTCATTGGCCAGTGTGTGTTTTTTGGCCATCCTCTGTGGACAGTGAGGACATTTGTTATATAAAACAGAAGATCGATTAGAGCTTGACAAGAACACTCCTCCAAAATGGCATAGTTGACTTGTCTGTATGTATGTCTGTTGATGTTTTGCCAGACCCGGTTTGTCTTTTTCAATCCCATTTGTTAGTTGTTGTAGTATTATGGTGCACTCTGCAATATGTTCAAGGCTAAGAGGCCTTTAACTCAAAAGACTTTTTATTTATCGATATTTTGTGTGTAATGAATTGTGACTAAAGATTTGACAGTGTTTACGAAGACTACTGTTTTTGCATGAGAGTTTGGGGGTTTAAATGAATTTGGACAAGAAAATTATGTATACGTTTGTATAACTATTTATGTGCAAAATTAATTTGACTCTTACTGTTGTGGTGATGTTTGTGTTTTTTCACCTTGTACTTAAGGCGCTGTAAAAAGCATACCATTTCTTTTTTTTACTATTATGTTTTTCATCACCTGTTTCATCTTGACTGCTGCCTACTTGTTGATCAGAATCCTGGAGGTTGAACTAACATTTAAAACTGTTTAATTGTTATTTCATCTTTATCCTGTTGCTACTTTAGCAGACACTTCTTTATCAAGATATTTATTTAACAGCGTTTCGGCTTTTTTTTTACAAATTCAACATATCTTAGATGTTTCTCTTTCTCTATGTAACTCCAGGGTACATTTGTGTTGCTTTACTATTTGTTCCAAGGGAAGCAATAATTTCTCAGAACTTATTAATAATATAAAAATTTTTTTGTATTGAACATTTGTCATTATACCTGGATACCCAATACCATGGTATCTTTGTGTTGCCATGTATTGTTAATAATCCCTTTTATTTTTCTGTCTTTCCCTCTCTGTGTAGGATTTATGCAGCGTTGGTGATGAAGACGCAGTTGGTGATGAAGCTGAGGCGAAGCTGAGGTTGACCGTGTAGTGGTCATCGCTGGAGATCCAGAATCCTCACACACTTAGAGACTCTCTGACACCCAGACCCTCACACGCACACAGACACCGTGCCCATGTTTTCTCCCGAGCAGGAAAACATCTCCACCTCCTCCACCAAAGTGCCAATTAAATACGGAGAGCTCATCGTACTCGGGTAAGTTTGCACCACTTACACCTTTTCATTTTTGGTGTCCTACTAAAAAACTTAATTGAACATGAAAAAATGTGGAATCATGTTTCTGATTGGGTCGTTGGGGTGTCAGTAAAGTATAGTTACTACTACTGCCATCATCTACTCCAGTGGTTCTTTAGATTACAAACTAAAGATACCATTACAAAATTAAGATTCTCTAAAAAAAAAAATTGTGTGTGAGTGCAGGTTTTCATTCCAAGCAAACAAGGGCCATGCCTAATAGTCTATTGAAAACTAAACATGTGGAATCTGTTGTGGCTTGGTTGTATTCGGAACCTACACTCTCACACACCTTTTGTGGAAAATCTTAATTTTGTAATGTATCTTAAGTTTTAAGTCTAAAGAACCAGTGTTGATTTATTCATTAATAGAGACTCCAAGGACATTTGTACACCACTCTGGATAATGGGGGTCTGCTAAATGCAGTAAATGTAAATAATTGAACACCCGTGCACTACTCGTTGGCAGTAAAAGTGTATTTTAGATTCATTCCACCTTCGCACCAGTGGAGGACAGACACTACTATTCATCAATGAGTGCAAGTTGTAAATTCTTATTCTGGTACATTTGTGCCAGAGGTGCAAGGTGCAAGGCCAACAGCTGCTATTAAAGAGGAAGACCATGAGCTGAGTTTTGAAACGTTGGTTTGGTACAGTGAGAAGCTTTGTTAGTGACCTACATTTCCAGAGCAGCCTACAGAAGTGCTTTGTAGTCTCGAACAAAAACAAAGCCTATTGCTAGCTCACTAGGTCTTACACTAAGCTTAACATCTAGTCTAAAACCATCTCATGAAGGAAAGTAAAACTCAAGACTGTCTTTTTTTAAAATTAAAGGTAATCAATGTGCTTTACGGTAGTGGCTTTTACACTTTTATTTGCTTTAAAGCAACCAGTGATTTTTTGAGAGCTAACTGGAAGTTCATTCCAGTGTTGAAACAGGAAAATACCTGATGCATGCCTTTATGTCCCCTGAGAGATAGTGGGACAAATTAAGCCATATTAGAGGGTCAGGGAGGACGTTACCAATAAAGGGAGCATATCAGTGGGGAGGTGTTGGGAGCATTGCAGGTGTCAGATATTTCCCGAGGCAGACGTGCAAGGACTATGTTGTAGTAGTTTAGCTTCATTATGACAAGGGGCTAAACAATCAGTTGCGCTGTCTTTGTGGAGAAGATTCTGAATGTTGTACAGGAGAATCCAGAAGTTTAGAATTGACTGGTGAAAAGGACACTTGTGTGGCATTTGGAAAGATTTGAGATTAACCTAGGGAGGTTGCAAGATCTTGACATGGGGGTATGTTTCCAGGGACCCACAGCAGCATTAGCTTCACTGGGTTTCGTTTGAGTCTAATGAGCTTCCAGTCCTTGACGAGATGTCTGCCAGACATGTTGAGATCTGTGTGTGAGCAGGAGTGTCATGGGATGACTTTAGTGTCATCAGCATAGCACTGGTATAAAACCCAAGAAAGTACAGATAAAGAGAAAGAACTTGAAGGATTTCAGTACTAATGCGAGTCTTACGATTGGTTGTGTGAAAAGTTGCTGGAAAGTCAAAAAGCCTAAGGACTGAGGAAACTACTGTGCTGCTTATGAAGCCAGATTGGTTTAAACATTTTTGTTCATTCTGCTGAGACAGAGTAATGGTATACAGCCTGGAAGAATTTTATATAAAGAAAAGAGAAGTGATACCAGTCTGTATTTGCTGAGCTCTGAAAAATCTGGAGTGTTTTTTTTTTCCAGGATGGTAATAAACCTGGCTGTCTTGAATGTAGTTGGGACTTGCCCAGTTGTTGTGGAACATAAACTACTCATGCTTAGCCTGTTCGCCTATTAGCTTTTCTTTCGTGTATAAGATTTCTTTGTAGATTGTGGTATCATAAAAGGTCAAAAAGGTAAAGTGTGGGTGCTAACATTGCCATTGAGATTTTCTGACAAAACATCCACAACAACATGGGGTAAGGGGAAAATTCTAAAAGTCAGCCTTAGTACTTTATTAGTACAGGGTGATGGATGTGATGCCCTCAACAATATTTTTGAGGCTCTGTACTCCAGTACAGGTTCTTTCCAGTCATTGTGATGAACAATTCTATGCGTAATAACGTGAGTGGCACCACAAAAAGTCCCTGTTCACCATGACTCACTGGGCTGGTTCAGGAACCTTGTAATATTTTACTGTCCTGCTTCTCTTCATCTCCGTCCCTGGTGCCTCTGGACAAACTTTTCCAGTTTAACTTTTTAGTGGGTTCTAACTTTTCGCCTTACAATATATATGTGCAAATTATTAAAATAATGCTTTGATCCCCTCAAATTGTACTCATATTTTAATCATTTGTACCATGTTGAATTCTTATTTCTGTGTTGATGCATTTTCTGTTGTAGCAACTCTGATAGTTCAGTAGTAGGGGTTTGTTTACATAAGAATAGCTGAACTATAAAACATGCTGCATAATTGTTGAAGCCTTCTGTAAGGAGTGGTTTGTTATATATTTAGTCTCAGGTCTCAGCGCTTTATAGGAGCCATGGATGTTTTCTGACACGGGAAAGTTTCCTTATAACCTATTTTTTTATCATATGTTTTTTTTATTATTGTTATTTTTTAGGACTGTTCATAGCTGCTATAATGTAAGATATATCAGGACCTACGGCAAGAACATACGGCATTAATTAATGCAAAATATAATGCTATGGTATAGGAGGAATAAATACTTAGGGACATACAGAGGAAAGGAAGGAACTTTGGCATGGTAATTGTATCGCTGCTCTACTGTGAACTGCATCAGATGCTATTTCTGATTATTTTCCTAATACAGCACACCCCCAATTATTAGGGTTAGGGTTTTTGTTTGTTTTTTAGTTTAGATAATGAAGTATAACTTAGGACTTCTGATCAGAAGGTTGTAATTTCAATGTAATCATTAAATTGAACGCACTATTTAAGAATTATTTGATAATGGTCTTTAAGAACCATGACCTCGGAAAACCATCTGAATGAGACCATTGCTATTATATTTGCAAGTGCTGCATACCACACACAAACACCGCGTCTGTTGTGAGCTGAAGTGTATCAAATACCTGAAACGTAGTCCATGCCTAATGAAGATTGGTACAGATTCCGAAATCCGTAGAAGAGCATGTGCTATTGCATGGCCCTTTAGGAGCTCTCACACACTCTGGAGTCTTTTCACTGGCAGATTGATTTAGCTCAGCGGTGCATTGAATGGAGGTATTGATTTTGTCTCCAAAAACATCCATCAAAAGCCCAGTACTGAACAAGCTAGAAACAGATCCAAGTAGAGCGTAAGAAGTGATGTAGTTTATCCCCATGTGCGCTGAAGGAGTTTTCATTCCAGGACCTCACACACTCTCACACACAGATGTGCTTGTTGGCTAAAGCTCTCGGGAACGACTCTGCAGTTTAAGAGCTTTACTTTTTGTTTAGTTAGAGCTTTTTGTGCAGACAATAGGCATGATTGCTCTGGCGATTTGTGTTTGTGGGCCACACGTGTACCAAGCCGTTTTTAAAGAGCGAGGAGTGTGTTTGTCCGTACTACACATTCTCTGCTCTGTCCGGGGATCTTTATAAATGCAGAGGACATAACAGTGAATCTCCCACCCTTAGGATGGATTTATTACACTGTTAGCCAATACTCAGTAGTCAAGGCCTGTATAATCTCATTTTTCATTTCTTATCGATTTTACATTTAGGAGAGGAGGTAGGGGACAAACCCTGCTTTTCAAAGGCCATGCTTCAGGTTTTAAACTAATGCCCAAAATGTCAGCAAGAAAAATTATGATGTGCCTAGCACTGCACCTGAATCATTACGTGTGTGTGTGTGTGTGTGTGTGTGTGTGTGTGTGTGTGTGTGTGTGTGTGTGTGTGTGTGTGTGTGTGTGTGTGTGTGTGTGCGTGCACGTGTGCCTGTCTGCATGCGTGTGTATGTTTTCTCACGTGCGCAGGTACAATGGCTCTCTCCCAAATGGAGACCGTGGAAGGCGGAAGAGCCGTTTTTCTCTCTTCAAGCGCCCAAAAGCAAACGGAGTCAAACCCAGCACTGTCCACATAGCCTGCACACCACAAGCAGCCAAGGTACACACACACACACACACACACACACACACACACACACACAGCCTCTATACCAAAGACACAAGATCCTCATATACGCAACTAAACCTTAATTAGTCTTTAATAAAATGTTGCTCCCAGCATATGAAGCATTAGCAGCAACACTGTTGCGTATATAGTAAAGTATTTCAAGATAGTTTGGGCTCTGACTTAAGTAAGAAGTAGCCATTACCTGTTTTAGTGTCACGCTGGTAACTGGACCTCACATCTTATTAATATATTGATAGAAAATAATTCCAAAATGTGTTACCCAATGAATGTATTCAGGCTGAACATCCACCATATAGAACATCATGTCATGTTTACATCGCTGACTCTCTCTGTCTCATCCACATGAACCCCATACTTTCTGCGCTGCTCGTTGTGAGCTTCGTAAACTAGTCTACAAATTAAGCCATAGTAGACTTTCAGAGAGACCAGTGGATGTTCAAGGCACCTCATGGCAAAGACTTTGAGGATTTGAGAATTAGAATTGTTGCTCTCCACAAAGATGGCACAGGCTATAAGATCAGTAACACCCTGAAACTGAGTTACAGTACAGTGGCCGGTTCAGTGAAGGTAGAGACCTGACCTGATTTTTCAGGCAAAGTTCTGTCCCGCTCTTGCAAAAATATATATTATTTTCTCCTGCAAAAAAAATATTTTTTTTTCTCCCGCCTGCAATATTTAAGTTTTGTCCCGCTCCCACCCGCAAAAGCCCACAGGTAAAGTAGTTATGCACTGACGATTCTTTTTCAGTAAAAAAAATAAAATAAACAGTCCAGGGTTTTGTTGTGTTGTATGTTCCTTTCTTTAATAAGGAACTAATATCTGTAGCGATTCTCCTGTCTTGTGCTTCAGACATTTTGCCTCGGTGTGCTATAGTGGTCTACCGCACATGACCACACGAGAGTTCGCTTCTGACCTTGTGCCTGTAAATTGTTTTATTTTATATTAGTTGCCATTGTTGCTTTTGTGCAGTAGATACAAAGCAGTTTATTTGATTTTTTTGTTTTATTTGTTTTTAGCAAATGATTTTATTCTCCCACAACCTGCACACACGAGTATTTTACCGCCCGCATCCGCATTCACCCATAAGATCTTGTCCCGCACCGCACTCGTTTGCGTTGTGTCCTACGGTATTCCCGCGGTAGTGGGAATACCGTCTCTAATTGAAGGAAACATGGATTCCAACATTTACTGTGACATTCTGAAGCAGATCATGATGCCCTCCCTTAAGAAACTGGGCTGAACGGCTGTTTTACAAAAAACTACCACAAACACACCAGAAAAATAACAACTGTCTTGCTGAGGAAGGTGATGGTGAAGGTAATGGAGTGGCCAAGTATGTCTCCAGACATGAACCCTATTGAGTACCTGTGGATATCCTCAAGGGGAAAGAAGAGAAACACCATGTGAATATAGGATGTAACAAAGCTGAGATGCAAAAAGTATATAATGCATTTTAAGCCCAATTTAGCACCATGAGAGCTGTGCAATAAATCTACAATAGACACTGATAATTAAGGACCGGAAACTTTAAATCTAGGTACATTTTAATATTATTCACGGTTAGATTTGTTCTGCCAACTTTGCGAAGACGTGTTTGTTGTGCTGGTTGTCTCCTTTCAGTTTACACTGGAGGTCCAGAGCTATTAAGTAAAGGAAGTGTAATAGTTTTGCAGGTTAGAAGCATGCCTTATTGTTTGTTTCATACAATAACAACATTAGGACATAAATTATTAAATAGGTTATTTGCTATGTGATGAATTGAAATAGCTGCATAAAGCTGCTCTGTTCATGTTCATGCCTAATGAAAATGCTTTATATATGTCAAGCCTTTATTACTTCTAAGCTGCAATACCCTGGTATATACCATACATGTAGCTCTAGAACAAAATCTTAAGAAGTGAACTTCTGATAGCAAACATGTCATGGCTGAGTGAATGTAGTTGAAATACGACACATTTTGGTTACATTATTTCTATAAACCCAAGGTGAATGAGCCAGAAAAAAAGACACTGCTGTAAATTGTCTCCTGCTTTATTTTGAAGCATGGGTATAGTTGAATTATTTGGAGCTAGCTTAGAATGATGTAGGTGCTACTTTCCTCAGCTGCATATTTTATCCGTGTGTGTTCTGTACTTAGAGAGTAATAAATACGGTATATCTATAAATACTTCATTCTCTGTAAAACAGAGCCAATTCAAAAATTGTTTTCTCTTATTTCTCTTTCTTCTTTCCTTCTGACTCTCTCTGCCTATCTTTCTTTCTCCCAATCACGAATATTTTACCCATTTCTTTCTCTCTCCAACTCTTTCTGTCGCCGCTTTTCTGCTACTCTTTTAATCTTGCCCCTCTCTCTTTCTTCCTCTGATTTCAGGCCATAAGTAACAAGGACCAGCACAGTATCTCCTACACTCTTTCCCGAGCTCAGACTGTTGTGGTAGAGTACAATCATGACAGCAATACTGACATGTTCCAGGTACACATACACACATTATATAATTACATATATTATCCTTACATAACATGTAGGTGCTGATGAATGCTTTGTTTGTTTAATCTGGTTTAAATTTGCACACTTTCAGGAACAGCAGCGTGTTCTTAGTCAGTCCCTCCATCTTTTTTAATCCAGGCAGATTCCATTACCTTTTTAGTTTTTTTTTATAACTGTAATTAAGAGTGTGTGTAACCAGGTGGAGAATAATGTGCACCTGTGGAAGTGTTTGCTTAGGGTTGATGATAAGCCAAGCAAGGTACACATACGCATGGATACACATGGACACACAGGGTGTAAGCAAAGGGCGTAAAGGGTGTAAAGTGCAATTCTTTCATTATAGAGAAATAATATGATTTATTTTTATTTCCAAAATCTGAAACAAAATATCTGTCTTTTGTGTCCTCAGATTGGTCGTTCCACGGAAAGTCCAATAGATTTTGTGGTGACTGACACCATCCCCGGCAGTCAGAGTAACTCGGACACTCAGACAGTACAGAGCACCATCTCACGCTTCGCCTGTCGTATCATGTGCCAGCGTACCCCGCCCTACACAGCCCGCATCTACGCCGCTGGATTCGACTCGTCCAAAAACATTTTCCTTGGGGTAAGGAGACGCTGAAACTGACAGGCTGACTGAAAAAAACGCAACCTTTGTCATTAAACATATACATTAAGCTTGATTTAGGTAAGTAGTTTTAAAGAAGTGTCTCCTGGGCCTTTTAAAATTTCATGTATTTTCTAATAGAGTCAGAGCTGGAATGAGCTAAGGGTCTGTGTGTTGTTCCTCACTTACCAGATGTGACAGTTTTCTCATTTTGCCCTGGATGGAACAGAGGAATGTGGTGGTGGAAAGTGTGCATTTGGGACATCTTTAGGATAATGGGCTTAGTCAAGGACACCACAGCACTGTAGCCTCTCACCCATATAAATAAACTGCAGAGCTTAGAGAAATTCTGACTTAAATGATCATTATACCAATTTTTATATTAAATATTGCATTAAGTCTGTAAAACAACATTAAATCTAAATGTAGCTGTTAGTGGAAAGGATCGAGGGTCAAAAATTATCACGCTAGAAGGCACCTAAATTACCGTATTTTCCGGACTATAAGCTGCTACTTTTTTCCCACGCTTTGAACCCCGCAGCTTAAACAATGAAGCGGCTAATTTATGTATTTTTCCTGGGTTTTTCCGGTTTCACAAACCTCAAGCCAAAAAAATGAGCCCCAAAACATCAGACCAATGAAATTGCAGAACGGGTTCAGGTTAACCAATAAAATTATTTATATTAAATCAGATGCGCTCCCACTGAATCGGGCCGCACCACATCATAAATATGGATGATGTTCCTCTGACGTTTGACCTGCCGCTCACTCGGACTGTCTACAGGAAACGCGAATCATTCGACACGCTGAAAACAACCGGGCATGAAAAAACACACGTCACCTGTGTTCTGAGCTGCACGGCATCGGGAGAAAAGCTTCACCGATGGTGATTTTTAAACGCAAGACAATGCCAAAACTCTCAAGATAAATTGTAGTGAAAGGAAGGAGGAAGACAGTGAACAGTAACTTTCTTGGTGGGCTACTGTTTAGATACAAGCCAGGTAACAGACACTGTCTTTCATTAAAGCCTGTGTAAAGTTCATTAGTTTCTATGTAGGCACTTATAGGCTTATAGACAGGTGCGGCTTATTTATGTTCAAAATAAAAATCTCTGTAAAATTCAGTGGGTGTGGCTCATATTTGGGTGCGCTTAATAGTCCGGAAATTACGGTAGATGTGAAACGACCATGTTTAATACATTTCAGGTCATTCACACCGAAATATAGCGTTTTTAGTGCTTTTTCAGTGCTACCTATTGCCAACTTTTTATTCTCCAAAGCGATTGTAAACAACAGCAAAATTTTAAATGGCTGACGGACAAATTATAAAGAATAAAAGAAACATTTTTACAGCAGGGTGCCGTTGTTTTAAAACCACTCGTTTTAAGAAAGTCATCCTTTCATGTTTACAATCAAAATCCCTCAAGATTTTAAATGTCTTAGTCTGCATGATGAATTTTAGGGTGGAAAATTAATACTAATATAAACAATTATCATATACATGTTAAGTTTGTTTACCAGCTTAGTATGTTGCGTGTTATTGTTTACATAATATGCAATATGATAGAAAAGGCTGTGGTTGTAAAAATAAATACAAATTTGGTATCTAAGATAGGAACTGAAGGTAATGAACTGTGATTTTGATATAAAGCAAAATAGTTACCATTTAAGGTTTTATCACAACCCTACTCCACATAGTGTTCTGTTCTGATTTAGAAAAATCCTGTACCCAGTGTTGCTTGCTACTATGGCTCTTGGTGAAACATAAGGAGATAACAGTAGGTCCCGCTCATAAACACAGTAGGAGGCCAGGCTGGAGGCTTTTTCCAAAGGGGATCTGATGACATGTTGCTCCTTTAGAGCGAGATTATTATGTAGCCATATAGTATTGGTGCCTCTTGACGTCTGTCTCTTGGGGGAGAAAGAGTGAGAGAGAAAGAGTGAGAGAGGAAGAGGGCATATGCTTTGTTTGTTATTGCCCGTTACTGTGGGTTTTAATGTGTTTCCTGATTCACGTGTACAAGCCCAGAAATCCACATTTGGCCTGCCTGTGTGAACAATGCCCAAGTATCCTGAAAGCTAAAATAGCATGTGTGATTCAGATTTGTAATTTTTCAATTTCTCCTCTTCCAGGAAAAGGCAGCAAAATGGAGAACATCAGACGGACAGATGGATGGCTTGACGACGAACGGTGTATTGGTGATGCACCCACGTAATGGCTTCACCGAGGACTCCAAACCTGGCGTATGGAGGGAGATCTCAGTGTGCGGTAACGTCTTCACGCTCCGGGAAACACGATCCTCTCAGCAGCGTGGCAAAATGGTAAGGATTTTACACACATGCACTCACAGTTCAGTGCAAATTGATGTAAAGCTGGCTGCCACTCCATGTCAGGCTGTGTGTCATTTATAGAAAACACTGTGGAAACATATATAAAAATGATACTTTCATATCCAAGCAGACTTACAGGTAAACAACTTGTCTTCAATAAAACTGCAAAATCCTCTGCTATGTTACACACACACACACACACACACACACACACACACACACACACACACACACACACACAGAGAAACACACCACATTGGCATGTACGCACCACCCAGATGACTACATTCTCACCTAGGGCTCAGATATCCCTGTCTATCGTTAGCTGTTAGGTGGGAAACACCTACTGTTACCCAACTTTAATTAAGATTATGTAGAAAACAATACAAACCCAAAAAGTATTACATGCCAGTGTTTCCAACAGCAGCAGCAGCTTCATAAAAAAAAAGAATCTTAAAACGTGCTTGAGCTCAATCTCCCTGTGCTCATATTAAATAACATTTTATTTTTGTTATTTTGATTTTGATTTTCTGAGTACTGTTTGGGCCAAGCCTTATTCCTCCTGTTCTATTCACATGTCTGGTTTGTGTTCTGAGAATTGTCTAAAATCAGTATCTAGGACAGCAAGGGTGTTTAGAATCACTGTGCCAGTAGGGTTGGTCAAGGTTGCACCTAGTTTAGATACAAGTTTAGCTTCTCTACATTAAAGCTGTGTGCAATAATAAACTACACAAATGCATGGCACAATATCACTTCTACAGTACTGATGCCCAAACCCTTTCAGCCGGTATCAATACTCATACGAGGTAGTATCAAAAAAGAGTCGAGACTTTAGAGTACAAGAAAGTACATTATTTATCTTTATACACTATCACATTCAAAATAGGCACAGCAATACAACACTCCCAGCGTTCCTGCCACTTCTGGAATGTGTTTTGGAAGTCTTCTGTTCGAAGCTTCTGTTCACCTTCTGTGATTCGCACTGGATTTCCACAATGTTGTTAAAACACAACCTTTAAGCTGGATCTTCATCTTCAGGAAAAGAGCGAAGTCCATAGGATCCAAATCTAGTGACTAGGGTGGGTGCGGAAATGAGATCATGTTGTTTCTGGCGAGAAACTCGCAATGCGAGAACTCCATGACATGATGCATTTTTTTTCCTTTTTTTTTTTACTTGTTCTAACTTGCTGTTCATGATGAAATCACAGTCAGAAATCACATTGACTTATGAAGGTCAGTGCCCCCTGTGACTGTGCCTGCAGCTTTGTGCTTCCATCTTTTGGCATGTTTTTTTTTTTTTCTTTTGGCAAAACTAGTCTCAAAACTTTTAATTCAGTAGGTATTTCTAAGCATTTAATTTATTTATTTATTTATTTAATAAACGCTTATCTGGAGAATGTGAGGGGGAAATACAAATTACAAATAGTATCAATAATCGCCTCGCCCTTAATATCCAATCAACCATTTATTTTTTATTTATTTTTGACAGTATCTGGTCATCTATGAATAGAGATCATTATGACGTAACATCAAAAAACAGTTGTCTCAAGGAAAAAGTGCTTTTTAATCAGCTGACAAACACATATTAAGCCTACACAAGCTAATGAATTATATAAAAAAAATAGAGGTAAGATAAGAATTAAACAACTTTCTCCCACTTTTCTTCTTTGCCACTTTTTATTTCCTTATTTGGTCCTAACCCTGACATCCTTCCATTCCAGTCTCTTGAGTGCTTAGACACTTGCTTGTGTCTTCTTGGAAATGTCAATTTGGAAAAATTGTTATTTTGCCAATAGAGTTAAAACAGGATGCCCCAGCCCAGAGTAGAACTCATCAGAAGACCTGACTGGCATCCTGCACCAAATGGAAATTTGGCCTGATGAGTGGAAGTGTTTAACAGTTTGTGTTTTGGCTCTCACCTCACACCCATTTTGGCTTGTCAGCAGTCCTCGTGTCTGTCTTGCTCCAGCATGGGTTACTGCCGGACGCTGTTGCTGTAGTAACCCATGCACACAGGACATGGTGTGTATCTTTTTCTCAGCGCAGCTCTTCATCTGTGTAACATGACTCCGTAAGATGATCAGCAGCTGATCTGCTAAGTGCGTCAGACAGAATAGACCAGTCTGGGATGTTTCTCGATCTGTCTCTCTGTCCATCTGTTTGTTTTATTTCTGTTGCTGTGAAGGATGAATCTCTTCATTTAGGCCTTTTTGGAGGAATATAAACACTCTTAGTACTGGTGTTATTTGGGTCAGATAAAGAGTTTGTGGTAAAAGAAGAAATAAGGTATATATACACACACACACACACACACACACACACACAGATCTTTAATCACACAGATTAATCAGCTTCTCGGCTGGAAAGACACCGCACTTATTGGCCTTGCAGCAAACACTCTCAGGTCTTATGTGTGAGTAGGTTAAACACTGTCCAGAATAAGTTTTCATTTTTAATTTCAGCTTTATAACATGCCATTTAGAATCGTTCTAAGATTCTTTTAAGCCAACGATTCTTGAGTGTGAAAACAAATCGCGATCCAATGTTTAGGAAGTCCAAAGATTCTGTTTACCTGTAATTTATGGCAACTATTAGCCAAGACTTGATGGATTTATCATACCAAAACAATATTTGATCCCAATGTATAAATTTTAGGGCTGAAAAAAGAAACTGATACTTTCTGGTATGTACTGTATGCTTGAATCATTACAACCAGATATTCACAGAAGGAAAATTCTGAAATTATTCATAATCTGCGTGGGATATCCCCCCCCCCTTGAAACTAAATTTCAAGCCAAGTCATTGAAAACAAGAAAAGACATTTTACACTCTTCTTATTTCTAGACTGCAGAGGTGGGAAGTACAAATACTTCGTTACTGTACTTAAGTAGATTGTTTCTGGTATCAGTACTTTACTTCTTACATTTTCAATCCAGGCTTCTTAGTTTAGTTTTAATTTATTTGGTGACATGATCAATATTTTTTCTCCTCATTGCGCGCCGTTTTTAGCCTATCAACCTTTTCCTCGACTTTTTCATATCTACCACTGGTGTATCATTTCCTGGCTCTTACACACCACAGATGAAGTCTAGTTTATGAAGTAACAATGAGTAGGCAGAAGGCAACAAGAAGTCTGGGGTTCACATGGATGAGACGGAGAGAGTCAGTGATGCAAACATGACTGAGACTTTCCTGATCACCTGATCATCGTCATCTTTTCTCTGCTTGTGTTCTACATGGTCGATGTTCAACCTGGATACATTCATTAGGTAACAGTATTATTATATTAATATGATCTGAGGTCCAGTTACCAGCGTGACACTAAAACAGGTAGCAGTAATGGCTATGTTTTACTTAAGTACATGTCAGAGCCCAAACTTCTTTACTTGAACTTGAGTGAAAAAGTGTAGTCAGAACTAGCCATCTCTGCTAGACTGCTGAGAAGGTCTGGAACTGTGTGAAAATGTCACCAGGAGTGTTTTAAATCAGTGCAAGAAGCCTCTCAGATGGACCTGCATGTATAAGATCCACAATGAAGCATTGAACATTCATTGTTTTGATACAATACACTTTAAACCCTATAAAACTCTAATAAAGTCAGAAATAGTTTTACTATAGTATAGTGTACATTTCTAGAAGAGAAATTAGTCACACAGATGAGGGTGAGTTCCCTCCATGATTTCTCTATTTACAGACATCAATAATGGTGAAATCACCAAAACACAACTATGTTCCTCTGCTTCAGAAGCTGTGAAAGTTGCTTTAGGCAGACTGTAATAAAGAGCACCAGGCACTGGCCACATTAGTCAAAACCAAAGACCAAATTAGACTACAGAAACCCTTTCAGCTTCATGAACTGTTGAGATCAAAACAAGTCTTTAATAAGAGGCCCAGTGTTGGTTCATGGCTGTTTGATAGCACCTCTGCAGGAAGCTTTGAAATTTCAAGCAACATTACACAGGCGTTGAGTTAAACCTGGGTTAGATGCTGACCAGTGTTTAAACTGGTTTGTATAAGACACAGTGGTTTATGTGTGTGTATGGTGTGTGTGTGCTTTTGAAGGAGACCCAGTGCAGTGGAATCTGAGTACAATGGCCTGGCTGTAATAGAAGCCTGACGCTGGCTAAACTTTGACTAAATGCCATGCCATCTGAGCTTGAAGTTATTGGGCTTAGGATCCCCAGAGACTGTTGTGTAATTGAGCTGTTATTTTATATACATTTTTCAAATCGAGTTACATGATCAAGTTCCTTCGCATCTTATGAAAAGGGGGACTAGCGATGAAACACTGACTTCTCATTAAAGTATTTGCAGCTTAAACGTTTACACATTTTAATCTTGTGTATTTAAATAAAATTAAAATTCTAAAATTAAAATGCCAATTATTAATGTGATTAGGTACATTTAAGATAAACCATAAGATAAGATAAACCTTTATTCGTCCAACAGTGGGGAAATTTCCAAAGTTTTTGTGCTATATGTGTGTGAGAGCACATATTTGTGTGTGTGTGTGTGTGTGTGTGTGTGTGTGTGTGTGTGTGTGTGTGTGTGTGTGTGTGTGTGTGTGTGTGTGTGTGTGTGTGTGTGTGAGAGAGAGAGAGAGAGAGAGAGGAAGAGTGCTGGTGTTTGGGCAGTAATTTATGACTTTATTTTAATAAATAGCTTTAGGGTTAAAATGCCACCCAAGCAAAAATAATTGGATGCGTGCCCGTGTGTAGCATCAAAATTAATATACACATAAGCCGCAGATGCCAACAGACGATTTTTACCATCTTAACGTGCGTTTTTTCCGTCTTAACGTGTGCGTGTGCTCACTTGACCTATCAACACTAATAATTATTTTAATTAGATGTGTTTTTTTGATTGTCTTGCATATAAACAGTCATGTGTATACATTTTGTTTATATAAACCGTGATGTGTGAACATGAGGGTCTCATCCAGAAACTCTTCATATTGCTGTGTGAGGTTTAGCAAAATACAGAGAGCTGGAGTGTACTGCCCTCTGGTGGCAAGTTTTGCTGATGCTCATTTATAAATGATACTCAGATTAAGTGTTTTTTGTTTTTTTTGTTTTGCGTTAGTTAAAAGTAGGAGAACAAAACAATATGATCTTTTTTCTTAAGTTAAATACCAGGTTCCACTTTATCTCCAGGTACACAAATAACACATCCGTCCATAGGGAAATAATGATTTTCCTGGATTCTTCCTTCTCACAGGTGGAAAGTGAAACGCAGGAGCTGTCGGATGGTGCGCTAATTGACCTGTGTGGTGCTACGCTGCTGTGGCGCACTGCTGATGGCCTTCGGCGTGCACCCACTCTGAAACACCTGGAAGCGCTGCGGCAGGAGCTGAATGCAGCACGGCCACAGTGTCCCGTGGGCCTCAACACACTGGCGTTTCCGAGCATGCGGAGGTGCCAGGGTGCTGTGGCCGAGAAGCAGCCGTGGGCGTACCTGCAGTGCGGGCATGTGCACGGCTACCACGACTGGGGAGAGCGGGGCGGGGCGGGGGGCGTGACCGAGCGCGAGTGCCCCATGTGCCGCGCCCGTGGGCCCTACGTTCCGCTGTGGCTGGGCTGCGAAGCAGGGCTTTATGTCGACGCAGCTCCGCCCACTCATGCCTTCAGCCCGTGCGGCCACGTGTGCTCAGATAAGACAGCTGCGTTCTGGAGCCAAATCCCACTTCCGCATGGTACACACACTTTCCATGCTGCGTGCCCCTTCTGCGCTCAGCAGCTCAGCACCGGCCACAACCATGTGCGGCTCATTTTCCAAGGCCCCGTCGACTGACCTTTGTCCACCCAGCAATGACCTATCCCATGCAGTCCTTTTTTCATAACTGTCCTCAATGACCTTTAGTGAAGTTACACAGCATTTTATGCTCTGGACTCTTCACCCTTTTTAGACCTTCTGCCACGGAGAGTCGTCTACGCTCTCACATCCCACACCACTCTATTCCTCTTCAAAACCGCATACTTCTGTGCTGAATACTGTTAAAATAGCACGCCTGTGATGATTCTCCTAAGCTAGGCAACTGTACTGTTGGCCGTGGTGCAGAATTTAGCAGGGCAGTATGTGTGGTTTTTGTTTTTATTTCCTCTGCTTTCTAAGTGACCTTTTTGTATTGATTTTTTCTTAATTGAAGAAAACAGAGAAATCTATATTTTCAAGTGAAACTAAAAAGTACCTGAAAAGGTAAAAAAAAAAAAAAAAAAACTGAGGAAATGTAAAAAGGGGCTTTTGAATACAATTGAAAGTGTGATCTGCCACAGGAAGTGCCCAGGTGACCTCGGGGGGGGAGTGAACTGGGGCGGTTTGAGTAATATATTACAGTGTTTCTTTGCTAATATGCTAATGGATAAAAAAAAATTACTTAATTTTAGTGATGCAATAATCATCCTTCACACCACACCACAACACGAACATAACACTCACGAGTCGACTCTTCATCATCACTGCTGCAAGAAAAAGAAAATGAATTTAGATTTTATAGATGTTCTGGCTTTTTTTTTTTTTTTTCCTTTTTTTTTTTGCTTTTGTTTGTTTTTTTCATGTAAATCAAATATGCCTAACTTAAAACAATGTACCATTTTTATTTATGCATAGTATCGATGTTAATCAAGTGTAAAATTATTGGTGTGTAATTTTTTGATGTTCCACTCTGTGTATGTGCTCTGTTTTCTTACTGTTAATGTTTCTTCTTTTCATTGTCTTATGTGTAGCTTTGGCTGTGTGTGCACTGAGTATTTATGTAGCTAACACAAGTGTGTGTGTGTGTGTGTCTGTGTGTCTGTGTGTGTGTGTGTGTGTGTGTGTGTGTGTGTGTGTGTGTGTGTGTGTGTGTGAGAGAGCGAGAGAGAGAGAAACACTTCCACCTCAAAGCAATAGTCCGAGGGCTTCAGACATACAGCAATGCAGGATGTAAGGCGGATATCAGGGGCTCAAAATAGAAGTGTTAAATTGTAGGTTTAGTGGTTTACATAGTGATTACACTATTGAGAACATGTAGTTTATGGGATTTGTAGGAAGGCGGCAATGATCTATAATTTAAGGGTGTGTCAAAATGAGAGGGGTCAATGGCCATAGTGTTTGGGAAACCTGCCCATGTGAGTCTGAAGCTATATGTGTGAACGCCTGTTTAAAAAAAAAAGAACCCAACTAAAATACAGGTCCCTTTAATCACAGACCGAAACCAGACGCCCTAACGATCTTTTAAGCAACTCTGCTGTTTGTCTGATTGCTTACTGTATGTGAATGACTTACAACAGTATCTTACAGACTTGACTCCAGTTTTTTAGCTCGGAGCAAATTGGACGTTTTAGAATAGCACTTCCGCTATGTTCTGCTCAATAGGCAGCTCCTTGGTTAGGCAGCATTTCTGGGCCAGATTGAAAGGCAGCCGTGTTAAAGACGCGCTCATTCAGCATTCAGGTACCTTATTATGTACCTTATTTTGTTTCAATTTGAAGAGGTTTTTACATTTACACTGACAGTGTATAAGGATGGTTCTTATACAGATAGACTTTTGCTTTGAGTCTCTATCAGAAATGTAACTTTAGAGAGATGACAGCGATTGGCCCGGATCAGAGAGAAACCATACAAGCTGTAACTCTGTTATACAACAGTTTATAGAGTACTTTAAAACACGTAATTTGTACATAGGTGCTAGTTCAGCAAATCCCATGATTCAGTTATTTATGTTACTTATTGTATTGGAAAATGATCAGGTTACATTTTACTAACTTGCTGTGTCTATTGCAGGCTGTTAATCAATCAGAATTTTTTTCCGTTAACATGCTGCATCACATTTTATGGAAAATAAACCAAAATACTGGCACATACCGAGCCAAAACTGGACTCATTGAAACATTCGTAGATATAAAGATAAATTTTTGTACTATTTTATCAGGAGTGATTGGGCCTTGATTCAATATAATAATAAAAACAATTTTCAATTTCCAGACGAATTCCCTTCTTATGAATCCTTAGAATTAAACATTGGTTTAACAAGACGATTAATATACCTGTATTGACAGATCAAATTTCCTAATTTATTCAAGAGAACCCGAATGATTATTTTATCCTGCCGTGATAGTCATTAGTCATTAATCAGATGTGCAGCTACTTTTGCTTTCATACTTCCCTTTCTATTTACTATAGAGCAAGAAAAAAAAAAAGATAAATAATTAAACATTCTTAATGGCATTTCACTTCCCTGCCTGCAGTGAGCTAAAATATGAGCCCGTTTCAGTCAGAAAACATGCATTAATTGTGATCTTTGCTATGCAGGTCATAGATGAAGGAAATCCGGATGCTTCATTAGCCGCTGTACTACATACTCTGACCTACTTTTCACTTTTCACAACGCCTGCTACTTCAAATCAATGCGAGTCTACCATGATAAAAAAAACTGCATTAAAAGACGTTATATACAATTTCTCACAGCAGATGTTGTTCCATAACTGTGCAGGCAAACTGCTACTGCAGCTCTAGGAGATAAAGCCAGTGGAACAGCACATCTGGGTGCTGAATAAGTGATTGTTCAAGTATTTGCTTAATTCTAGTTAAGCAATTTCTGCATTTAACTAGTTTATCATAGTTAAACAGTGGCTACTAGTTAAAGTAATTAAATGTTCAATTCATTGCTTTTTTAATAGATAATGATACTATAATACTGGTTTGTTGGTTTTTAATCTCTTCTAGCAGCTACAGGATCCTCAATTACCACATCATGTTCCTTATTAGTGTCACCTCTGAGCAGAAGGAAGTGCTCCTGGCCCAAGGATTTTTCGAAGTAAATTTTAGTCTTCATGGACGTCCAACTGCCTAAGACACAAACACAGCTGTGATGTCGAGCGTATTGTCCAGGTGTGTGTGTGTGTGTGTGTGTGGGAGAGAGAGCAAGCGAAAAAAATCTGGTGTAAAATTGGGCAGCAGAGCTTGAAATGCATTTGAAGCAACTTTTATAAACATCCAAATATCAGCCATACAACTAATCAATTTTCAATCATCCCAAATCAGTCAGAACTTTCGTGACGAGCCCGACAAAGCACCACCCTTTTCCAGCTTCGACCAGATCACACCACACTACAACAGACCAAGCGTTTAGACTGTTGTCCATCATTGAAAGAACATGGTAGACTCCCTCTCAAGCAGACTGACATTAATGCTGATGTAATAGCTACCTCAGTGCTTTTGGCTGCCGTGTGCTGACCGTACTCAACATGGTTTGTCGCACAGATGTTCCGCAGAGGCTCGATTCTCCACACTTGAATCATCACATTGGAAATGTTTGTGCTGTAATAAGCTCTGAGAATCCTATTCCTCCTGAGACTTCCCAGCTGTTGCATAGCTGGTGCCAGATGCTTAATTTTTCCATCTCCTCACCCAACCTTTATGATATTCCTCACAGTAGGGAGATGATGTTCATTTCAACCTCTGCAGTGCTCAGTCTCTGTCCTGGCATTCTGAGTGCAGACTCCTGCCAATTCCTTCAGCTCAGGGAGAACTTCCCCCTCTCTTTTGAAAGCAGCGTTTGATAACTAAGCGATAATAAGATCGGTCCATCCTGATTAAAACTCACCATAACACTTAACACACAAGGCTTGAGGATATCTCACTGATGTGAACCTCTTTCTGACTGTCCTCCCATCCTTAATCTTTCATTTCTATCCTCCTTCACTGACTCTCTAGTGCAGAAAGGGCTCCCCCACCATCTTTTGTTTTTTCTCAATTTGTTTTTCTTTGTTTGTTTGTTTGTGTGTGCATGTTCTTTGTCATTAAGAGCATAGTTTTTGAGGGAATTCCTGTGCTTCACTTTGAAAGCTGACAAGGTTACTGATCTGATGGCTTTTGTACCAACTTGAAACAATAATAATAAAAAAAATGAAAAAATAAATGTGGGTGGTTTTATTTATTTTTTGTTTGTAATTGGGGTATTAGCCTAAGAATTAAACACTTGGGAGGTATAATGTTATAGGAAAATAATGAAGGGGTGGTGCGTCGCAACCCAAGTTTATGTGGATTCAATATTTATTATTATTTCAACAATGCTGTTTTTACCCATTTAAAGTCACATTTAATGCTTCGCTTCTACTTGCATAAGTTGTTTCTTTAAAACATAACTTGTGGTTTGTTTTGCAGTCAGAGCTAGTCGGAAATCAATCAATGCATTCTGTGTTTAATCAGCCAATCACATTTGAGAATTTAACAACTATGTGGTACAACCTTATTGAACGAAGTGTCTACTACAGGACCGCTACAAAGCATGATCTGTGTGTAGCTGTGACTTGGTGCCATTGTTTCCTCAGCATATAACAAAACCCATAAAATGTATACTATTATTTGTGAAATGACACATAGACAAAAGTTTGTGGACACATGACCATAAGATGGAAGATCCCGTTACACATTTAATCTTTATTTGCTTTTATAAAAACCTCCACTCTTCTGAGAAGATGTTCAACTAGATTTTGCAGTGTTTTTGTGGAGATTTGTGCCCACTCAGACACAAAGTTGTTAGTAAAGTCAGGTACTGATGAATGATGAGGAGGCCTGGTGTGCCTGGGTAAGCATTCCAATTCATCTCAAAGGTCTTCAATTGGGTTGAGGACTATAGCAAGTTTGGGTCTCATTGGTCAGGTCAAGGGAAAATTTCATTTAACCAAATCCAGGGACATCCTATACAACTGTGTCTTCAACCGTTCGGGGAAGAAAAGCATATAGCTGGAAAAGTCGGATTCACTCTGTTATCCTACTGGTAGTGGAATATTAGTAACTTCCTCTTTACATATTTATTTGTAACCCCAACTTGTTGAAGCACCCTCAATCTCCTCTTGGGTTCAAAAGACCCTATGTTTTCACCTTCGCCATTTTAACTTCCACTCAGTTCCCACTCAAAGCACATTTCAAGGTTGTTGTGTGGATGTGTGTCCACATAGTGGCAGTGTTTTGGGACCTAATGGAGTTATACCAGTAATCATATTTTATTCAAAGAGCAAACAGGCTTTTCCCTGCTTAACCTCTGCACACAGGTTTCAAGTGTGTACGATCTCTGGTCCAAGTCTACACAGTTTTCGCTTCATAGCTCACTATTTTGGAAGTTTTGTGTCATAAAGGAGAATAGAAAACGTTAACATGGTGGAATAATGGACAGATCATGTTTCCCTGTGAATGTAGAATACCCATAATGCATTGCTTCTTCTCATCTTCTCAAGATGACTTTTGTGTGACACATCCATAAATGTAAAAGAGTGCACAGCCACACGGTGGCATCATTTGAGCCATTTAGCAGGTTGTTCTTGTTTAATCCTGTAAATTTGTGTATGTGTAATAAAATATATATACAGTGCCCTCCACAATTATTGGCACCCCTGTTTAAGATGTGGTCGTGGACTTCAAAAAATTCTCCTTTTTTTTTTTAAACATAGAACCCAAATGCAAAAAAAGAGAAAAATCCAACCTTTTATTTAAGTACATTACTTTGGTGGTAAAAAAAATCACACATTTAGAAAAAGAAAAAAAACTTGAAATCATGTGTGCCACAATTATTGGCACCCCTGATGTTAATACTTTGTACAACCTCCTTTTGCCAACAAGACAGCACTTAATCTCCTCCTATAACATTTCACAAGATTGGAGAACACAGAGAGAGGGATTTTTGACCATTCTTCTTTGCACAATCTTTCTAGATCATCCAGTGTCTTATGCACTCTTCTCTTTAGCTCGCCCCACAGGTTTTCGATTGGGTTGAGGTCTGGGGACTGAGATGGCCATGGGAGGACCTTGAGTTTGTGACTGCTGAACCACTTTTGTGTAGATTTTGCCACATGTTTTGGATCATTATCCTGCTGAAAGACCCAATGACGACCCATCTTCAGCTTTCTGGCAGAGGCCATCAGGTTTTTATTTAAAATATCCTGGTACTTCAAAGCGTTCATAATGCCATGCACCCTAACAAGGTTCCCAGGGCCTTTGGAAGAGAAACAGGCCCACAGCATCACAGATCCTCCACCATACTTCACGGTGGGCATGAGGTGCTTTTCGGCATACTCATCTTTTGTTTTACGCCAGACCCACTTAGAGTGTTTGTTGCCAAAAAGCTCAATCTTAGTCTCATCTGACCAAAGCACACGATCCCAGTTAAAGGCCCAGTACCGCTTAGCAAACTCCAGACGTTTACGTTTGTGAGTGTTAGTGAGAAAAGGCTTTTTCCTTGCATGCCTCCCAAACAGCTTGTTGGCATGTAGAGAGCGTCTGATGATTGTTTTGGAGACTCTGTGACCCCAAGATGCCACTCTTTGATGCAATTCTGTGACGGTGAGCTTGGGAAAATGTTTTACTTCTCTTACCATCCTCCTCACTGTGAGTTGTGGCAAGATAAACTTGGGACCTCTTCCAGCCTTGTTTGTCACTGTTCCAGTTGTTTTAAACTTCTTAATGATTCCTCTGACTGTAGATACCGGCAAGTTAAGGCGAGTGGCTATTTTCTTGTAGCCATTGCCTGACTTATGAAGGTCGACACACATCTGCCTTACTTGAATGGTGTGTTCTCTTGTCTTTGCCATGTTGACAAATGGGTAAGAGAATTAGGCCTCTGTGTCACGTCATATTTATACCCCAGGGTAACAGGAAATCATGAATTACTAATTAAAAGTCCCTAGATACCCTGACCAACCTTAGCAACTACAGAAAAATATATATAAAAAAAAAAAAACAATTAAATTTTTCAGAGGAATTGTTAGGGGTGCCAATAATTGTGGGACACATGATTTCAAGTTTTTTTTTTTTTCTAAATGTATGATTTTTTTTACCACCAAAGTTATGTACTTAAATGAAAGGTTGGATTTTTCTCTTTTTTTGCATTTGGGTTCTATGTTGTTTTTAAAAAAAGGAGAATTTTTAGAAGTCCACGACCACATCTTAAACAGGGGTGCCAATAATTGTGGAGGGCACTGTATATATACAGTGAGGAAAATAGGTATTTGAACACCCTGCTATTTTGCAAGTTCTCCCACTTAGAAATCATGGAGGGGTCTGAAATTGTCATCGTAGGTGCATGTCCACTGTGAGAGACATAATCTAAAAAAAACATCCAGAAATCACAATGTATGATTTTTTTAACTATTTATTTGTATGATACAGCTGCAAATAAGTATTTGAACACCTGAGAAAGTCAATGTTAATATTTGGTACAGTAGCCTTTGTTTGCAATTACAGAGGTCAAACGTTTCCTGTAGTTTTCCACCATGTCTGCACACACTGCAGGAGGGATTTTGGCCCACTCCTCCACACAGATCTTCTCTAGATCAGTCAGTTTTCTGGCCTGTCACTGAGAAACACGAAGTTTGAGCTCCCTCCAAAGATTCTCTATTGGGTTTAAGTCTGGAGACTGGCTAGGCTATGCCAGAACCTTGATATGCTTATTACAGAGCCACTCCTTGGTTATCCTGGCTGTGTGCTTCGGGTCATTGTCATGTTGGAAGACCCAGCCTCGACCCATCTTCAATGCTCTACTGAGGGAAGGAGGTTGTTCCCCAAAATCTCGCAATACATGGCCCCGGTCATCCTCTCCTTAATACAGTGCAGTCGCCCTGTCCCATGTGCAGAAAAACACCCCCAAAGCATGATGCTACCACCCCCATGCTTCACAGTAGGGATGGTGTTCTTGGGATGGTACTCATCATTCTTCTTCCTCCAAACACGTTTAGTGGAATTATGACCCAAAAGTTCTATTTTGGTCTCATCTGACCACATGACTTTCTCCCATGACTCCTCTGGATCATCCAAATGGTCATTGGCAAACTTAAAACGTGCCTGGACATGTGCTGGTTTAAGCAGGGGAACCTTCTGTGCCATGCATGATTTCAAACCATGACGTCTTAGTGTATTACCAACAGTAACCTTGGAAACGGTGGTCCCAGCTCTTTTCAGGTCATTGATCAGCTCCTCCCGTGTAGTTCTGGGCTAATTTCTCACCTTCCTTAGGATCATTGAGACCCCACGAGGTGAGATCTTGCATGGAGCCCCAGTCCGAGGGAGATTGACAGTCATGTTTAGCTTCTTCCATTTTCTAATGATTGTTTCAACAGTGGACCTTTTTTCACCAAGCTGCTTGGCAATTTCCCCGTAGCCCTTTCCAGCCTTGTGGAGGTGTACAATTTTGTCTCTAGTGTCTTTGGACAGCTCTTTGTCCTTGGCCATGTTAGTAGTTGGATTCTTACTGATTGTATGGGGTGGACAGGTGTCTTTATGCAGATAACGACCTCAAACAGGTGCATCTAATTTAGGATAATAAATGTAGTGGAGGTGGACATTTTAAAAGCAGACCAACAGGTCTTTGAGGGTCAGAATTCTAGCTGATAGACAGGTGTTCAAATACTTATTTGCAGCTGTATCATACAAATAAATCGTAAAAAAATCATACATTGTGATTTCTGGATTTTTTTTTTTTAGATTATGTCTCTCACGGTGGACATGCACCTACGATGACAATTTCAGACCCCTCCATGATTTCTAAGTGGGAGAACTTGCAAAATAGCAGGGTGTTCAAATACTTATTTTTTCTCACTGTATATATATATATATATAAATAGTATGAGGTAACTTTTATTTTTATATTGTGAATTAATAAATTATGCATTTTTTTATTATTAAGTTACATTTATATTCTGTTGTGTGTGAAACATCCTTTTTGAATTTTGCCTAAACCCTACAGGACGATTTATTTCCTGGAGTTAACATTGGGTTTGTTCGTGCCATCTTGCTTAGGGATTAAGAGAGCTGTGGGTGTAAGTGTAAGTCTTTGTGCTACTTGCATAATGTTGTGTATTTCCTACAGTAATGCAGCACTGGGCTTTCTGCCAAATCACCAAACGTGGCACCGTCCAAAGGGTTCTGGTGTGACAAGCAGGTGAATGAACAGACTGCTGTATTAGTCCTGAGACCATAATGAACGAAGCCACTCAGAGTAAGTGTGTTAACCCTGAGCTAGATTTTCTCATTTATCAATGAACACAAAAAAGTGTCCCCTCTTGGCTGAGTTTAATTAGTGAAAGTGGAGCTGTTTGTCATGTTTTTGTCTTAATTATAGGACTTGTATTGGAAAATACTTAATACAGTTAAAATTACGTTTTACCACAATTATTGGCACCCCTGATGTTAATACTTTGTACAACCTCCTTTTGCCAACAAGACAGCACTTAATCTCCTCCTATAACATTTCACAAGATTGGAGAACAGAGAGAGAGGGATTTTTGACCATTCTTCTTTGCACAATCTTTCTAGATCATCCAGTGTCCTGGGTCCTCTCTTATGCACTCTTCTCTTTAGCTCGCCCCACAGGTTTTCGATTGGGTTGAGGTCTGGGGACTGAGATGGCCATGGGAGGACCTTGAGTTTGTGACTGCTGAACCACTTTTGTGTAGATTTTGCCACATGTTTTGGATCATTATCCTGCTGAAAGACCCAATGACGACCCATCTTCAGCTTTCTGGCAGAGGCCATTAGGTTTTTATTTAAAATATCCTGGTACTTCAAAGCGTTCATAATGCCATGCACCCTAACAAGGTTCCCAGGGCCTTTGGAAGAGAAACAGGCCCACAGCATCACAGATCCTCCACCATACTTCACGGTGGGCATGAGGTGCTTTTCGGCATACTCATCTTTTGTTTTACGCCAGACCCACTTAGAGTGTTTGTTGCCAAAAAGCTCAATCTTAGTCTCATCTGACCAAAGCACACGATCCCAGTTGAAGTCCCAGTACCGCTTAGCAAACTCCAGACGTTTACGTTTGTGAGTGTTAGTGAGAAGGCTTTTTCCTTGCATGCCTCCCAAACAGCTTGTTGGCATGTAGAGAGCGTCTGATGGTTGTTTTGGAGACTCTGTGACCCCAAGATGCCACTCTTTGATGCAATTCTGTGACGGTGAGCTTGGGAAATTTTTTACTTCTCTTACCATCCTCCTCGCTGTGCGTTGTGGCAAGATAAACTTGGGACCTCTTCCAGCCTTGTTTGTCACTGTTCCAGTTGTTTTAAACTTCTTAATGATTCCTCTGACTGTAGATACCGGCAAGTTAAGGCGAGTGGCTATTTTCTTGTAGCCATTGCCTGACTTATGAAGGTCGACACACATCTGCCTTACTTGAATGGTGTGTTCTCTTGTCTTTGCCATGTTGACAAATGGGTAAGAGAATTAGGCCTCTGTGTCACGTCATATTTATACCCCAGGGAAACCGGAAATCATGAATTACTAATTAAAAGTCCCTAGATACCCTGACCAACCTTAGCAACTACAGAAAAATATATAAAAAAAAAAAAAAAAAATTAAATTTTCAGAGGAATTGTTAGGGGTGCCAATAATTGTGGGACACATGATTTCAAGTTTTTTTTTTTTTCTAAATGTATGATTTTTTTTTACCACCAAAGTTATGTACTTAAATGAAAGGTTGGATTTTTCTCTTTTTTTGCATTTGGGTTCTATGTTGTTTTAAAAAAAGGAGAATTTTTAAAAGTCCACGACCACATCTTAAACAGGGGTGCCAATAATTGTGGAGGGCACTGTAAAAATCCAAGGAATGGCAAAAATTTCCAAAGATTTCCACATGCGTACACCTTGCCTGGGCTTGCCTTTTTCTCCTAGTACATCCTGTTACCATCTCTTTCCCAGGAAAGCTACAAGCTATGGATGGGTATGGCTGTGAATTCATCACACCAACCATATTTGGTTTTTCCCCAAACTATTAGTACAAAGTGTGAGATGTCTTTGGATTGAGTAACATAAAATGTTTTTCTGGCCTCCTACAGTTTTCTATTCACCGTGTGAACGTCAGAGTGGATTGTTCTTCTCGAAAATTTTAGAGAAAAAGATCTGAGTAGGTGTGAAGATAAATAGGTCATGACAAGCCTTTCAGCTTCAACAGGTGCAGCAAGAGGAGGAAAAGAGTCATGATACATGTAACAAGATCCTCTTTATAAAATTAAAAAAGGGGGGGTATTATTTGGTTAATCTAATAGGATGATTAACGCATAAACACCCCCACCCCCACCCCCTATGTGTGAAACCTCAAACCTCTCTCTGTATAAAATGTTTCAATTAAGTAGCTTATATTAATAACTTTGCATGCTGTTAGATTGATAGTAAAGTGTGTGTGTGTGTGTGTGTGTGTGTGAGAGAGAGAGAGAGAGAGAGAGAGAGAGAGAGAGAGAGAGAGAGAGAGAGAGAGAGAGAGAGAGATGTTAAGATTGCATCTATGTGAGAGGGCAGTTGGAAAGCCATTAAAGCATTTAATATTTCATGCCACGTTACGCAATACCGAAATTGGAGAACCGGTTTAAAGCTGCAGTAGAAGACTAATGAACATTTCAAATGCACAATTCGTTTCACACATCCTTCAATCAGAATAGGTTCATGATTTATACAGGTTTATTTGACAGCAGTTTTACATCAATGCACTTATTTAAACACACAAATGCTTAACTAGTTTGTAAATAAGACTTTCTGTAAGAATGAACGTTTATGGAAGGAGTCTCCAGTGTCAGTGCTTTGCAAGATCAAAGCAAGTAGTAATTCTCCCAAATTACAGTCACAGACACTTTTGGTGTCATCTAATAAATGATAGACAGAAAAGAAACAAAAGTATTGAGACACCCGACTTTTCCACTCATATGTGGTTCGTCCCCAAACGTCTTATGATGTGGTAGCATAGTATTTTCCCTTCACTTCAGCTGAGAGACTCAGATCTGTTCCTGGGCATTCGGAGATGTTAAGAAAAGCGATCTGACCCTGTATGGAGCAGTGACTGTATATAGAATGCTGAATGATGTTCATTTGCAGAAGTGTTGAGACAGAAGGTGATTTATCATTGTAATGAAACATTTTGTTTAAATGAGCAGGTATTATTTCAGTGTTAGTGTAATTGTGCAGTACAGGGAAATAGTGAGCTGTGTGTGTGTGTGTGTGTGTGTGTGTGTGTGTGTGTGTGTGTGTGCCTGCAGGCAGTAAAGGCTTCTACCTTAAGGAATTGTGGGAGTCCTTGAGTTCACTGTGCATCAGTAAGCACCTTCTCTTCATTCTTACTTCCTTACATGACATACTCGCTTTTTCCTGTCCTTTCTTCTTTCCTTCATCACTCCATTCCTGGTTTCTCAGTCGTATCATTTTGCTTAATTATTATTATCATTATTCTTATTGCATCTTGCTTCAGACCCTCAGACACTTTTCTCAATCCTTCTTAGTAACCTCATTTTATCACTACATCCACTTATGGTACGTCTTTCTAAGACTCCTTAATTGTCTCCTAAACGCTCATCTTAAAAATGTTCCCTTCACTTTCTCAAATTCTTTCTCTTTCTGAAAGTCTCTCTTGACATTCCTAATCACTTTTACAAAAATTTCTCTTTTTTCTTCTTTCCTTCAGTCTCATTTTATCACACTGCTCCTTTACAAAACCTCAGTATGACTTTTATTCTGTTCACTAGTCTTTCAAATATTTACAAATATCATTTTTGTTGCACAAGTCTTTACCGTTTCCTTCTTTTGCTTTTTCTCTTCCCATTTTCGCACTCACTGAAATCAACCTCAAGCTCTTTTTTTTGTCTTCTTTCTTGTTTTGAGTCTCTATCACATCCTCTCAGCATTTTGTCTCGCTTTTTTATATTCCCTGTATTTCCATTCCTTTCCTTACTTTCTCTCTCTCTCCCATACTTTCTCTCTCTCTCTCCTTTCTACAATCAGCCTCATTTTAGCATCATCTCAAACAATGCCTCAGTATTTCTCTTACTTCTTTTTTTCTCATTTTATCTGTCATCATTTTAGCCGTCTTTCTCCACTTTGGCAGCCCTCTAGCAAATTCTATGCTTTCATTCTTGCTTTTCTTTCTCCTTTTTTAATTACCTGATCATGCTCTCCTTCTTTAAATGTTTCTACAATCTTTCTCCTGTTATTATATCATCTCTAAACAGGACCTCTTTCTTTCTCTCAATTTCTCTTTTCTTCATTTTATCACGCCTGATCTTTCTTCATGCCGTCACTCTCAGGCCCGATTTCTCTCAATGTCTCTCCATTCCTTCGTCTGTTACTCTTGCTTTCGTCCTCCTTTTAATACATTAAGCAGGCTTTAGCGAGGTACATTCTCTTGCTTTACTCGTTCCTTTCTTTTACTGCTTTTATTGTATCACACAGTTTTTTTTTTTTTTATATTTTGGTTTCTAATTTTATTCTCTCTTTGCTTTGTTTTTTCTTTTCAGTTACTTGTTTGAACGTATCCCTCTCATCCCTTTCTGCTTTTCTTTTTTTATCACTTTTGCTCTTGAAGTTTTCACAATTTTTCTTGCTTTCGTTCACCTTAAAAGTGTAATGTATCCCCTCCCCCAACCCCCACCACCCAATCTTATTCTATCACACTGTCATGAGACTTCCTAAGAATGTCCCTCATGTTCTAAACATGGGTGAATGTGACCAAAAACACACACACACTGCTGTTTTGTTCCATATTGCACTTTATTTTGTTCCAGAACCCGGTGCCGTTCCTGGAACCAGTCACCGTGATCGAAAGCTTATTGCTTTTCTCATTCACATTATATTTTTATATTTTACATGAGTGGGATTCGGGGACAGTCTGCAATGTCACTATTGGGTAGTGCACAAAGAGAAAATACTGATCTCTCTGAGTAGAAAAACAAAAGCAGTGGACAAAAAGTGTTACGACGTATTTATACTGTACAGTTACAAGACAACATTCGGATACTGACATGTTGGAATGTCGGAAACAATAAAACAGACTCTAAAAGAGGCCAAGTGATACAAAAATAAGTCTAGTCTATGAGAGGACATAGCCCGAGGCACTGTGTCTGTCTCTCATGAGGCGGAGGGAGGCAGGTGAGGTGGGTGAGGTCATCATGTGATCACGTGAACGGGGTCGTCAGTGGTCCAGGATGCGCAGGTTTCCGGAGACGATTTTATTCTCCAGCATGGAGCCGGCTGGGATGTCGATCCTGTCCCCGTGATTGGCTATGATGATCACCGTTCCCTGTGGGGTCAAAGGGAAGGGTCAGAAATAAGACACTGACTAGGGAAGGGAAATAATTCAGTGCGGGCAGATGCCATCATTCATTATTCAGGCCCTTAGATGGTGCCTCAGCTTCAATATATAACGATTTCATGAAGATGACCGATTGTTACAGTGAACCTTTTGTGGGATTGTCATTACCCGATGAATGAAAGAGAGAGAGAAGGTTGGATGGTGTGGAGATGCTGAAGCAGGAAGTGGATAGGATTAGTAAGGAGGAAGTCAGAGCAGCAATTAAGAGGATAAGAGTGGAAAGTCGGTTGGACCAGATGAGATACAGGTAAAAGCGTGTAGATGTTTAGGAAAGATGGCAGTGGAGTTTAGGTAAAGGCTCAGATCTGGAGGGAGCATGGATATAGAGTGTTTGGTGAATTGGTATATTTGTATGCTGTCGTCCCCTCACATTCACACGGTCACTCAGGTTTGTTGACGGTGGTGTGGTGGGTCGTCTCTTATCCCAGAGATCCCTCATGTCTGTGTTACCGTCTGGTTCTCCCTTTTAGTTATGCTGCCATAGCGAGTCTTGCCGGAGTCCAAACTGCACAGTGACATTAACTTTCATACACCAATAGTTACACTTAATAATCCATATCCTTCTCTTCCCGTCACCCTCTCTCTCTCTCTCTCTCTCTCTCTCTCTCTCTCTCTCTCTCTCTCTCTCTCTCTCTCTCTCGATCGAGTTAAACATGCTCCTGAGGCTCCAGTGACCACTGTTCCTGCCCCTCTACCCTCCGTGGATCTTCACATTTCTGTGCAGCTTGGGACGGTATCTCATCAACACCTTGGGTGGTTCCATGAAATTCCGGAGTAGAACGGGTGCTTTGAGGACGGATTGGACTGTAGTTGGTTTTGGCGGTCTGCTGCACTGACTCGGGAGTGCAGTTTGCTTCTGATCATCATCACTGTACCCCGCAACTTTGTATATATGCTTCAAATGGACATTTGGTGCAACCCAGATGAGGATGGGTTCCCTCTTGAGTCTGGTTCCTCTCAAGGTTTCTTCCTTATGCCATCTCGGGGAGTTTTTCCTTGCCACAGTTGCTCATCAGGGACAAACTTACTTACAAAGAACATATTTACGTTTAATCACCACATTATCTGTGTAAAGCTGTTTGAGACAATGTTCATTGTTAAAAGCGCTATACAAATAAAAATGAATTGAATTGAATTGAATTGAGTTTTTAACTAGATTGTTTAACAGGATGCTGGAAGGTAAGAAGATGCCTAAGGAATGGAGAAGGAGTGTGCTGGTACTGGGTTTTTAAGAATAAGGGAGCTGTGCAGACCTGCAGTAACTACAGGGGAATAAAGTTGAACAGTCACACCATGAAGTTATGGAAAAAAGTATGGGAAGCCAGGCTGAGAGAAGAGGTGACCATCTGTGAGCAGCAGATGGTTCAATGCCGAGAAAGAGCACCACAGACGCATTATTTGCTATGAGAATGTTGATGGAGAAGTTTAGAGAAGGTCAGAAGGAGTTGCTTTGTGTGTTTGTGGATTTAGAGAAAGCGTATGACAGGGTGAAGAGAGGAGTTGTGGTATTGTATGAGGAAGTCAGGTGTGTCAGAGACGTATGTGAGGGTGGTGCAGGACATGTATGAGGACAGTGTAACAGCAGTGACGTGTGCAGTAGGAACCCCTAAATATATCAAGCCAAATTCTCACCCACAAATGAAAAAAAAAAACACTCAAGCGATCACTGCTCTGTTTAGGTTTCAAGTTCACTGCACTTTCGTTTAACTGTGCACTGCATTATATATAATTGGAACGACAATAAAACCTACTTGACTTTTAAAAAGTGAGAAAGTTAAGATTTCGTCACGTATATTTTGGAACAGATATAGAATGGCATCGGATCACTTCTTTGCATTATGCTAGGTTATGTGACGTTTTTAGCTGTACGTGTCCTTCAGAGCCTTTTTAACCCGTGAGCTGTGATCAGAATAAAACTAGGATACGAACACGTTCTTATCCTCGTACACTTTACCTTCAGAGAAACGTTCTTCCCAAACGTCACGTCTCCGGAGACAGTCAGGTGATCCAGCTCCAGCATGTCAGGAATACTCTCGAAGCGTATCAGGTATTCCTGAACCTGCATATTAGAAGACATTGAGAAATAAGACAGAGGTGTTCATTTTGGCAATAATAAAATAGCATGGGAGTGTTGTATGACTGTTTTTTGACAGAAAATCTGACATGACAGAATACTTCTGTGTAGACAGGTTTGGAAAACTAGATGAAATGAAATTTGGACTGAAGAAACTAGCAATAAAAACATCAAATGTTGAAACTATATGGTCTCAAATGTTGCCTCATATATCAGGAAAATAAACACTATATTTTTTGTTAGCAAAATTGTTCGTTTTATTTTGTATATTCTTTTTTTTCCCCAGATCACCTTTAAGCATGCCCTTGACTAAAGAGGAACGTCCTGAAATCCGGCTGGATTTGTCACAAGCTTACGAGAAACACGGCGAGTGCATCACACACTCCACACTGCTGCTTATTAAACATATTAACCAATATAAAAAGTCTGAGAAGGTGCATCTCCATTGCTTAACATATGACTAAGGGTTTGTTAGCTTTATGAGCTGTATAGATGTCAAAACATCCTTAATCTGTCATTTCCCTTCTTCATTTAAATAAATTAATGCTTTAAATTACAGTTATTAGTGAAGGGACGACGACTGATTTAATAAGACATTCATCCTAATTACTGCCTTTGTTGATTAATGAACAGGGCATGAGCATGTTAATTACCAGAGCCTTTCGTTTACAGAGACGAAAAGACGTCTTGCAGTTTTTAGATATCAGAGCTTATTCCCCAGACTCTAGAAGGTGCTGCATTCTGTATTTCTTTTTAGAATTCAGGCACTCAATGTGTGCTGTATAATGCAGCCCAGTCTTAAACTTTAGCTCCTGTAGCTGAGTCCCTGTAGACCTGAAAATCATCGTACTGCGGCTTTAATGAGCCTGACCTACATACCGCTGTGAACCAGCAAACACAACACACACACAACAGAGAGTCCATGCAGATCTATACCGGCTACCGACCTAAAAAAAAACCCACCATGTCCTGTGTGCGATTATACAAATATAAACTTCACTGAGTTGGGTGAAGCTCGAGCGGCTTTACAACCCACAAATCGAATCAAATTACATTTTTATTTGTTTTTTATTGATTTTTATTGTTTTATTTATTTTGTTACACAGTACGAAATGTAGTGAAATGCTTATTCTGATTATTCACCATGTAATACAAATTTTATAAAACCAAACATTAGGTATAAAAGTAAATAAAAGTATAAAATGTAACTATAAAGTATACAAATGAATATTATATATTATACGTATATGCAGTAACATTTCAACATTACCAGGAATGTCATATCCATACCCTCTCTGTCTAATTCTGTATATATACTTTATTATATAATTCAAAAAAAATAAATGCTAAAAGTAAAATGTTTCAATGATTACTATCAACTATTCATTTTTTCTTGCTAAACAACATAAATACGTTTTAATAATAGGTAGAGCTTCATCTGTAAAAGTCTGTGTATAAGCGGTTACAAAAGAACCTTCTGACTACACCACGCCTTCTGACTAATCAGATTCCAGAATTCCGTATCGACCGTTTTAACCGTTATCCAAAGTGCATTTTTTTTTGTTTCCTGAAGAAGATCTCCCATCTATAACAGCTCATTGTTTTCCACTAATCAGCCGTTTCATAAGGAGTTTATAGAATTTTGAGAGAGAGACAAATTTGTTAACCAGCCTCAGTCTCAACCAAACACAAAATTCTCCAAAACAGGAAGTGACCACTGCTTATAAAATCACAAACTTGTGTGTTGAATGTTGACTACAGTGATCACATGTTGTGGTTTTCACAAGCAAGAAAAATGCTAATCTGAACAAATAAAATCAATAGATTTTACATAATAAAAGCTGAAGCCTAGCTCTTAGTGTAAAACTAATGCTGGCCAAATAGGTTTTAATAATAGACATAACATAAACATAACATTATGATATTATAGCATTATGACAGGTGAAGTGAATAACTATCATGGCACCTGTTAGTGGGTGGGATTTATTAGGCAGCAAGTAAACATTAAAGTTGATGTGTTAGAAGCAGGTGTATATAAATATATATATATTGTATTTACAGTTTTCCAACTAAATTTCCACCAGAAAACATTTTTTAACCCCTTTAATTAACGTAGGACGGCACGGTTGGCGAGTGTTACCTTGGTGAAGGAGCTGCCCAGTTTGACATGTGGTGTTGTTGGAAACTCTCTCTTCTCGCTCATGGTGAGAGACCCCGCCTCCAGGCTGTACAGGTTAGACATGACCAATAGGAGGTCCGAGGTGGTTTTAACCGGGAGGAAGCGGCTCCGAGGAACATTGATGCCCAGAGCGTTTTCGAAGCACTTGATGGCGGCGCCTACAGCCGTCTCCAGCTGGATCACGTTCAGGCCACCGTTCAGAGTCTGGGAAAGAAGGAGAGCAAGAACGTTATTTATAGAGCATGTCTTTGTGCACATGGCAGCTCCAAATACTGTATGCGCATACAATATATTTAGCTAATATTAAAACTGCTGTAGTTGTCGTTTTTCCCCTAATTAACAAATAACCTGGAAATTTTGGAAAATGGTTTGAACTACGATCTCAGGACTAGAGTATAGTGTGGTTGAGAAATGGCATTTGGGAAAAATGGAAAATTGGATACTTCCAAGTTATTTTATTATTAAGCAGATTAAAGATCTAACTATATTACCCAGTTAACAGCTTGTGTGTGTGTCTGACCTTCGGATTCACAATGATTTCCATGTCCATGGCGTTCTGCTGCTGCAGTCTCTTGATTGCCGCCAGAGAGATCCACAGATTGTTGGTGTTGAAGATCTTAAACTTGGAGACGGATTTGAACTCGTCCACGTGGGTTTTGGGAACCTGTGCAATCTCCAGTAACCTCAGCTTCCCCTCGTACTGAATCAGAGTTCCTCCCTGGATAAGGTGGAGAGGGTCGGGGGGAAAGATATGACGATATAAACTCTTGGTCACAGTACCCTGGATTGAACTATACTTTAATAAACGTTCTTTATTCATTTTCTGCAAACGCAGCTTCTAATATGGTACTGTTTCTATGGTAACAACTTTGACATTGCATGTATTGCAGGCGTCCATAAAACTGGATTAAAGGGCAACTTGTAAAATTGATCTGTCGAGGTTTTCTGTAACAAGGCTTAACCTTTGTGGAGGGAGTCTCCAGTGTCAGCACTTTGTACCACACCAAGGTAAAGCTGTAAAATGGGAAATTCTTCAGGACAGGACAAGCTGCATTTTTTGGTCATATTAACTTCAGGAGAAATTAAAGGATGAGGCCGGGGAGAAAAGCTGCGTTTACAACTACTATAACACTTACAATAAATATTACATAAATATTACAGCTGGGCAATATGGTGATAGAATATAGATATAGAACACTTTTCTTTCACTTTTAATATGATTATTATTATTTTTTTCTTTCTCTGACCTTGACGTCAGCTCTGGTCTTGTCCGTGACCTCCATGATGAACTCGCAGCGCTTGCCATTGGGTTGGCTGACCAAATGGTTGAGGATGTTAAGGTCCACAGTGGCACCCAGGTTATCGATGTTGGACACAAAGATGTACTCCTTCCCCTCGGCGATGAGCTGCTCCAGCAGGCCCGAGTTATAGAAGCTAGCGTAGATGTCTCCATGTCCGGGTGGATACCATCCTTCAGCGCTCTCTCCCACCATTTTCACATCCTTCGCCACGGGCAGCAGAGATTCCTTATTGATCCGGGGATACCTACAAAACAACATTTATATATTATATATATATATATATATATATATATATATATATATATATATATATATATATATATATATATATATATATTTATATATATATACACGTTTTAGACATATTAATAAATAAATCGTTTGAGCTCTGTCATTTTCTAGATGCATGTCTATTTTATATCCTTTTTTCTTTTTCTTTACTTTGCTTTGTATGTCGGTATGGCGTTCTAGGATAAATGCCATACACACATTTGCGAATTAAACATTTCTGGCAAACCTGTTTAATATTAACCCATGCATGATGTTCTGCATCACAAGTATTTAATGGTACACTGCATTGTTATTTCAAGCAAACGTGACCAGGCCAGTTATTCACACCAACAGTTTAATGTGTGCCAGTCTATGCTGCAGCTTTGCAATTGTTTGTTTGTTTATTGCCATACCAGCTTCCAGCTATTTTCCTGGGTCCATGTTGCAAGACAAAGCCTTTTAAAAATATATTTTTAAATAATTAGTGTGTGTGTTAGTGTGTGTGTTAGTGTGCGTGCGTTACCTGCTCTGGTTGAAGGTGTGTATGTTGACCCGGTGGTGTGTGTATTTCTGCAGGATCTTCTTGGTGTCCTCGTCAGTGTTAAAGGAGTTCATCAGCACCAGCGGGACATCAGTGTTGTACGTCTTATTCAAGTGCTATGGGAGAAGGACATCAGCTAGGTGTCAGGTTGAGCAATTCAATTTCATACTTTAATGCATTTGGTGTGACGCGCGTATGCACCGTTTAACGTCTCGGCTGTGTTTCAGTAATCACACGACCAGGTACAGCAGCTACAGCATCAAAGATAGAGGCCTTGTTTCTTTAGGGCTTCATTTTGCTCAAGATATTAAGAAATACACCAGATGATTATTAGATTATTTATATATATATAAAAAAAAAACTAATTAGTCATAAACAGGATTATTATTATGATTATATTTTATTACTATTTATAGTAGTATTGTACTAAAACACACATCAACTGGCCTTGATTGTCCGCTAAGGACCCCTATTGTTAGGTATTAATATTATTACTAGTAATAGTAATAATATGGATCATCATATTAGATATGTGTTCATTTTTTTCTGGACCAGTATTATTTCAATATCCAATTAGTGTCATCCAGTTTTATTTTTTATATATTACAAATATGTATTCGGTGTTTAATTAAAACAGAGGCTCGAAATGATGAGAAATACGGAACTATCAGAAACAGAAACCTAAAATAAAAAAAAGAGTTCAGAGTCTTTAGCACTTATGTAGTGTTTAACATTAAACACAGCTGAGGAACAGAAATGTATTTATACAGCAAATCAATACTGCTCAGGCATTAACTAGATCTAATAACAATACACACACAGACCTAATCACCAGGAATGTGGATCCTCACACACTGGAATGTTTTTTTTGTTATTGTTTGTGTTAAATTTGCATTATTGTCTATGAAACACATCTTAATAATGGAGTTATTAAGACACGCTTTGTTAACTGGTCATCTTCGGGTATTGATGGCAAATCCTCCTCCATAACACGCATCCATGAATTTAAATCTTCACTTGGAACAAACGGCTTTTAAAGGGAAACCTTTCGCTCATCAGAACTTGAGGCTGAGATCATGTTACTGCCATTGCGTAGAAATTGCATACGTCACTAAGTATATGTTGCGAGATGATTAGCAGTTGTCAATGGTAACCGATAATCTGCAGTAGTATAAATCGAAATTAAACCACTGAGCAAGTCAAGCAAGTTTTTTTCTTTTTTCAGTTCAGACGAGTAACAGGATGAAAAAAAACTTCCTGTATTAAGTTCTCATTCCTGCCTTGAAGACAAGGAGGCTTCATGCACTGCCAATAAACAAATCATCAAACAAATAAATGGAAACATCAATAAACATAAGGCAGGGTTGGTTATAAGGTTTTCACTGCTGGCTTTCTGGCTGTAATTTTTTCAAAAATTTTATCTTTGGGATACAAATGACAGACTGAGAATTGCACTGAGAAAAAAAAAAAAGATATTTATAAGCCTGCTAGTGCAAGAAATGGAGGATAAAAACATACCTAAGAAACGATGCCAATTTGACAGATTTATCAATGGTAATTCGAAAAAAATTACTTTTTAGCTGTTTCAACAATAAAAAAAACAACAAATCTATTATTCGACATTGTTTTTATTTCTGCTGCTAGAAATGTTTACAGTGTACAATCCAGAAAAAAATATATTCTGGCCTAAATTTTTAATTCATGAACGTAAATCTACTGCTGACCCGTTTTCCAATTCTCCAATTCTTATAAGTCCATTTGATTACACAGTTTTATACTGTTGTGATACATCACTGGAATCTAGTTGCCATATATGTGAGTAATCATAGACTTCTAGGAAAACGATACAATCCTAGAATATACACTATATGGACAAAAGTCTGTGGACTTTCCACATAGCATCCCATTCCACATGATATCCTCCACTCTTCTGGAAAGATGGGCTAGATTTCGGAGTGTGCTTGTGGAGATTTATTCAATCACAAGGCTGTTAGTAAAGTCAGGTACTGATGTAGGTGAGGTGAGGAGGACTGGGGTGCAGTCAGCGTTCACATTCATCCCAAAAGTGTTCAATAGAGTTGAGGGTCAGAACTCTTAAGCAGGCCACTTGATATCTTCCACTAAAACCCATTTAAAGCATATCTTCATGAAGCTGGAACAGGTTTAGATCTCCTAGTTCAAGTGATGAAAAAAAATCCTCCCGGATGAAACGGTGTTAGAGAACGAGAGAGAGAGAGAGAGAGAGAGAGATGTAGCTATACCTCAGTGGTGAACATTCTCGTCTTTCTACCTCTCACAGTGAGGAACAGAGCAGGCTGTGTTCTATCGGTCTCTCATTTCTCTACACCTCCCTCTGTCTGCCTTTCTCTCTCGCTCCACTGCACTTTCTTTTTCTTATTACTCTATACCTGTCTTTCAGTTTCTCTCTCTTGCATCCTGTTTCTTTATCTCCTGCACTACACTCTCCCTCCCTCCCTCCCTCTCTCTCTCTCTCTCCACACCTCTCTCTCTGTAACTCTATCTCTCTATCTCCCAAATTTCTGTCCCTCTTTCACTAGATTTACTTTGCAATAGTTGAGTGTTGCTCTAACTGTTGGCTGTTTCTCTCTGAATAAAGGAGAAAAGTGTTTGCACCGTATTACACACTGCTACAGCAGGGGAAAGAGCAGAACCACATGGAGCTGATCTGAAACATGTGCTAGTGATTTACATATCCAGATTTACATATCCTGGATACAGCTCGCTCTCTCCCTCCCTCTCTCTCTAATTCTCACACACACAGACACACATAAGCAAGCCTGGCTTTGTGTCCTTTGAGGCAGATGATAAAAGCACTTTCTAATTTCCAAGCACACAATGTGCTGAGACTGGAGTGACCAAGGTGTATAAATGTGTGTGTGTGTGTGTGTGTGTGTGTGTGTGTGTGTGTGTGTGTGTGTGTGTGTGTGTGTGTGTGTGTGTGTGTGTCAAAATTCAACTTAAAAGTGACTATTCAGCAAAACACAATGCTCCACAGCTCTAGAGACATGTAAAGTGTACAAGGTCAACACTAGATGTGCGCACACAAATCCACATCCTCACGAGCACACTCGTTATCGATCGGCTGATTTTATTACACCTGCTTCGGCCAATCAAATTACAAGAGACAGGACTTTTAGCCCTCAACGCATTAGGTATCTTTTTATCTTTATTACTTTTATCTTTATTTAACATTCATCAGAGTGTTAGGTTACTTTTCAACTGATGCATGATGCACTGGTGTGTGTGTGTGTGTGTGTGTGTGTGTGTGTGTGTGTGTGTGTGTGTGTGTGTGTGTACTGATTTAGAGATATATGCTGCACTCAAGGACAGTGGCACTGCTCAGGAACTTTACAAATATGTAGCTCTGCAGTTCTCTACCACAAGATCAGTCTCCAGACACTAGTTGTTTATTTATACCTCATAGAAAAGGTGCTTTATATTTGTCACATGTACATTCAAATTCTTTCTTCGCATATCCCAGCAATGTAAGAAAGTTAGGAACAGAGCGCAGGGTCAGACATGTTACAGTAACCCCCGTTATCACAGAAGGTTAAGGCCCTTGCTCTTGGCGATACCAGGGCTTGAACCTCCCACCTTCCAATCAATAACCCAGAGCTTTAACTACCAAGTTCCCACCTCCTCTTTGTCTGTGACACTTTATCTATTTCACACCCCAAACCTATACATACAAACAATTTGAAAATATTCTCAGTACTGATTCATTGACGACCCTATGACCCAGTGATTTCTAATCCCACGTCTCTAATAACACTCCATTGACGTTTACACAGCTGTAGCATCCAGCTGTTTCAGAATAAAAACAGACCCACATCCTGTGACTCACTAAAGGTGCCTCAATTTCGTACAGAATGTTAAACATATGCATGTGTATGATGGTTTAAGATATCCACATGCTTTTAGCCATACAATGTAGATGCAGACGTAACAAACAGTTTTTAGTATCTAAACCCCAGACAACCATTGAGCTATTCTGTTCTGTTTAGAGTGCACAGTACATCGGAGGGGTCTCACCTCGATTTGCTTCACAGTCAGGTCCAGGAAGGTGTTCTCGTTTCGGACACTGATGAGACTTTTCGGGCCTTTGCAGCCCATACTGGTGCCCAGACCTCCATTCAGCTTCACCACCACCAGCTTGTTCAGGCTGTCGGCTACGTTCTCGGGTAAACCCTTCTCCTTGATCTTTTCATACGGCTGGATCTGGGGGAAAAAATAACAATTAGTATTGCATAATAATAAATATTTGGCTTTTTTTTTTACTTCGATTTAATAACTAGACATTAACAGACAGTATCGTATAGCTCAAATTGTACAGTGTGTATTGTATAGCGCAAATTGTACAGTGTGTATTGTATAGCTCAAATTGTACAGTGTGTATTGTATAGCGCAAATTGTACAGTGTGTATTGTATAGCTCAAATCATACAGTGTGTATTGTATAGCGCAAATCGTACAGTGTGTATTGTATAGCTCAAATCATACAGTGTGTATTGTATAGCGCAAATCGTACAGTGTGTATTGTATAGCTCAAATTGTACAGTGTGTATTGTATAGCGCAAATTGTACAGTGTGTATTGTATAGCGCAAATTGTACAGTGTGTATTGTATAGCTCAAATCGTACAGTGTGTATCGTATAGCTCAAATCGTACAGTGTGTATCGTATAGCTCAAATCGTACAGTCAGTATCGTATAGCTCAAATCGTACAGTGTGTATTGTATAGCTCAAATCGTACAGTGTGTATTGTATAGCTCAAATCGTACAGTGTGTATTGTATAGCTCAAATCGTACAGCTTAAATCGTACAGTGTATATTGTATAGCGCAAATTGTAGTGTGTATTGTATAGCTCAAATCGTACAGTCAGTATCGTATAGCTCAAATCGTACAGTGTGTATTGTATAGCTCAAATCGTACAGTGTGTATTGTATAGCGCAAATCGTACAGTGTGTATTGTATAGCGCAAATCGTACAGTCAGTATCGTATAGCTCAAATTGTACAGTGTGTATTGTATAGCTCAAATTGTACAGTGTGTATTGTATAGCTCAAATTGTACAGTCAGTATCGTATAGCTCAAATCGTACAGTGTGTATTGTATAGCGCAAATTGTACAGTGTGTATTGTATAGCTCAAATCGTACAGCTCAAATCGTACAGTGTATATTGTATAGCGCAAATTGTACAGTGTGTATTGTATAGCTCAAATCGTACAGTCAGTATCGTATAGCTCAAATCGTACAGTGTGTATTGTATAGCTCAAATCGTACAGTGTGTATTGTATAGCGCAAATCGTACAGTGTGTATTGTATAGCGCAAATCGTACAGTCAGTATCGTATAGCTCAAATTGTACAGTGTGTATTGTATAGCTCAAATCGTACAGTGTGTATCGTATAGCTCAAATCGTAATGTGTATCGTATAGCTCAAATCGTACAGTCAGTATCGTATAGCTCAAATCGTACAGTGTGTATTGTATAGCGCAAATTGTACAGTGTGTATTGTATAGCTCAAATCGTACAGTGTGTATTGTATAGCTCAAATCGTACAGTGTGTATTGTATAGCTCAAATCGTACAGTCAGTATCGTATAGCTCAAATCGTACAGTGTGTATTGTATAGCTCAAATCGTACAGTGTGTATTGTATAGCGCAAATCGTACAGTGTGTATTGTATAGCGCAAATCGTACAGTCAGTATCGTATAGCTCAAATTGTACAGTGTGTATCGTATAGCTCAAATTGTACAGTGTGTATTGTATAGCTCAAATTGTACAGTCAGTATCGTATAGCTCAAATTGTACAGTGTGTATTGTATAGCTCAAATCGTACAGTGTGTATTGTATAGCGCAAATCGTACAGTGTGTATTGTATAGCGCAAATCGTATAGTGTGTATTGTATAGCTCAAATCGTACAGTGTGTATTGTATAGCTCAAATTGTACAGTGTGTATTGTATAGCTCAAATCGTACAGCTCAAATTGTACAGTGTATATTGTATAGCGCAAATTGTACAGTGTGTATTGTATAGCTCAAATCGTACAGTCAGTATCGTATAGCTCAAATCGTACAGTGTGTATTGTATAGCGCAAATTGTACAGTGTGTATTGTATAGCTCAAATCGTACAGTCAGTATCGTATAGCTCAAATCGTACAGTGTGTATTGTATAGCGCAAATTGTACAGTGTGTATTGTATAGCTCAAATCGTACAGTCAGTATCGTATAGCTCAAATCGTACAGTGTGTATTGTATAGCTCAAATCGTACAGTGTGTATTGTATAGCGCAAATCGTACAGTGTGTATTGTATAGCGCAAATCGTACAGTCAGTATCGTATAGCTCAAATTGTACAGTGTGTATTGTATAGCTCAAATTGTACAGTGTGTGTTGTATAGCTCAAATTGTACAGTCAGTATCGTATAGCTCAAATTGTACAGTGTGTATTGTATAGCTCAAATCGTACAGTGTGTATTGTATAGCGCAAATCGTACAGTGTGTATTGTATAGCTCAAATCGTACAGTCAGTATTGTATAGCTCAAATTGTACAGTGTGTATTGTATAGCTCATATCATGCAGTGTGTATTGTATAGCTCAAATCCTACTGTCAGTATTGTATAGCGCAAGCCGTACATTGTGTATTTTAGAGCGCAAATCGTACAGTGTGTATTGTATATCTTAAATCGTAGTGTGTATTGAATCGCTTAAATAGTACAAAGTGTATATTAGAAGTCCAATATTAAAGTGTGTATTTTAGAGCTCAAATCATACAGTGTATATTGTATAGAGCAAATCGTAAAGTGTGTACTGTATAGCTCAAATCATGCAGTGTGTATTGTTAATCCATCCAGTTCAGGGCTGATGGTGACTGTACGAAAGTGTGTGATGCTGCTTCACTGCCTACACTATCAGCTTACAACCATAACACACTAGCACTTAAAAAAAAAATACAATCAGAAATACTAAGAATGAGTTCTCTGTGTTGCTCTGGATTTTATCCATCTCTCTCTCTCTTTCTTTCATCCCTCCAGTTTCCCAGAAGTCTGCAGACCACATGCCATGAGGTTACACGTTTTCCAGATGTGAATAAGCTGAGTCAGAGAGGACGTAAGACACTCATTGAGCAATCTTCCGAGAAGGGGTGTAGTACTGTGCTAACAACGACTCGTTCTGGCACCGTGAAAACAAACAGGCAGCAGGAAGTGATGGAGACAGAAACAGGGAATAAAAACAATACAGGAAGGAAAATTAATGACTTCCATAAGGTCAGACTGTTCTTGTACTTATTCAAGTGTAATATATGTTCACTACACTGCACTATAAGCTGGTGCTCTCACCGCCATTCTGCAGATGTCCTTTTCACACGTTTCTCCTGTACGTGTTCCATTTGCACGTACACGTCACATTTACTCAAGTGCGAAAAGCTGTTTTAAAACGGCAAACGCGGTGGTTTCGGATTCACAAAACAATGCGATCGTATTTGTTATGAGGTTTCCTATTTTAGATTTTCGCAATGATGACAAGAGACTTTCTGTCTCCTCTGTGCTCCACAAAGGAGACAGAACGTCTCCGTGACACCCACAGTAAAGAAGACAAATGCTGAATCGGCTTTGTACGCTACAACTTCGAAGAGAATAGCAAAACAGAACAAGAAACAGCAATGGATGGAACTCCATGTTGTGTAAATAGACTGGTCATGTGTGTGAAATTAAACTATTTTACAAAGTAGCACAGCTGTATACTCAATCTCACTCAACCCAAGTATATGGACACTTGAATATCGCACCCAAATATGCCTATTCCAAAACCACAGATTTGCTGTTAAAACCACAGATTTGCTGTTAAAACCACAGATTTGCTGTTAATGTAATCTCCATTCTTCTGGAAAGGATTTCCACTTGAGTTTGGAGAAGGTCTGCAGTTGATGTTTTAAATTATCCTAAAGGTGTTCGGTGTGGTTGAGATCAAGGCTTTCTTCAGGATGCACTCCAAACTTCACACACGATGTCTTCATTGAGAGCAAAGACACTATCATGCTGATACACGTTTGGGCCTCTTAGTACCACTACAGGGGAAAATGTACGTCACATCACATGAAGACACAATTTTTGGTACAATTCTGTGGAACCAGTTTGGGGAAGTGATGGTCCACATAGTTTTGGTCCCAGTCTCGGTCTGTTAGGAAAACCTGTACACCTGCTTATTTGTGAAATTATCCAATCAGCATTAAAAAAGCTTTCAGAGCTTCAGTTAATGTTCAAATCAAACATCAAAAATCTGAGATAATGTGATCTCTGTGTGACTCTGACCACCGTGCTCGTGCATTTCTGAAACTACTGATCAAAAGAAACAGAAACATCCTGCAAGCTGCAGATTTGCAGCTAGAAAACATTTACATTTAATTTTCTCAGAGACATTTATCCAGAGTGACGTTTCATTATCTCATTTATGCGACTGAGTAGATTAAGGGGTTATGGGCCTTGCACAGGGGACCACCAGTGAGGGTTTGAGGACCTGGGATTTGATCTCTCGACCTTTCGATTAGTCCAGTATCTTAACCTCTAATCTACCACCTCCACATCTATAGTGTATACCTACTTCTTATTGGTGGTACAGTGTTTAATTATTTTCAATTGTTGTATGTGTTTTAACTATATGTATGGTGTATTTCAATGTCATCTAAGGTGGCCATAAATGTATTATTATTATTATTATTATCTTGCTCATGAAAGAGCATCCAAAGAAAATGGCCAGACTGCCTCAAACTCAGACTGCCTCAAACTCAATCATCCACTCTTTATACCAGTCATGAGCAGAAAAGCATCTCAGTGCATCATGTTTTGAGGTAGAATGACTCCCCCGATGGTTTCTTGACTCGTCGGTGCATGATTTTCACCTTTGTGCTCCTGTCACATGATTGGCTAACAGGATAATTGTATGAATGAACACAGAACCAAGGGTTTCCAATAAAAATAAAAGTGAGGGCATGTAAGAAATGAAAAACTCCCAGGTGACTGGTGAAATTTCCACATTTTCATCTAAATATCCCGGTCAAAAAAAGCCAGTGTAACACGACTCTTAGCTGTAATTCTTAACTGAACCATGATGAGGATGAGGACCTGAAGGGAATTAAGTTGTTATTAAATGACATGTTATTTCTCAATGACTTGCCTGTTGGGTGGAGAGTTTTTATTGCCCAGTAATTCAGGCTTGGTCTTTTTTCCCCTCTAATTCTTCCAAAAAAGCTAAATGACGTGTGTGAGTGTGTGTGCGTGTGCGTGTGCGTGTGTGTGTGTGTGTGTGTGTGTGTGTGTGTGTGTGTGTGAATATGTGAGAGATAAGCCTCTTTAATGAGTCATACCTTAACTAGGTACATTCCTGCCATCACTTCCTTGTGTGTGTACACATTATTTAAATTCGTTCGATGATATTGAATGAGGAAATGTCCCTGAATGTACCTTGGAGCAGTGGTCCCCAACCCCCGGGCTGTGGATCGGCACCAGTCCGTGGGTTAATTGTTACCAGGCCGCACAGAAAGAATACATAACTTACATTATTTCCGTTTTATTTATTATCTGATTCTGAACGGTTTTATTTTGGAAAATTACCGAATTCTCTCCGCCACATCTGTCTATGACTCACTCTTGATGCATGTCATGATGTTTGTCTCGGTCACATGTCTTACCTCCATCCGCTACCTTCTTAAAGAGGCTGAATTGAAACCCCCACGCGAGCAAAATGAACAAAAATCAACACAGTGGATTCACGTTTATTATTATATTTAGAAAACACCAGTTTTTATCTGCCACACCTTAAAGGCCGGTCCGTGAAAATATTGTCTGACCGTAGCGCAAAAATTTTGGGGACCTCTGATGTAGAGAACAAGTGACCAAGTTTTACTTTAAAGTAATGGCACCTTTACAGTACACTATCCAGAGCACTTAAGAGCTTCCTGTGTCGGCTGTGTAAAGCAGTCAAATGATCTCTTAAAAGTGTGTGTGTATATGTGTGTGTGTGTGTGTGTGTGTGTGTGTGTGTGTGTGTGTGTGTGTGTGTGTGTTTGTGTGTACAACTATAATTTTATTATTGACATAAAAAAAGGCTTAGAAATATGGGAATAATCTTATGTTTGTTATATAGTAAGATAAGAAAATCGAACAGCTTTCAACTGTAGTTGTTTACTTTTGCGCTCTGTAGTCCAGAAAACATGTCGGATATCAGGATGTGGAATTTCCGACTATAATTCCTATAATTTCCTGAATGTTAGTAAAAAAAAATTGAATGTTAGTATTTTCAAAAGTCCTGATATATTATTCTGTCATCACAGCGGCGAAAACGACAGGGTTAAAGAACATGCTTGCTGACATTCTTGTTCGTTGTTAATACAGCACAGACACTTTTTTATTTTTTTAAAGGTGAGGGTTTATTTTTTGACTCTTCATGGTGTATGGTTTAGTATGTGGAGCCCTTGATGAATCATCTCTATGACTTTAGCTTAGATTAGATGTTAAACTTTTATCCAGGGTGTAATAGAGTAGTGCTCGGTTACGTAAGCAGAAATAGGACAGAGCCCTGAAAGTTATTCAAGCTGCAATGTCCTTAAAAATAACGTACGCATTAAACGCTGCTGGCTGTATAGAACAAGTCAAAGGTAAAGGTTTTGGTGAAGCATTCATTTAAGGCATTTTGATGTAACAAAATATATATTTTCATCCGATATTGGTCAAACATTTAATGTTGTGGAGAAGCAAGTCCCTGTAAATCACGTTTTTGCAGCTATAAAAAAAAGTCGCTCCTTTATCAAGAGCATTTTATTGCAATCTTTAGCAAAAAGGGACATAAAAATAACAGGATGTCAAGATACTGTGCGTTACGTGAAACGTATGATGTCCCTGTGAATAAGCTGTTACTATAGAAATGGTAACATATGTACTGTAGAATTTTTTAAATAATATTGATTTGCTCATTGGTGATATAACCACCATAAAGAAAAATATAAATGGGTTAAATGGGTTTGTGGGACAGAGACACTTTATAGCTAAAATCAGCAAAAAAACGCGAGAATACTGAATAGACTCATTAACAGGATTACAGATTTCATAACCAGTCTAAGGTTTCCTTCAGAAGGTGACAGGGCAGCATTCTAGAAATTAATAATTATTAAGAAATTAATAATTTGATGTATGCACAGTTTCATTGCGTTTGTTTGTACAAGCAATACACAGCTCTTTTCTGTGTTACACGCCCTGAAATTTGAACAGGGGGAAAAAATAAATAAAAGGATGGCCTCACATGGCTCAAAAGTAGGTTTCCCCCCTAACTGAATGTACGGGTTATATAAATAAAACGCAATACTTTAATAAAGCACCAATAGTGTGTTTACACTGTATGGGTATATAAACCTCCATTTTCCTTCCTTGATGTTTATTTTCTCTACAACTTTATCAGTTTAAACACTTGGAAAGTTTATACAGGGTTTATCAGCACGATACAAAATTAGCTAGTTATATAGCCATCTGTTTATCGTTAAAACCACACACACACACACACACACACACACACACAAACACAGAATGTGGTTTACTGTTTACCCCATTACAGCGTTAATCATTGGACGTTTCTGAAATGCTTGAAATGTCAGCTTTACAGCTTTACCCAGGACACTTACATTGGTGAATATGTCACGATCATTTTCAAATTTCAAGAAGTCAGGGTGACATACCAACACGGCACGGGATTCTTTTTAATTAGCTCATAGTGCTAATTTCGCCCAACATAAAGGCGATTTTTACGATGGGGTGAAACGAGTCGGATTCTAGACAGCATTTGAATGGATCGAAAAATGTAAAAAGAAGCTAAATTGCTGAATATTTTATGGTTTTAATATATATATATATATATATATATGTGTTCTATAATTCCGCTCACAGATTTTAGATTGATGCTTTTCTAAGTCTACAGTAGAGATAAAATATGACTCCAGTAAAAGTGCCTTCTTTAAACTTTCAATTAAATAAAATTACAAAAGTATTGGACTTCAAATGTACTTTAAGTATCCAAAGTACTATGATTTATTACAGCTATAATGTTCCTATTATCATTTTTGCTTAATCAACTCAGTTTATGTGAAAATTTGTATATTATATTTTTTATTCCAAATGATATTAATGAGTTAAAAAACCGATTGAAATCTATTCAAATTATCATGCGCCCAAAAGCTGCTTTTCAACTACTTTAACAAATCCTGAAAATAAAGTCTGGAGTTTCTTTATAATTTATTCCTCTCTAAATGTTCTGCTTGCTGTTGAACTGAAGCTGAACTGTATGTTGGTGATAAGTAGATACACCAAGTGCCAATCAGAACGAGTTGGTGCCAGCCTGATTGGTGGCTCGCTGCGTATTTGACCAGTTCCGTTTTTTTTATCCGCTCATGAATAAAAAGAAACGACTGATTTCGCAAAATGAAGTTGAGAAAAAGTATGATATTTGACTTTGAAATGTGAAGTTATAAAAAAAAAAAGTCTCTCCAAATGGAAACACTTCAGTAAAGTATCAAATCATGTATCTGAATTGTTGAGAGAAAGATTTTGATATTTAGATTATATACTTAGATATTTATAAATAACATATGCATACCGTAAATCACAAACTTTCAAAGTGCCCTTGGTGCTATGCAACAGATCGACAGAAGCGTCCGTGATTTAATCTCGTGTTCATTCGGACGATTGTGTTGTAAATATTGCACTTTTACAAGATTTGTACAATGTTATAGATGTTAAAGATGATGTTAAAGGACTTATTTCGAGGTTCATGTTTCGCTCACACACTCATGATCATTACTCATGATGTCACTCAACCCTCCTCTTCCACTCTCTCTCCCTCTTTCCCTCCTCTACTAGCTCTGTTGTGGATTATCGCCACTCAGGAATGGTTTTTACGCCGGTTCGCCTACAGTCACGGTGTAACAGCTCTCGGTGGGCGTTCAATAAGATCTCTGAACCTGGTGACATCAGTGTGTGTCACAAAAAATGTAATAACTCCACACCCTACATGCTGCAGTTTTCATGCTTGCAACATGACATTAGAATTTCCTGCTTAAAGAGACAAAGACTAAACACCCAAACTTGAGAAGATTGACGGGTAAAGGTGTGACCCGAGACCACGATCCTGCTAGACCTAATAAAATTCATAATCACAGGAGATTTTCAGTCTCATGACACAGGCAAAAGTGACTATATATGACTACATGTAAAGTGAATATATATATATATATATATTTAGGCCAATGAGGATAAACATTAAGGAGCAGTTATAAGGACACATTTATATCTAATTTATATATAATGGACATTCTGTGCCACCTAGATGAGGATGGGTTCCCTTTTGGGTCTCTCAAAGTTTTTTCCTTATACTATCTAAAAATGATTCGAATATAATGCATATTCTTAATCTATCAACTTCTATAAAGCAGCTTTATAAATAATATTGAATTAAATTATACACTATATATAAGGTTTTCGACACCTGAGCAATATTGTTATGTGCTTTTTAAACATCCCATTCCGCATTAAGTCCCAATTTGATGTTATAAGATGAACTAGATTTTGGTTTGTGGAGATTTATTCTCATTCATCAGCAAGGCTGTTAGTAAAGTCAGGTACTGATGTAGGTGAGGTGAGGAGGCCTGGGGTGCAGTCAGCGCTCACATTCATCACAAAGGTGTTCAGTAGGGTTGAGATCAGGGCTCTACAGCGGGAGATCTTCCACTCCATCCAATGTAAACCATATCTGTATGGAGCTGGCTTTGTGCACAGGGGTATTGTCATGCTGGGACAGGTTTAAATCTTCTAGTTCAAGTGAAGGGAAGATTTCATGCTACCACATCCAACGACGTCCTATACAATTGTGTGCCTTAAACTTTGTGGTTACAGTTTTGGGACAGTGCCACGTATGGCTGGAAACAGCAGGTGTGCCAATACTTGTGTCTATATAGTGTATTTACATAGTTAACACTTTAGAGTATGCTGCTATGTGCCTTTACAAAAGGATTAGTGGTGGATAAAGTACACAAATGTACTTGAGTAAAAGTAGGAGATACAGTTGAACTTTCACTTGAGTAAAAGTATTTGCCTTCAAATGTACTTGAGACTCTGCTTTATCAACTCAGTTTATGTGAAAAGACTCTAATGTTACGCATCAATCTATTAATATTACTCAAACTCCTTCAAAAACCTTTTTTTCAATTACTTCACAAAAATCATATACATATTTATAATGGTATGCAAGCTAAAAGAAATATAGTTGCTATATGCATAAAAGCATAGCAGCCAACACAGCGATATAAGTGATATACAGTTTTAGCCTATTTCATTAAATGCCTTTACTACCCTCATAACGAGACGAGTGATAGAGCTGCATACACACTTTAATCTTTCGATTAATCTACTGCTTTCCTTTTTCTTCTGAATTGGGCTCCTGAGGGTTTAGACCTTAGTTTGTCATTCATAATTAAAATTTAGATTCAGCTCTCCTTACTGACATGACGTCACTCCAGGTCGTCACTCCAGTCACTTCTCCCACTGGAAACCCTAAAGGCTGAGGTGATGTCACCCAACCGCCGCCCTATCGCTAACGCCTAAAGTTTAAAACAGAGCGTGCGCTCGGCCCTGATTGATGGCTTACTGAGTGCTTGGCCTGTTAAGTTTCTAACCGCTCATAAATAAAAAGTAAATATTTGAATATTCGAAAAATATTTGACTTTGAAAGGTAGTTAAGTTAAATTTAAAGGTTTTCCCAAATGGTAATACTTGAATAAAGTACAGATACACAAAAAAACGACTTAAGTACAGTAACGATTTACATTGACTTTGTTACAGTCCACCACTGAAAAAGATACGATTGAAATATATATGTATATGTATATGTATCATGACTCTCAAAGACAAAGCACAATACTTCATTTGATATACCTATAGGTTTGCTAACAAAGCTTCTGCTTACATTTACATGTGAAAAAAATTTACTTAATAATTTAATACTTTTTGACAAATGGGCAGAGAAATAAGAGATTAAAAATACGTTGTCAAAGAAAAAAAACAGTGCGATATCCAAAATATCTTTGAAACCTGTATTGTGGCAGAATTTATCACTGTATCGATATAAAACAGTTACATTTCCCAGTCCTGCGTGTACGTTTATAATAGATTGAGTTAAAGGTTTCTCTTACCGAGTCCTCGGGTGGTCTGTTAATTTTGGCCCATTCCACTGACGGTCCTTTAACCTGCAGGAAGCGGTGGAAAAGCTTCTGAAAGCCCTCGAAATCCTTCTTGCAGATCTGTGGAAAATGGAATAGAGACAGGGTTTTACATTAGTGTTTATACACACTGATATCTCATTTTATTTATTTAATTGAAGGTGCATTTTTTTTTTTTAAGTTTAAAACATCATTCGTTTGCAGCTTGTCGCTTATTAAAGACGGTATTGAAAGAGGCTTTGTTTCCGAAATTATTCCTCCACCGACACTCTGCATAAGATCATCGTCAATTAAAACCGGGTGTAGGGTTTGAATGTGAAAAACACATCCATACATCCATCTCTGAATAGAGAATGTGAGGTAAAAACGTGTTCATGAATCTTCAGCACTAGGTTTTTTTTTCCCCCGCACCTCATTCAACCCTCCCTTTCTGGAAAACCGGCTGCACACAGACGAGGGCGGGGCATCATGACACAACGTAAATATTCGGAGGCGAAAGGTGTGTTAGTTGACTACACGAATGTGTTAAAAATCTGGTTGTTCTGTAAACATTTGGAATTAGGTCCACGCACACATGATGCAATGCGTCAGTTCTTCTTGTTTGGGTTAGCAGGGTGTGTACTGTGTACCGCAGTATCCATCTGCCACTACATTAATGCATAAAAGCATATATGTGTGTGTGTGTGTGTGTGTGTGTGTGTGTGTGTGTGTGTAAGAGCGTCTTACACACTAGCTCAGTATTTGTCACTATGGTGAGCTCTTTTGGAGCTTATAAGGAGAGGACACACACACACACACACACACACACACACACACACACACACACACACACACACACACACACACACACACACCACTGTCTAAACTCAGGTTTAGCCTTGAGTTTATTACACACAAGTAATTATATGTACTTTTTCCTTGTATCGAAACCATAACTAATGAGATGAGGCTGTTTCCCCCCCCTGTGGGTTTCAAAACTGCTTCTCTGGATTCCTCCCACCTCCAAAAAAAAAATGTGATAACCTGGCATAATGGATTTTCTCATATTAAGCCTAGAAACCTTCCACAATGGCACAGTTTTCAAGGGTTCCAAGTAACCCGAGAGCTGCAGTACCATTTCCATAAAATGATTTTTTTAATTTGGTTTTCTTTTTTAAAACAACTCCAGAGCAGTTATGTAAAGCCACAGATTAAAAATCCAAGTCCAAGACTCCAAGAACCACCAGCAGATCTGTGAAGCATTGCTGGATGCTTTATTTAATTCAACTGTTTAATCCAAACCTCAGTAAAACACAACAAGCTGGCCTACTTTGTTGAAAATAGATTCTTAATGGGTTCATTTGGGTAATAAAGGATTCCTTGCTACCTGAAGGGTTCTCCCCAAGCAGTGTTGTCAGTTACTTTTCAGGTACTCAAAAAAAAATCTGTATTACGCCACAAAGAAATGTGCACTTTGAACATTAGTTATAGGTCAAATAGTGGCATGATTTCTGAAGGCTGGAAAAGGAAATAGTGTGTGGAAAATCACGCAGTCATCAAAACAAACAGATGAATCCATATTCGCTGTTAAAAGTGCTGCTGCTGTGGAGCAAGACATGCCCCCCTGGGGGTGGGGCATATTTCTTCTAGAGCGGTTTTAATTGTAACTAGTTTATGAGCAGTCATCAAATCCTTTAAATTACGAAATAAAATAAAAAAATATTTTAGATCGTATCAGTTTCTACAGCAGTTACAATATGAGAAGCACATTTTTATTGATGGGGGAAATGCAAACGTCATTTTCTCTTGATTAAACAATCGGATACAAATATAGCACTCCTGACTTTCACCGTGCCGACATGTTTACTTATACTTGGACGTACTAAAGTCCAAAGTTTTTACAATCAGGGCAATACGGCTTACCTCACTGTCGGCTCCTTTAGCCGTACTCGACAGCTTCTCCAGCTCGTCATGCATGGAGCTCTCCAGCTGCTGACGCATCACTTCCTGAAACTGAGCCATGGAGCTGTTCGGTGGCACCGACGTACTCACACCTGCAATCACATCGCAGCCTGGCGTTTAATCTCGTACTCAATCGCTCAGTCACACACATTTCCTCCTCTAGATGAGTACGAGGAAAGAATTAAACACATTTCGAGCACGCTGTGTTTCAAACCTGAAGTTGATTACTTCTAAATAAATAAATAAAAACACTTTTTAGGAGTTTAACGTTACATTAGATGCCCAGGAACGTCAAAGGAACAATCATCATTTACAAAAAAATTCTAATTACAGCTTTAGGTCTGTTTTTTTTTTTTTTCTTTTTTAAAACACAAAACCCTTACATTTCTATCTGATGTACATCAGACCATTTATAACTGAACACATATATAAACACATGTACATCTACATCTATACTGTGCATGCACCACTTCTTAAAAATTCTGACCACTGCAGACCAGGAACATCCGACACGAGCTGCAGTTTTGGAGTTGAGACGTCACAATTTGGCCCTCGTCAAATTCGCTCAAATCCTTACGCTTGCCCATTTTTTCTGCTTCTAACACAACAACTTTTGAGGACAAATATCAGGATGATATAATAAATACCACCCACTAACAGGTGCCATGATGAAGAGATAATTAGTGTTATTCACTCACTGGTCATAATGTTTTGCCTGGTTAGTGTATATTATAATATTATTATCCCCTTTTATTTATGCTGCCATAGCTAGTCTTGTCAGAGTCCCTACTTGTACCCTGATTATAATAATATTGAGTGTCCATAATTACTATGTAACAATAAAGTTAACTAATAATGCCCTGCAGCAGAGGGTGGTCTAAATCGCCCAACGCATCACCACAGCAGATGTCTGCACAGAGCTCACAACATCATCAAGGACTCCTCACATCCCAGTCATAAACGGTTTAACCTCCCTCCATTAAGAAGGAAATACAGGAACGTACACACCAGAACCAGCAGATTTAGGGCCGGCTTTTTTCCATCCACAATCACACTTCTGAACTCTACACTACACCGTTGGATCACTGTATAAACACTGTATAAAAAAAACTTTCAGTTGTACATAATGTACATATTACATCCTGTAATTTTTTATACTCCTCATTCACTACACATACTGTAACTTACATACATCTGCACTATCTATCTATCTATCTATCTATCTATCTATCTATCTATCTATCTATCTATCTATCTATCTATCTATCTATCTATCGTTCTACACATTCTGTCTCTTTATTCTCTCTGAAGTTTAGGACCACTCACTGTAGCTCAAGATGCTCAACATGACCAGTCTAAAGATCCATGAAGTTGCTGTGGACAGTTAAACTAAAGAACCATGAAGATGGTTTTGGACTGTAATTAATGTAGTTGCTACCATGGTTTTGGACTACAATCACCATGAAGAGTTTTACATTGAAGTGTCCATCAGTGAACAGTTAATAACCGCAACAATGATGAAACTGTAATGAATGGGAAAATTAGGTGTTGTGTAATGGATTCCCTTTTGAGCCTGGTTCCTCTGAAGAGAGACTTACCCATTTTGGGTACAAAAAAATTAATAAATACCTCAAAAGTAATGAAAAAGCTAAGATGTATATTGTGTAGAGTAATTTAAAAGGTATAAATGAGTGTATCCCTAATGATAATGGTGACAGTGGTAAGAAAACCTCACTGAGTTCCATCATTGTTGAGGTGATGAACTGTTTTTGAATTCCAGCAGTGAACAGTTGATGGCATCTGTTATCCTAAACTTCTGTAGCAAGCTGTTTACATTCATTTCATGGTTCATGCATCTTTCATTCATCTCAATGAAGAAGTAGGGCATCAGGATGAATCAGGCAGGTCAATTTGCACTAAACCAGAAACAATTTTCTTGAGTGAAGCCTGGCAAAAAAAGCTAATTCTGGTTTTTACTCTTGAATTTTAGTATGAATGAGGGAAAAAAATGTGTTAAAAAAAACCCGAACACCAACCAATGAAGAATTTGGACCTAGTCGAGCACTTCATCATTCCGCAAATACAGTTCCCTATTTTTGTAATGATTTCTTTCGCTTTTCAACCGTTGTTCTCGTTTCCTGCGAGTTTCTTAAAAACGGATCAAATCCGCTCCTAACTTTCTTCTTGATGCAAAAGCTGCATAATTGTTTCTAAGCAGCAGAGTTTTTTTTTTCTGTGTGGATGAAAACCTTTTGGTTTGTTATGTTAAAACAACGTAACCCAAATGTTCTTCCCTTAGATGCACTCGACTGACCCTGATCGCATTTACTCAGTCATCGGTTCCGTATAAATGTTCTTACGAAACATGAGCAGAAAAAGTGCAATAAAAAGTGAATAAGTGTGTGCAAAGTGCGTGACTGAGTTGCATAAACTTCCTGTAAAAAACGAGATCACTAAAAATGAAAGTGGGTGTGGTAGCTCAGTGGAAAATCATGAGTACATATCCGAGCACCTCAAATCTGTCCAAGGTTGAGGGCAAAAAAATTTAACTCTTCACTCTGGATACGGGCATCTGCCGAATGGCATTAATGTAAAACCCCTAAAATATAAAATCCTGTCCATCATGCTGTATGGAGAAGGTTCATTCCTAGAAGCTTCACTTCCTACAGCAGTGGTCTAAATATACTAGTTTGGATATTCATGGGTCCAAACCCTCGAACTGCATCATCCCCAACACATGATTTAGAGAACATAATAACCATCAGGATTCAGTTACTAATCCAGTTAATGCAGCTCATTGTGAAAATAACGACTCGGATGAAATCGAACCCTTGCGTGCGGTCCTGTTTCAGCAGGCGCACACCCAGAGCTTTTCAAAACACGCGATTTGCAATAAGAGTACCATCATGTGAGGTAAATAAATAAATAAATAAATAAAAAACAGCTCAAAATTTCCAGAGACAATTTTACAGCTGGTTTCCTGATCAAATACTCGAAGAATTTCCCCTGTTTCGCTTTTGATTACTGTTAGAATGCAGTGAACAGTGAAATGACGCAACATAGCACCAGGGTCCTGGAGGAACGTTGCTTCATTTCACTGTGTACTGCATCAGCTATATAGGGTTGAAATGACAATAAAAGCTTCTTGACTTGACTTGACTTGACTTGAAGAAAGAGAAAATAAATCCCCAATTGGTCACAATATGAGCGTTTTAATGGTCCAAAAAAATAATAATCACGGGTCAGGATATGAGCAAGAATTAAACTAAATAAAGTAAGAAGGAAGAGATAGCTTTGCATTGTGGGTAAACCTGCGATCGGCTTTTGCGCAGTAACGAGGCTCAATGTTCTTTTCATTAGTGACAGCGTCAAATCGTTGCGTTGTTTCGAAATTTTGAATCATTATCTTGATCTTTATTTTGCCTACAGGAAGACTGTAAAACTGAAATCCAAAAAGGAAACCCCCCCCCCCCCCCCCCCCCATTTACTGACAATGATTCATTGTTGAGACAGCACAAGCTTCACAGCCATTTTGGGCTCCTTTTTCTGCCCCAAAATATATATATATTTTTTTGCGATTATATTGAAATCCTGGTTCATTTTTTATCCAAGTCCAGATCTAACAAGTCTTTACTGTTTGCAGTTAAAGCACTGCCATGGAAAAGCTGTGGTTCATCTCACACACACACACACACACACACACACACACACACACACACACACACACACACACGGCATAAGAACCCCTCTGTATGGCTGCGTTACACGTCACAGAGCTGCAGTCGCTCCACACTGTACATCTATTCAGAGTGCATTTATAAACAGACCCACTTTTATGCTCATACGGCTGCGTTTTACTCCCCTGATCCCCCCGGTAACGCTTCAAAACCCGGACAATAATGTGACTGAATATCATAAAATCAATCTAAACGAACACAATCGCAGGATTTGTTATATGCATAGTGAAATCTTTTGTAGTTTTGCAATACTATTGTAACAATTCCTGATATTTATTAGGTAGGGAAATTAAAGTTCTTCAGGCCATGGTGTTATATTAAAATAATCAGTGACAGAGAAGATGATTATTTTTCCAAACCATGTCCCATACTGTTTTATTCCTTTTCTCTTTTCTACCACTGGGATTTTTCCCAATTGAAAAAATTTAACGTCCTGTTTTTACATACACTATATAGACAAAAGTTTGTGGACACCTAACCCTAAGATTGGTTTATAATATCCTTCACTCTTCTGGGAAGATGTTTCACAAGATTTTGGAGTGTGCTTTTGGAGATTTGTTCTCATTCAACCACAAGGGTGTTAGTAAAGTCAGATACTGATGTAGGTGAGGTGAGGAGTCCTGGGGTGCAGTCAGCATTCACATTCATCCCAAAGGAATTCAATAGGGTTGAGGTGAAACTTTGTAGGAGGCCACTTAAGATCTTCCAATCCAAATCATGTAAAGCATATCTTCATGGAGCTGGCTTTGTGCAAAGGGGACATCCGAAGACGTCCTACACTGTTGTGTGCCTCCAACTTTGTGGTAACAGTTTATGGGGAGAACCACGTATGACTGGAAAAGTCAGCTGTCCCAATAGATTTGACCATATAGTGTATGTTATAGCAGCCATAATGCAACACAGAGGGTCTTGCTCAAGGGCACAAGAGTGGCAAGAGTTAACCCAGAGCCTTGACCACTGAGCTACAACTCCTCCGTCATGTCCCATACCTCAGTATCATTTACACTAATATGTTTTGTATTCTAACGTCTGTCGCATATTCTTCATTCAGTCGAGCGTTTTGCAAAAAAATGTTTGTGTTGTTTTTAGAATGCAGAGCATGATTCTTAAAAATCGTATGTACATCACTTAAAAAAATAAAAATAGGCAGGTTACAACTTTTATACAGTATAAGCTCCAGATCATGCTCGAACATCTTTAGTGTTTAAAAATAAAGAGGGTTTTAAGAATCGATCATTCTTCCACACAGATATCAAATACCTCACTGCCCACATGTGTACTAATTATATCATAAAAAGCCCTGAGAATGTACCTTTCCTTAGCTCATCTTACACTATACTGTTTCATCCTACCATAAAAAGCTTGGGGTTTGAGCACTGACAAGGATTTAACACTTCAATTCATTTTTTTTTATCTTTAAACTGTGTATATATATATGATACATACAAATATGTATATACACATAGACTAATAGACATAGACTTTGGGTGAGACACTAACACAAGTGTGACACACACACACACACACACACACACACACACACATGCACATGTCACACACATCCAATTAATTAAATAGTACTCAATTACGCAAAGCAACTACTAATTACTAAAGTGCAGTGGGGTGAGGGAGATTTTAACAGATATATTAATTAGGCCAAAATCATTAACTAGAAAAGTTTATGGGTTTCCTAAAGAATGTAAACTCCATTTAGTTTAAATAGTAACTTAATTTTTTTTCTCTGTCAGGAAAAGAAAGGAAAAAGAGTATAAATCGGGTTTTTAGGACACCCCTACAATGGAACATACCATTACAGAATGAATCATACTGTAGTTATTGCAGTCAGTGGGGATGAAGAATATAATAATATTAATAATTATTATAATAATAAATTATTATTATTATTATTATAGAAATATAACAATAACAGTAATAAAGCTAAGATGTAGTAGATACGATGTAATTAGTAATCAATTTGTATACTTAGATGTCATTTGTAGGAGAAATGAAATGTAGGAATGAGTCACTCACCTTCTATGTAAAGAGACATTTTTATTTCCCCCTGATGATTATTGACTCCTGTATATGAATCTGCTTTTGTCCAAGTCCTTCATCAATTTTTAATAATTATTCCTTCTTTAATTTCTCCCTTTCTCAAGCATCATTCTCAGTGATTCTCCTCAGATCATAACTTTGTGAGCTTTTTAAACACACACACACACACACACACACACACACACAGTATATATATACACCTCTTTCTCCTCCTCCTCCTCCTCCTCCCACCGTCCTGAAGGACAGTGGGATGTTCAGTATCAGGTCTCCCGGAGGTGAAGTAGGCTGGTGGAGGTGGTGGAGATGGAGGTGGTGTCTACAAACTGCGGCACGTCGCCAGCTGCAATCCGTGCGCCTCCCGTGTTCACGGGCTCCGTCCCAAATCGCAACCTCCTCCCCTAAGCTGCGCACGCTCGACGACGCGCCACCGACGCGCACCGCCCACGGCGGGCGCGCACGTGCGTTTGAGACGCGCGCGCGCGCGCGCGCCACGTCGCCTCGGCAAAAAAAAAAAAAAAAAAAAGATCCAATCGCACGCCGACTCTCGCTTCCTCGTTTGCCCTGGCCACGCCCACTTTTCCGTTAATCACGGCCCATTCCGAAATGACACGTAGGTCATAATTTCGCTTCTGATAACGCCATCAGGGAATCCGGTTTTCCCTTTCACGCCCTTTAATCACACACTTTTCCCGTTCACCTGCCCACTAGAAGGGATAAACCCACACGTTTTTGCCATTACGACTTTCAAATAACCTCGGTAACGTAACTATTAACCCAGGGCCTGGAGCGAAAACGCGGCATTCATCATCATCATCATCATCATCACACCGAAACGCAAGAATAAGTTATAGCTCCTCACTCTTGTAGGGCTGATGATGCTGTTTGTAACACAGATTCTGAAGGTCAGGGTAGTGCGGTCACTCCACTCGCATCCTCCTGATGATGCGCGCACACACACACACACACACACACATACACACACCGCGGAAGTGGTCGTGGCCAAGTCCTAAATTACTTCCTACTGCCTTCTAAAGTGTACTTCATAGTGTGTTTGGAGTACTGCCTGTGTAGTTCACGCAATCAATGCGAGATGATAAAATATAAATATATAAAAGCACAAAAGAAAATAATTTCACCGCTTGAGATGATGGGGATGATGATGATGATGTCATGTTTTGGGGGGAGAAGATTTAAAGGAAAACCCAAGACAACATTCTTTTGTGTGTGTGTGTGTGTGTGTGTGTGTGTGTGTGTTTGGGTTGATCCTTGGTGCTGCAATTGAATCATTCCCGAAGTTGTTTTCTTGTATTTCTTCATTTCTAAGACATGAGCTAAAAGGGATGTTGAACATAGTTTCACTTTTAATAACACACTTCTTCTTCTTCTTTCGGCTGCTCCCATTAGGGGGCGCCACAGCGGATCATCCGTCTCCATACCCCCCTGTCCTCTACATCTGCCTCTTTCACACCAACTACCTGCATGTCTTCCCTCACCACATTCATGAACCTCCTCCTTGGACTTCCTCTTTTCCTCCTTCCTCGTGGCTCCATCCTCAGCATTCTTCTACCAATATAACTCATGTCCCTCCTCTGCACATGTCCAAACCATCTCAATCTCGCCTCCCTCACCTTGTCACCAAAACATCCTACATGGGCTGTCCCTCTAATAAACTTAATTTTAATTTAATGACACACATATGTATATATATATATATATATATAGGAATTCAAGACACCAGGCCAAAAACTGTTGTACTGTAAAACTCTGTCATTTTTGGTCAACATATAATAGAAGACAAAAAGGACAAAATGTCATTAGGAATCATGTTTGAAATACAAAAAGCAGCTTCATGTCTCTCATTAGAGGTCACCGAATAGCTGTATAAGGCGCTGAACTCTACAATAAATTCGATTTGTTTTCTCATTGTACTCTACACCGATCAGACATAACATTATGACCACCTGCATAATATTGTGTCGGTCCCCCTTTTGCAGCCAAAACAGTCGTTTACCCGCCGAGCATCAACTTCATTAGCAGTTTGAGCTACAGGAGCTCGTCTGATGGATCAGCCTTCGCTTCCCACGTGCGTCAATGATCCTCGGCCGCCCACGACACCACTGTTCCTTCCGTGGAGCACTTTTGATAGATACTGACCACTGCAGACCAGGAACATCCCACACGAGCTGCAGTTTTGGAGATGCTCTGACCCAGACGTCTAGACGTCACAATTACACCCACCTACTAACAGGTGCCACGGTGAGGAGATAATCAGTGTTATTTACTTCACCCTCCTAAAAAACATAAGAAGCAAATCCAATTTCTGCCCATCTCCTTCAATCAAGTTTGATTTTTGCCAAAACTAATATAGAAAAATAAATTCTCCGTTCCTTAATTGATTAAATTCTTAATCCAAGAATTGTAACTGTTTAAATTTTTTTTTAACATTGCAGCCGTTTCTTTGCAATAATTACTTCCTTCAAATGAATTATCTATTAGAATAATATAACGTGAAATTGTTTTATGGCTCATTGATGACATGGTTGATGCTATCAAGGAAAAATGCTTTGGGTTTCAGAATTGGGTTACAACTAGAAGACTGCAAAAACATCATTTTCACCAACGCCCAAGTGAGAGCAAGACTGAAACAATGCAAGTACAAATAGAAAAACAAATGAACCCACTTAAATCCAGTGCTTCAAAATATGGCTTCAGGCTTACAGGCCCGGCCTGGATTCCACAAGATTCTGAAGGTGTGCTGTGGTATGACACCAAGATGTTAAACAGATCCTGTAAGTCCTGTAACTTTGTGTCCAGCACAACCTACTGATTGGACTGAAATCTGGGTAATTTTGAGGTGAGACAGCATTCTGAACATTCTGATCTCTTCCTCAAACCATCCCTGAACAGTTTCTTCAGTGTGGTAGGCATTATTCTGCTACAAAAGACCATTTCCTCTAGGAAATGCCTTTGCCATGAAAGGGGTGTAACTTGGTCTGTTTAAGTAGATACGTGTCAAATTAACATCCACATGAATGCCTGGATTCAAGATTTTCCCAGCAGAACCTCACCCAGAATATCACACTGCATCTGCTGGCTTCCTTTCTTCCCATAGTGCATCTGGGTGCCCTCTTTTTCCCAGGAAAACGATGCACACACACATACACACACACACGGTCGTTCACATGATGTAAAAGAAAATGTCGTTCCTCAGACCAGGCTTTCTTCTTACATTGCTTCCGTGTCCAGTTCTAAAGTTCAGTCTCCCATTGAAAGAGGTTTCTGTGCTGTACAGGAGTCAGCATGGGCACTGGGACTGCTCCTCTGCTACCCACAGAACAAACTGTGTATTCGGCATTCGATTTTTCAGCAACGAGACCCCACGATCCTGCCACTAGTTCACTCGTCCTTCCTAGGACCTCTTTTTATAAGTACTAACGACTGCATAACTGAAAGATCTACTGTTTTGGAGATGTTTTGACCCAGTTGTCTAATCACCATAATTCATCCTTTGTCGATGCAATTCAGATCCTTACACTTGCCCATTTTTCCTGCTTCCAACACGTCAAATTTGCTTACTTGCTGCTCCAGGATAGATTCCAGGTGCCACTGTAACAATATAATCAGTGTTATCCCCAGTATCTGTCAAAGGCATAAATGTTATTGGTGATTGATGTTAATATACAAATGAAAAGAAACCAGATTGCCATTAGCTACGCAAACAAAGTGTTTCAGTTAGTGTGCAGTGTAAACCCAGTTTAATCCTTTAGAGTTCTGCAGTGTAGCTCGGAGGTGTGTATATTTTAAACAGGATATACTTTGTTTGTTTTAAGCTACAGTAGTATAATCTTTTTTTTTTTTATTTATTTATTATTAAAGCACCAGTGTTGGATGAATTACACAAATGGTAAAGATGCACGAGGTGAAATACAACACCAGTAAAAGTGCTCCATTAAAACTTTCACTTTAGGAAAAAGTACAAATGTAACAGTATTTAAGTAGCATGATTTATTACGGCTATAATTCAAGTTTCAAGTCAAGTTTATTTGTATAGCGCTTTTCACAACAGATATTGTCTCAAAGCAGCTTTACAGAAAAAAACAGTCAAGGTGAACAATGTGCATTTATCCCTGATGAGCAAGCCTGTGGCAAGGACAAAACTCCCTTAGATGTTATGAGGAAGAAACCTTGAGAGGAACCAGACTCAAAAGGGGAACCCATCCTCATTTGGGTGACATCAAGAGTTTGATCATAAATCTTTCAACACTACAAAACACTGGAGAGTGAGAACTAACATGAGCACTGGAGTATAAGATTATAAGTAAATGTTTTTCTACAGTCTTTGGTATAAAACTAGGAGCTACTGAGCTCAACATTTGTGATCATCACAGATCCAGCATCAGCTTCTCCATGCCAGAGCCTTTAAACACTCCAGGAGGTCCAATGTCAAAACTCCACACATGTAGTGGGATCCAATTGGCACTGGTACGTCTCTAGATGGTTCAGGATGTTTGCGAGTTCGGCATCTACATCTTTAAAGGTCCATAATCTTCATGAGGTGGGATGTGACTGGAGCTGGCCAAACCTCAGGGTATCTCGGGATGGGGAGAGAAAGAGAAGCAGTGGAGAGGAATTAGCGTAGCTGCTGTTCATGATATTAACAGCACAAGTTGATAATGTGCATGTGATCAGATGTTCTGGAGCACAAGGTTATGGTGTGAGACGTATGTTATGTGTAGGCTTTGCTAAAAAGATATGTTTTTAATCTGCACTTAAACTGGGTGAGTGTGTCTGAACCCAAAACACCGTCAGGAAGACTATTTCAGAGTTTAGGAGCTAAATGTGAGAATGATCTACCGCCTTTAGTGGACTTTGCTATTCTAGGAACTACTAGAAGCCCAGAGTTTTGAGTTATAATGTTCCTATCATCATTTTTGTCTAGTGTTTAGACAAGTCTAGTGACACACGTCTCAGGATAAACATCCATCAGTCCATCAGGTGCAAGAGAAAACATTAAATGCAGCAAACACCTGCGGCTTTTTATTCATTTATAGCCATTAAATACTATAATCTACACCCCTCATGAAGTGTCTTTTAGTGTGTGTGTATTGAGGCGAAGTGCTTTTTGTTTGCATGACAAACACCTCCACAGTAGAATTATTAAACTTACCTTCAAATAATAAAATGTTTAACGCAACTTTAAATATTTAAACACAAAGAAAACTACTGCTGAAAAAACAAACACAACACTGATACTTGCAGTCATGTACACACACACACACACACAGACAATATATACACAAATACAAAGAGAGACATAACCGACACACACACAGACAAGATATACACAAATGCAGAGACATAACTGACACACACACACACACACAAGATATACACAAATGCAGAGACATAACTGACGGACACACACACAAGATATACACAAATGCAAAGAGAGACATAACTCTCACACACACGATATACACAAATGCAAAGAGAGACATAACCGACACACACACACGCACCTTCCGAAGAGACAAAAAGCAAAACAAGTTTTCACTTTCCTTTATTGAAGAACCGTTTGGTACAGTAATCTGAACAACTAGTGCATCATGGGTAATATATATGTGAAGATTGAATTGAAAAGTTTTCAATTATTTGTTGATGTAACAACCCAAGGTTTCGTTTTTAATCTTTGACAGTAACATACACATCCAGAGAAAGAGACTTTATTGACCTTATGTATTGTAGATATGACCTACTGCACTGTACAGGTACTTTCTCTCCCTGACCGTCTCATTTGTGCGCATTCTCGAAAAGATTGAAGAGGAAAGAGGAGGCACTAAGCGATGAATTGAAACACAAGCCGAGTTCCAGACATCTAGAATGTACAGGTTGAAAAGTATCACACACACACATATCAATGTGATCTAAAGATTTTCTATTGAAATGCATGTTCAGGGAAGAAGAGTGGAGTGCTTTATTTTGGGGGGCGTTTTCACAGACGTGCGTCTGGGTGGAGGTGCGTGTTTGGCGTGGGACCTAGTCACACGCTCAGGAAGGAGATGGCGGTGTCTCTCTCCTCCACCAGCTCGGCTGCGGTGGCATCCATCTTGGCTCGGGAGAAGTCGTTGATGGCCAAACCGTCAACGATCTTCCAGGACTTATCCTGCGGGAGGAAGGAGGAAGAGGACGACGTTACAGCGTCTGTTAATGTACTATTATGATGACAACACATTATTTTCACTCACCTTGATTTCGACCGGGAATGAATAGATGAGGTCATCAGGAACGCCATAGGGGTTTCCGGTGGAGTACACACCCATGGAGACAAACCGGCCCTACACAAATATTAAATAAATAACCAAAGGTTCAGGTTAATCTGGTAAAGTCCTTTAATCACTTGTGCTAACATGAAACATTTATTTATGATAATATATTGGCATAAACATTTCCTCATCTTTTCCTCTGTTTTTTTTTTTTTAATTAACCACACAGATCCTACAGACTCCGATTTCACAACTTGGGGTAGAGAAGCAAGATAAATCAAATGAATCGCAATTAGTCCTAGTAGCAATAGTAATAAGAATAACCATAAGCAACAAACTTACAGATTTCAACCTCAAATGTTCTCTCTGTAAAGCTGCTAGGGGACAATGTCCATTGCTATATAATGTTATGTAAGCGCTGTTCAAATAAAGCTGAATTTTTACTGAATTGAACAGCAGTAGTTGACTAATAGAAGTAGATTTAGCAGTAGTCTCAGCAGTAAATCCTGTAGTGGCAATAAAATAAAAACTATTAATATATGTACTAGCAAATCTAATAGCATTTATCTACGTGGTACTAACAGATGGAGCAGTAGTTATAGTAGTAGTATTATATATAATATCTATAGACAGACAGACAGACAGACAGACAGACAGACAGGAGAATACTAGCAGCAGAAGCAATGTTAGGAAGTTTTCCTATCTAGCTCGAAGGACCATATAAGGATTCTCACTATCTGGTAAGCGCTGATCAGGGGATTGTACTCGCCCCAGCGCGTCAGTAAAAACACGATACAGGATTCAGAACACACTACTTTACTGGGTATAGAATTGATTGTATATGAGGTGATTCTTGCGGTCTTCTGCTAGCTGCTGTTCAGTGGGTTGCGTGCAGCAGAATGCATGCTGAAAGGCCACTGCTGAATGGTCAGTGGTGAGTGACAGGCATTTTTAACAGAGCGGATCTCTCTTTCCCAGCTGCCACCAAAGTGAGGGGAATTAGGCGAGTTGAACCGAAATTCGATCTTCCGTTTGGCAAGATGCCGTTAAAGTTCCTGACTGCTATTCCACTTACGACATTCCATACAGTTATGTTGTCATTTTCGAACTGCTTCACGACCACTTAGTATCCAGACACTCCTCCTCATTTCAGCAAATACTCGTTCTGGTCCTGGGTGACAGCTTACCATCATAGTCTTGAATGAGTAATTTGGTGGCTCTATGATGAGGGTCTAGGATTATAGGGTGAACTGTTTGGAGTTCTAAGCCTTCGGCACGACGTAGGCGTCCTCCTACTCGTATAAGCTGACTGGCTTTGTCGAATTCTGGGGCTAAAGTGAGTAATCTACTTGTAGTGGATACAGGCGTACCAGAGTTTAGTTGTTCGTAGTCCTCTGGAAAACTGTCTTGTTGAATGTTACGAAAAAGGAGATGTTCTGCTGTCACATAGTCCTTAGCTGTAGGTAAACTAGGTTGATCCAAATCACTTTGACGGTGTTGAACTGTGGCTTCAACAAGGTCTTTCCAAGAATTGTACTCACTGGGATCTAAGCGCTTTGATGTTTGTGCGACACCGCAGAATATACTGGCTCTCCTTTCCACTTTATCTTTAGCATTGTTGAGGCTGTACCTGTTGCTGCAGAAAGTGCGTTGGACCTTGTAGTGTCCAGCCTAATCTAGTTCTAATAGCTGCTGGACCTCCAGGGGGCCCTAGGCGTACAGGCTCAACGGGTGTTATAAGGTGGGGATGGTCTGCTCCTATCAAAAGGAGGGGTTGTACTTTATCTATGGGCTGTAAAGGAATGTCCTTTAGGTGTTGGTATCTCTGCTGGAGTGTTGCAATGGGATACGAGTGTTCAGCTAAACCCAAGTGCTCAGAGGTAAAGGCATTCTGGATCCAGTAACTCTGTTGGGGTTGTGATATAGAACGTACTCTAAAGGAAACTGCCGCCCCATTGAGTTTCTTGATATCTTGTCGAATAGTTCTTAATGTTAAATCTTCCTTCTGTCCTTGTAACCCTAGTTTCTTAACTGCAGCTGGGAGTAACATAGTCCTTTCGGATCCGTCATCAAGTACCGCATAAGTGTTCAGGGCTCGATTGTTGTGTTGTAATACAACGGGAATCACTTTCAGCAGGACACGCTTGGAACCTTCTGGCCTGTCTAGATACAGAGTTTTGTTCGTGGAACTCACTAGACAGGTACTCTCCCTTTGAGGTCGGCTATTAACCTCATGAAGGATTTGAAGATGTTTCCCACTGCACAGACGACAGGGCTTCTTTAGGGTACAATCTTTAGCTAGGTGTGATCGTCCACATTTCCAACAACGCTTGTTGTCTTTGATCCATTTGATCATCTGCTCTGTACTAAACACCTGGAAAGTGGTACACTTGCTTAAATAATGTTCGGTACTGTGACAATATGGGCACAGAGGTCTGCTCTGTTCAGATCCCCGTGCTGGCTTGGACTGATGCGAGGGCGTCGGCACCCGAGTAACTGTTTCTGGAGATTGGTCAGCTCCATGCAGGACAAAAGCGAGTTTATGCTTCGCCATCGTGCCTGGCTTGGGCCGCACCATCTTACTTCTCTGATCTTTCCCCTGATTCGATTGCTCAGAGTCTTGACACCGGGATTCAATCCTGAGCCACTCTGCCAGATCCGGTAGAGTGTAGGAATCCTGATGGGGCAGGTGTCGTTTAAATGCAGCACGCAAATCCGGGGGTAACTTGGTGAGTAAGCGGGCTGCATGTGAGGCGCATCTTAGTTCGCTTTCTCCTTTTGAACCTAATAAGTTCAGGAGACCCACGAGGGCCTGAATTTCGAGGGCGAACAGTTTGAAACTCGTTGTATCTCCTGTCTGTAAATTAGGAGCATCCATGACTTCTGCTATCTTAGCTAGGGCTAACTGGAAATTTAGTCCATATTGGCCATTAAGCATAGTCAAAGTGTCTGTGTATGGTTGAGGGGAATTCAGAAATGTGTCTGCTATGAGGCGAGCCTCTCTAAATTTGAGGTGTCCTAAGAGAATCTGATACTTGAAGTGTTCATTTGCATCGGTAGGGAGGATATTATCAAGGGCTAACTTTAGATGAGTGAACTCTCTTGGGTCTGGACTGGTGAAATCTGGAATTGTTGGATGCGGGCCCCTATAAAACATGTCCAGAGATGCGGCACTCTGAAGCCGCCCCATCAAGGGAGGATATTGTGAATTAGGTAGATGGGCATATGTATCTACTTCTGACTTTAAGGGACTCTTACTAGGGGGCCCTTGAAGTTTGCGGGGGCTAGTTTGTGGAGTATAAGGCACTGGCTCAGGCGCTGCTCCTGCAGGTGGTTTATTGATAGTCGGGGGCAAAGGGACCGGGGTCTTTCTAACTCGATGTCGCCGAGGAGCCAGCAGCTTTACTGTTAACTTCTGCATATCCTTGTAAAGGACCTTAAGTTCTCGGAGTTCCTCCAGAATGGCCGCCTTATCTTCACGGAGTTGCCTAATTTCCCTCTCCATGTCATGACTCTTTGACCTATGCTTAAAAGGTGTGAGGGCAGCCTCGTCCTCCTGTGAAGAAGGCTCCTCCTCTTCATCACTTTCGAAAGGCTGTGTGTTAACATCTGAATGCAGAGCGCTAGTAGCTCCCGTAATTGCGTTGATGTCATCAGCATGTGAACTAGAGGGAGGAGAATCACGATCATCTGGGGTTAAAACACAAGATTCATCTCTCTTTGCGTTTTGCTGCGTTTCCTCTTCTTGTTCACGTGAACGCTGTGTAGAGTATTGCACCTTATAGTCTTTAAGGTGGGATGGGGGCGGAGTTCTGCGTCGTGGGCGCGAAAACTCGCTGGAGGGTTGTTCTGACATCCTACTTCTGTGCTAAGCACACTTATCCGGCTCGAAGGACCAGTGTTAGGAAGTTTACTCTCTAGCTCGAATGACCATATAAGGATTCTCACTATCTGGTATGCGCTGATCAGGGGATTGTACTCGCCCCAGCGCGTCAGTAAAAACACGATACAGGATTCAGAACACTACTTTAATGGGTAAAGAATTGATTGTATATGAGGTGATTCTTGCCGTCTTCTGCTAGCTGCTGTTCAGTGGGTTGCGTGATGCAGAATGCATGCCGTGGCTCCGTGTTCTGGCCTTTTATACTCTTGATGGAGGACGGTGCACTGTGATGTCATAGGTAGCTTGTCATTGCTCGGTAAACTGTATGTCTGCCTCTAGTGGTGAAGCGTGGAAATACAACTGAATAGGAATCCTTTCTTACAAGCGCGCGCGCGCGCACACACACACACACACACACACACACACACACACACACACACACACACACACACACACACACACAAAGTACTAGTAGTACTTATATACATAACAGCAAGATTCGAAGGGGATTTGAAATGATGGCAAATTGTGTGTTTTTGTGCAGATTCTACAAAAAAATGTTTTTTATAACTTTCAAGAAAAAAAAAAAAAAAGCTAAACTGTTTTGGCTGACCTTCCCTCTTGAAGTTAAATTTTTCTTGTAAACGTCGTCATGAGTGAATCTGCAACCAATTCAATTTCGTCTCCTTGATCATTTATTGTGGAATGAAAAAACAGCTATTAAATCCACATGAATATATTAGCTTGTGCAGTTTGCTACAGAGGTGACTTGCGAACTCCGACTGTGGTGCTCCTTCACCATTTGATCAAATGCAACATGATTGGACGCCTTTCAAGCAACAGCTTTCATCTACATGGCATTTATGCTTAAAAAGCCTGCAGGTGCTGACCGAAGGCCTTATGTAATGTGACAGCTGAAATCTGATTGGAAAGAAACTCCAGTGCCATAACGCCATGAAATTAGATTTTGAAGGCCCTGATGGCTCACCACTGGTAGAATATAGTATACCTGTATATATAAATGTCTCCATGGTAACGGTGTTATCTCGGTTAAGGTGGCATTTCTATATAAAATATGGCTCATTAATCTGTCAATTCTGAAAGACAGTGAAACAACAGACCTCAGAAGTGCCAGTCCAGATGTCCCTCATGTGATCACAGATGGCCTTCGCAGCAGACATAGCGCTGGAGAGCTTGCGTGCCTTAATGACTGCTGCCCCACGCTGCTGCACTGCCTGAGAGAAGAGGAGGAAAGAAAAGAAAAAAGCATTTATAAAATAAATAAAAAAATAAAAAAGATATTTCGTGGCTGATCAATAACAAATCATAATAATAAAACAGTCAGTCCTTTTTACCTCTACTGCTTTTCATCGATATTAATAAAGCACTTTCTACTCTAGAAAAACAGAGGCCTGTCAACAAAACCAAAAATAAAAAGTTAAGAATAATCATACTTTCATTTTTTGCTCACGTTTTGTTCCTTCCAAAATAGCTTGAATATCATTTTTGCTTTTGTGCATTGGAAATGTCGAATGCTTTGACGCACAACAAACATTCATTCTTTCCGTATAGAGTCATAGAACAAGTTTCTTTAAAGAATTTAACCATTAAACTTCAGGAGGCAATTCAATACTGTAATGCCCATAACATTTCCCTCAGAGCTGAGTGGATTATAAAGTAGGCTGTAACCTATACTTAAAACAAATGCACTAATCTCCTTAGTAAATAAGTACTCCAGAAAAAAAAAGTACTCCTTTGGCATTTGTACTTAAAGAAAAACAAAAACTTTCCACAGCTTCTCATTCAACACAGTTATAAGATATCACACATACAAATGTAATGAAAATTCTATGATAAAGTACACATTAGGGGTCAACCCAATAAAGTTGATTGCTGGAACTATTGGCAAAAATTCATACCGGTTTTCCAGTTTGCTGAGAAGATCACTGTCATTATACAGTACGAGAGCGGCCACTAGAGGCAAATCACTGACACTACATGCTGTTTATTGAGGTGTTTCTTTTATTATATTAATGTGTCTTGTTACTTTTTTCAATTTGAATGCATGTCATGTTTCCTCAGTATTTATTAATACAACTAACATTCATTTATCTCATTTTCATGATTCCGTACTAGAGCTGCACGATTTGGGGGAAAAAAACGTCCTGTTACGATTTTTGTGGTCAATTTTGCGATATAATAAATGGCATCATGAGTCCACTTGATTGGTTATCAAGGAAATTGCAAACATTTGTAATAATGCTGAAATGTGAATTTTGTAAAACTAAAGGTTTTCGAAATTATTTGTAAAAAATTATTATAAAAACCTGCATTAAATGTAAACATTTACATTTCCAAAAGGCTAGAAACGGCCCTGTTTACGCAGGATGTAACAGAAACCGGAGAGGGAGGGAGAGACTGTTCTCAGAAAGTGTGTCCACACGTTTATTTAAATAAATCACAACGTTTGCTGCGTTATTAAAAGTTGTGAAGAAACTTACAGAGATGAAGTCTCCTTTCAGCCAGTTGTCGTCCTTTATGGCATCGAACGCAGGCACTTCTTTGCCCCCCACGTTCACTAAGCAGTGGTGGACATCAGGATACTGGGTGGACGAGTGGTTTCCCCAGATAATTACGTTCTTCACGCTGTTGGCCGAAACGCCACAGCGCATTGCCACCTGCAGGACAACAGCAAGAAATGCAGCTCAGGATGACTGGACGGTAAGCAGATTTTATTGACTCATTTATCCTCAACCAAAAACCAATTATAATATAAAACAGAAACAAAACAATCCATTAAAAACAAAACACATTACACACTATATGGACAAAAGTACTGGGACACCTGACGTCTCCAAGCCCCATGTGGTTCTACCACAAACTATTACCACAAAATGGAGGCGCAGAATTGTTTAGGACGTCTTTAAACGCAATTTTTCCTGCACTTGAAAACCCAACCCTGTTCCAGCATGACAATGCCTCTGTGCACCAAGCCAGCTCCCTGAAGATATACACAAACCTTTGTGTAAAAAAAAAAAAAAAAAAAGTGTATATGCATATTGACTAAATGTTGAGGTAAAAGTTCTTCTCAGATGATCCAAACTCTACTTGCAACAAGCAGGTGAAAGCTTTAATCTAGGATCAGCTTGTGTGCATGTGTAATCTCATTACACCGTTAAAGAGAGACGCATCATCTGGATTTGCAGATCGGGTTTAGCCCAGACTGACTTTAATCACAGCAGTGAGATATTCATAGCGAATGCTGATCTGCAGTCTACAATAACAAAGTCATATTTATTTCTATAAATTTAACTGTGTGATTGATATTGGAAGCTGGTATTCCTAAATAAACTGATGAGTACCAAATACTTGTGATCATTACTTTGTGGAAAAACTGTTGACATTTAGGTCAGGTGGGCTACAAATTTGTCACGGAGGCGTGTCCTGAGAGAATCACATAGAATACAGATTAACATGGCAGAGGTAGAGCTGTAACTTCGGCAGACACAACAGGAAAAGAACGACTGGTTTTATGTATCCTTTTTTTTTGCACTACAAAGGCATGTTTGTGAAAGGGCCGTGCGTTAGTCAGAAAGCGCTTAAATAAAATGATGTTTTGGTGTCTGTCTGTCTAAACCAAAGAAATAAAAGCGAACCATCTGTATCGTTAACTAGGAGTTATGGAGATGTACAGCTATAGTGTGTTCTGACCTGAGAACTGGCACGATTATGATCCAGGCGAGTCAGGCAGGAGAAGTTCTCTTTGGGGATAGAGGGAGCTGATTTAGCCGCAATCAGGCAGTTGGTGTTGGCCGGGTTTCCCACAACCAGAACCTATAAGAGGACGAGAGGATTAAAATTCAGCTTACATTACTAGTATTAATATCAAGGTGTAATTATATATATATATATATATATATATATATATATATATATATATAAATAATGTACAATTATATTAAAATCATGTGGTTGTATAATATTACACTTTCTTGGTTCATCTAACAGGTGTGCCTTTTTAAATAAAATAAATAAAAAGCTCGTATCAGGCCACTAACTGGCCTTTGTTGCTCTCAGGATCACATGTGCGATGATATAAAAGGTGGAAAAGACGTGCATCTTTTTAAAATTCTACATGCCATTAACCTCCTGGTGTACCATTACTTACTTTTCCACCAGCACTCATTATTTCCAGTTGCTGCAATTAAAAAGTGTTAAATAATTCAAAGATTTATTAGACTTTACACGTGCGAGAGTGGAAATCTGTATCGTCACCTTGACCGTTTTCTTGGCGTACTTGTCCAACGCTGCGCCCTGAGACTTGAAGATGGCCACGTTGGCCTTGAGCAAGTCTTTCCTCTCCATTCCCTCCTTCCTGGGCATGGAGCCTACCAGAATGGCAGCATCCAGGTCCTTAAACGCCACTTCCACTTTATCTGTAGGGATGACCTCTGCACGACACACAAATCACACAGTGTGTACAGATATGACCTCTGAAGTACTAAATAGACTCATAATGTAGGCATTTTAGGGTGGATGATGAGCAGTGGGGGGGGTTTCTATGCAGGCTTTTGAAGCTTTGCCTTTATGTGTGAATGGGTACTGAACAGGAGACATGAAATTTGTCTCTACAGAGAACAGGGGGTCCGTTTGAGACCACTTTGAGGTGAGCATGTGGTAATGCAGACGTGCAGTTTTTGTACGTTACTCCGGTGCAGAACTAACACAGTGCCGGAAAACCACACAAAACTGATGAAGAAGCTCTGACAGAAACCACTCAGAACATCCTGCTGTTCAACAGCACAGCTGTATATAAAGAATACGCAGAATAAGAAATAATTTGTATATGTCCTTAATTCTTAGCATAACTCATCAATCCCTTTAAAGAAAAGGGGAAAAAGGGTGAACGCAGTGTGTGTGTGTGTGTGTGTGTGTTTGCAGTTTACCCTTCAGAAGTGGGAGAGCGCAATCCTGCAGCTCCATGACCACGCCGTCCAGGACAGGCAGCATGGGAGGGATATCGAGCAGAATCAGGATGATCGGCTGACACACACACACACACACACACACACACACACACACACACACAGAGACACACACACACACACACACACAAAGAAGGAAAATGATGAATCCATACTGACCAAAATTCTAGTGCGTGACCAGCAGTGTGTCCTTTTATAGATTTTTTTTTTTTTTGCATCACGCATAACTAAAACGCATATATTATGCATAAACATAAATATTCATAACTAAACAAAATAGCGTGCAAATCATATTACTATAATATACAAAAGTCCTAGGAGGCCTTTCGGTAGAACAGATTTTTCTTTAGTTTTCTCGTGTACATGACCTCTGCCCCAGGATCCAGGATGCTGCCTCCAAAACGTGCTTTTATGCCGAACGCTCAGAAAAATTCAGTCGTGATCGCAACGAAGCAACTAGTCATCTCGCAACGTCAAGATCACGAGAAAACAAGAAAGAAAAAAATTATATCATAAGGCATTCTAGGACTTCTGTAATTATATGTGATCTTATTATTGATTTAGTTTTACTTAATTTATTTCTTTTATTAAATCTTAATGTGGGCATTTGACGACAGTGGTCATTTTGAAAATAAACTCAGACCTGCAGACTGCAAAAATTGATAAAAAAAAAAAAAAAAAAAAAAAAATGATACCAAATGATCCATGGCCCAGTACTTGTCTATAGCCTGGTGGTTTGGGAAGCCCTGGAGTAACCTACCACTTGCTATCTTCTTAAAAATATTTCAGGTCATAATAAATCTATTTCCCTACTAATCATTACTATACTTCATTCTGGTTTTCATCCTGAGAGATAAACAAAATACAAGTTCTCATTTATTTTGTCATATTTTTTCATTTATGATGTTAAAGACCAGCACTGGTCTACTAAGTGATATCGAGCATTTCGAGACCAGTTTTGTAACACACCAACAGATGGCAGCACAAGGCTGCACGCACAATCACAGGGAGCACCGGCCTTCATAAGTCAGTGTGCTATAAGACATCACCCTGGGTACCTCGTGCTATTCTGACCACGTCTGCGATTTTATCATGAACAGCTCTCCTCCTCTCTTCTAACTCCCGGGAAAATGAGTTTAAAGGTCGCCGTTTTTGATACCACTGCGGAGATCCAGGCAATTGGCAAATGTGCATGAGGACTATTTTGTAGGTAGTAGTGTATAAACGTAGATAATCAACTTTCTTGTGAACTTTTTAAAAACACCTCGTATAACGGCACCATGGAATGCACTGCATCGTAACAGCAGATTTCCCCTCGTGCTATTTGGGACGCAGCCACATTATTTAAAACCTGACACTTTTCCTGGAAATCGTGTTGTGCAAACTCAAGCCCGCATATTCACCTGATCTTTTCCAAACACGTCTCCCTTGGCGATGCCGTACAGCAGGGAGTAGGCGATCTGCCCGGCCGCGCCGGTCACCAGAACTCGGATAGGATCAGACTGCAGGGGGAAAAAAAAAAACCCAGACGGGTGAATATACAATAAGATTTCTTAGAGGGGGTGTGTGTGTGTCTGTGTCGCCATGCAATGAACCAGGATCCCATCCTGAGTGTATTCACACGTCACGCCCAGGGGAACCAGTCCTACTTGAAAATAGATTACAAAAAACCAAAAAGGATGCAGAATCACTCATTCATTCATTCAAGCTGAGCTGAAGAAGGGCACAGGGATGACAGGTTAAAAATAGAACAAGGTCATGGGACCTGAATAGTAACAGTGAAGGAGAAAGAAACACCTTTTAATTCATTGCTGCTTCATGTTTTTCCATGACAATAGTCCTTCAACATCCAGATAACATTATTGGCATAAAGATTACATAAATAAATAAATAAATAAATAAATAAATAAAAATATATAATTACAGTGTGAACAGAAATAAGTTTTGTATCAGGTTTAAATTTGATTCATTAGTTTTACTTCTCAACCTTACACCTTATACGCTATCTAACTCCATAACTAGCTGAGCCCCGTCCCAAACGCCATCTATCCGAAAGCATAGTACACTAAACAAAATGGAATCGCCGTTACATTTACACCCTAGGTAGGGCGCCTATATAGGGAGCATGTCTGCATTTGGAATTCGACCATCATGCCATAGCAAGCCGTACAAACGACTCGAATTTTAAAGCGTTATTTTAAATTAAAAAACAATAACATTATAAACGCATTAATGAACACGTTATTAAATATCCAAAAGTCTAAATAAAGCATGCAAATGTTTTACAAACGCACCATTCTGTAGAGAGCTCGTTCCACAATCTGCGACTCTGCCACTTCTTTCGAGGGTCACCTCTATTTCTTGTACCGGGCTCGGTCACGAGGCGGGGGTGAGGACGTGGTGCAGCAAAGCATTATGGGCGTTGGAGTTTAATAAGTGCGTTTTAAAATGTAGACAATATTGGAGTGAAAACTACATTTCCCATTCCTTTATAGCGACGCATTTTTTAAATTCGATTAGACGGCGTTTTTTAAAAATGGATTATTTAAAAGGTGATGCGAGTTAGTAAGTCATGAAACCAGTGGCTGTTTTTTTTTATTTATTAATTAAAAAAATATATTTTTTAATATATTTTTTTATATATTTATATATTTTTTGTTCCTACGTTTCAAGTCATGTGACTATACCCTACACAGGAGTATAAAGTTCTATATTATAGCCAGATAATGAATTCAACCCATAAAATCCCTTAATATATAAATTAAAAAATGTGTTTTATTGGACAAAAAATGGTTGAAAGCAGCTGAATTGGGCGCCACGGAATCAGATGAGATGAGCGACCCGGAAACCGTGTTGCATTACGGTTCCGTTACCGTAACACTGCTACTACAGGCGCATGCGCACCGGAAAGTTTGGCTCGGTTGCCTGGAGGCGCTGAAAATCATGAGATGTGAGATTTCTCTCTCCGAGTTTTGTATTATGTCTCGAAAGTGCACCATTAATGCATTGATAGGTCTATGATTCCATTCTACAGATGTTAAATCATCATCAATAATAATAACAATACTAATTGTAATGCAGGGGAATGGTTATTTCTTCCAAACCAGAACATCTGACTCCATCATCAAACCAGAGAGTGCAGGACTGAAGGTGAGTTCTCTCGTGTTCGGTCTTATTTTGAGGACGTTTTTGTCTTATGCTCCTATTGGATTCGATTTTCTATGATGAATTTATCTTACAACTTTTTCATTAGAGAACAAACTGATGGGTCAGTCAATTTACCGTGACGCAAATAGTATCGCGATATTACTTTCGCGATTCATGTTGTCCCCAAAGTCTCGCGATATTTCGGTTGCACATGGAAAAGAAACTGGAATGCAGTGTGACATGATGACTTTAATGATCTTACTGTTTCCCCTTAACTCGTCATTTTTCCAAAAAAATGTACCGTTTTTCACATCGGTGCAATAATGACATTATCGAGGAAGTAAATAGTTTTTAAAGGCAGTAATGCACCCAGGAAGGTATGGTCATGTACAATTTATGCCATTTGGCAGCCCCCCTTATTCAGAGCGACTTACATTTGGATACTGACTTTGATGCAAATACATTATGTTTTCACACTGTCATGTTTTGAGAATGTTGATGGAGAAGTATAGAGAAGGTCAGAAGGAGTTGCATTGTGTGTTTGTGGATTTAGAGAAAGCGTACGACAGGGTGCTGAGAGAGGAGTTGTGGTAATGTATGAGGAAGTCAGGTGTGTCAGAGACGTATGTGAGGGTGGTGCAGGACATGTATGAGGACAGAGTGACAGCAGTGAAGTGTGCAGTAGGAACGACAGACTGGTTCAAGGTGGAGGTTGGACTGCATCAAGGATCGGCTCTGAGCCCTTCTCTGTTTGCAGTGGTGGACAGGTTGATGGACGAGGTCAGACAGGAGTCTCCGTGGACTATGATGTTTGCGGATGATATTGTGATTTGTGGAGAGAGTAGAAGCAGGTTGAGAAGAGCCTGGAGAGGTGGAGATACGCGCTGGAGAGAAGAGGAATGAAAGTCAGTAGAAGTAAGACAGAGTACATGTGTGTGAATGAGAGGGAGGACAGTGGAGTGGTGCAGTTGCAGGGAGAAGAGATGGAGAAGGTGGAGGAGTTCAGGTACAACAGTGCAAAGTAATGGAGAGTGTGTTAGAGAAGTGAAGAAAAGAGTGCAGGCAGGGTGGAGTGGGTGGAGAAGAGTGATAGCAGGAGTGATTTGTGATAGAAGAGTATCTGTGAGAGTGAAAGGGAAAGTTTATAGGACTGTGGTGAGACCTGAGATGTTGTATGGATTAGAGACTGTGGCATTGAGTAAAAGACAGGAGGTGGAGCTGAAGGTAGCAGAGCTGAAGATGTTGAGGTTTTCGTTGGGAGTGACGACGATGGACAGGATTAGAAATGAGTTTATTAGAGGACGGCGCATGTAGGATGTTTTGGAGACAAGGTGAGGGAGGCAAAATTAAGATAGTTTGGACATGTGCAGAGAAGAGACATGGGGTATATCAGTAGAAGAATGCTGAGGATGGAGCCACTAAGAAGGAAGAAAAGAGGAAGAGCAAGGAGGAGGTTTATGGATGTGGTGAGGGAAGACATGCAGGTAGTTGGGGTAAAAGAGACAGATGTAGAGGACAGGGGGGTATGGAGAAGGATGATCCGCTGTTGCGACCCCTAATGGGAGAACCTGAAAGAAGAAGAAGAAGACATCATCTTAATCATCTTTAAAATAGTCCCCTTACTAATACAGTGCTCCCAGCGTTCCTGCCACTTCTGGAATATGTCCTGAAAGTCTTTCTGCATTCCAGGCCTCTTCACCTCATCTCTTCACATCTGCACAATTACTAAGAGCTGTATGGTTGAATGAGCGCAAATCTCCACAAAATCCAATACAACATCTTCCCAGAATAGTGGCATTAGGCATAAACTTAAATTTGAAATGTATATGTGTAAACTATTTATTTCTGTTGAGCTGCTTCGGATGATTCTGAAATGTTGTTGAAAATCTTGTTCATTTAGATTTAGATGACTGATTTCTATGATTTATTGTAGGATAAAATAAACTGGGGTTGATCTTGTGAATCCCTGATATGAACCAAGATGAACACTCGTGCAAAGAATGGTAGAGAATGGTGATCGAGAGATTTTTTGAGATGTTTTGGAGCTTGTAATATAAATTGAGAGCTGAAGCAGGAGTATCGTAATTTCTGGACTATTAAACGCACCCATATATAAGCCGCACCCACTGAATTTGACAAAGATTTTTATTTTGAACATAAATAAGCCGCACCTGTCTATAAGCTGCATGTTTCTACACTGAAACTAATGAACTTTACACAGGCTTTAATGAAAGACAGTGTCTGTAACACGGCTTGTATCTAAACAGTAGCCTACCAAGAAAGTCATTGTTCACTGTCTTCCTCCTTCCTTTCACAACAATTTCTCTCGGGAGTTTTTCCTTTGGCATCGTCGTGCGTTTAAAAATCACCATCGGTGAAGCTTTTCTCCCGATGCCGTGCAGCTCAGAACACAGGTGAAGTGTGTTTTCTTATGCCCGGTTGTTTTCAGCGTGACGAATGATTCACATTTCCTGTAGACAGTCCGAGTGAGCGGCAGGTCAAACGTCAGAGGAACCTCATCCGTATTTATGATGTGGTGCGGCCCGATTCAGTGGGAGCGCATCTGATTTAATATAAAGTGTTTTATTGGTTCACCTGAACCCGTTCTGCAATTTCATTGGTCTAATGTTATGGGGCACAGTTTTTTGGCTTGAAGTTTGTGAAACTGGGAAAAACCCAGGAAAATTTATTTAAACCGCGGGGTTCAAAACGTGGAAAAAAGTAGCGGCTTATAGTCCGGAAAATACGGTAATCTTTTACATAGTAGAGACTTGAAGTGCTTTGGGTCTGTTTGTTTGCAATTTCACATAATGACCTCAATGGCCTCAATCTGCAACAATCTCAATGGCAACAATCCTGAAACATATTTCTGAGATAAATAGAGCCACCTGAGGACCTGAGGAAGTCCCTGTGAGTCTCCATGGAAAGCTCTGGAGTTGGAAAACACTCCGTATCCATACAGAATTCCAGAATTCCAGGAGTGTGTGTGTCTGCAGGTGTTAGCTGATCTGTGTGCTGCATTTTGTATGAGGTCATTACAGGCTCATTACAAGCAGAGGCACAAAGGAGCATTAGGTAGGGTTACACACCAGGAATCATCTTCATGTCCTCACTTATGGAGAGAGATAAAGAGACCATATACAACAAGCCTCATATACAAAGCTGGGACTTTTTTACGGTAAGGTTTCATGTTGTGCCAATGCACCAAAATACATTTTTCTCTGTAATCACTTTTGGGGGCTGTAATGTTTATTTACAGCAATTATAATGTTTATTTTTGCCTTGTGTGTGTTGGTTGTTGAATCTTGTTTACTGTATATTGTAGGTGTTGTCTGCTATGGGTCTAAACAATTGATTCAGTGTTTTGGAGGATTTAGATTCTGATCCATGCAAACTCAAGGTCACCCTATATGCAAGGGTTACTGTCTGGAATAGTGTTCTTTCATCTCTGTAGACATTGTTGGACTTGAATTCTACTTTCTTCGTTTGCTTTAAGCTGATGGAAAGGTTTAAAAAAATAGGACTTTCGCATCGTCAGCATCATGATCAGGACAATTTATTGGACAAGTGCCATGTTGCTGATATGAGTTTCATGTTCTGCACAATTTAATTTGAAGTAAGAAAAAGAAGAGGAAATATGTTAACAAACAGCACGTGGTGTCAGTGAGTCACTTCTAGAGGCCGCTCTCGTACCGTATAATTACAGCGGCCCTTCTCAGCCGCTCTAGCGCAGAGGCAACCCGGAAAAACTATCAAGCTAGATTTTTGCCAATAGTTCCAGCAACTCTTGGTGCCGATGAATTGGTCGACCAAAGCCAATTCACTACTGAGTGTTTGGTTAGGGTGTAGAAATACCGATACACATGAGTGTTGCGGTATTTTGTTTGCTGATACTGTATCGATTCTCAAAAATGCAATATCAATACACACATATATATATTTATATATTGCCAAAAGTACTCGCTCGCCTGCCTTCACATGCAGATGAACTTGAGTAACATCTGATTCTTAATTCATAAGCTTTAATATGATGTAGGCCCTTTTGCAGCTTGAACAGCTTTAATTCTTCCACAAGGGTTTGGAGTGTGTTAAGGGAATTTTTGACCATTCTTCCAGAAGAACATTTGTGAGGTCAGACTGATGTTGGACGAGAAGACCTGGATAACAGTCTCCGCTCTAATTCCTCACAAAGGTGTTCTATCAGGTTGAGGTCAGAACTCTGTGCAGCCCAGTCAAGTTCTTCCACATCAAACTCACTCATCCATGGCTTTATGGATCTTGCTTTGTGCACTGGTGTGCAGTCATGTTGGAACAGGAACGGGCCGTCCCCAAACTGCTCCCACGAAGTTGGGAGCATGAAATTATCTAAAATGTCTTGGTACGCTGAAGCACTAAGAGTTCCCTTCACTGGAACTAAGGGGCCGAACCCAACTCCTGAAAAAACTACCGTACGTCATAATCCCCCTCCACCAAACTTTTAACTTGGCACAATGCAGTCAGACGAGTACCGTTCTCCTGGCAACCACCAAACCCAGACTCGTCCATCGGATTGCCAGACAGTGAAGTGTAATTCATCACTCCAGATAACACGTCTCCACTGCTCTAGAGTCCAGTGGCTGCGTGTTTTACACCACTGCATCCGGTGCTTTGCATTGCACTTGGTAAGGCATGTAAGGCATGGATGCAGCTTCTCGACCATGGAAACATATTCCATGAAGCTCTCTACGCACTGTTCTTCAGATAATCTCAAGGCCACATGAAGTTTGGAGGTCTGTAGCTGTTGACTCTGCAGAAAGTTGGCGATCTTGTGCTCTATGTGTCTCAGCATCATTTCTTTAGACCTGCCTAAATGTTTGCACAGTACTACACACACACACACACACACACACACACACACACACACACACACACACACACACACACACAGACTCAACCCTGTTCCTCAAAGCAATAATCCATACTGCAATACCTTCACTCTGATCCTCAACCACTGTTCAACTAATCCCTCCATCTCTCAAGGTGCAAGGAAAGCACCAAGAATCTTCTCTGTTCTGGCAACTGGGTGGTGAAACAAATTCCCACTTGAGGTCCAAACAGCTAAGCTACTTCCATCTAAAGGCCTCTTTCAGAATCACCTATATTAGTATGTCTTTAATAACAACTTGCTTTTCTAACTAGAGTAGAGAAGTATTTCTCTTAGGTTAATTTCCCTTCCGTATAGATTTACATTCTGTATATTTCTAATTTCTTGATATAGTTCTCTCACTAGAGCAAGTCCAGGCAGGTCCTCTCTATCTTAATGGTTCTTCCAAACCTACCGATGATCAAGCCTTCAAGAAAAAACAGGACTTGAGTTTTATGTCTGTTGGCTTTTCACTCAATTCCTATACATCCATTTAATTTATGCTTTTTTTTATGGGACAATGTTGAAAAAAGAAATTGTTTTCTTGCAAATAAATACGTATTGCTAGTGCAGTGACATATGATTATCCAGCAGATGGCAGTGCTGTTCTCTGATAAAGAACAGAAATCACCTGGGGCTTTTTTTTTTGGCACTTGTTTGGCACTCGTGGCACTTTAATTCATTATTTCCCATTAATACATGGAATGTTTAACCTCTACCACAATCCAAGATTTTTATTTTTTATATGTTACATCATACAATTACATTCTTACTCTGGGGATCCTCCCAGCAACCTCTGACCTCACTTATAAGGTACATAAGGAGACACAAGACACAAATGTACCAAGTTACAGTAGTGTAAAATGCAAGGGAGAAAAAAACTGTATGCACATAAATAAAGCGGAAGTGAGCAGCGGAAAAATGTAAATACACTGTATGGACAAAAGTTTTTGAACACCTGATCTTCACAATTTGTGGTATTCGACATCTTTGGTTGAAATGGAACAAATTTTTCCTTCACTTGAACTAGGAGACCCAAACCTGTTCCAGCATGACAATTCCCCTGTGCACAAAGCCACAACTGGTTTACATGAGATGAAGTGGAAGATTTAGAGCTCTGACCTCATCCCTATTGAACACTTTTGGGATGAATGTGAAGGAAAGACTCTTAATAGCTGCTTTAATGTAAGCAATAACATGGATTAACACGTCTTTTTGTTGAGTGTTTTGGAGCCTAAGTATTAAGGGTTAAAAATGGATATTTATTTAATGCTTTAAACATCGACTCATATCCTTGAATATAATTTCTGGTGCAGGAAACTCTGTCAGGAACATGACAAAATGCATTTTATTAGCTTACAAAGAAGCCTCTGAGGTAATAAATACTTGTTTTGGGGTGATTACACATCCTACACCACCTTGTCATGTTCTATTCTTTACAAGTACCATATAATGCTGCATGAGCAAATTCCAACTTTTAATATAAAGTTTTTCATTGAATTTTCATTTCTAAGATATAGTGCAAACATCATTTTAGTTGAGCGAAATATGATGATGGAATGAAGCGTTAGGCTTTATAATTGGAGCCCTGATACATAAAAAAAGGGTTTTTCACAATACACACTCGGTGACATGCAGTAGCAGCTTTGAACACAAGAGGGCAGTGTGTGTCAGTGGTTGATTTGACTAGATTTTTGTTGACATTTGATCAGATCCCTTTAAAAGTTTTTAGCAGACAACGCTTATAAAATGATTCTGGACATAAGTTCTGATTTGTAGGTACTACTGTTGATACAGATTAAAAATAGGTGTGAAAACTTAATATTTCAGAAGATTGCTCCAAGCTATATAGACCGCTCAAACGATGCCGAGTCCAAGACAACTCAGGAACCGTGTGGGTAAAATACCTCAGGTATTCTATTATCAGAAAGTGGGTGTAAGAATTGTAGGTCACTTGAAGAACCAGGTGGAATCTTTTCTCACAAAATAAATCCTTTACTGGAGCATGTCTCAGTAGGCAATTTTACACAACTCCATCTCTGTCAGTCCAAAAGAATTCAGTCCAACTTCAGAAGATCTTGATGGCCTGCTATAAAACTCTGACTCCAACCCTATTGGGATGAATGGGAACACTGACTGCACCCCAGGCCTCCTCACCTCACCTACATCAGTACCTGACTTTACTAACACCCCCGTGTCTTAATGAAAACTGCTCGCAAATCTCCACAAGCACATTCCGAAAATCTAGTGGAACATCATCTCAGAAGAGTGAAGGCTATTCTAACAGTAAACGTGGATCAAAAGGTACATACAAATCAAACGGTCAGGTGTTTACAATCTTTTGTGTACGCGGTGCACGTTTTAAAATACAGCAGATCTAAAATCCTGGTTATTTAAAAGGATTGGAAGTTGTTTTTGTAAAACGCAAGCCTTTGCTGTTTTAACAATGACGTCAGTTTTCTGATTGGGAAGCCTTTGTTTTTTTCAGTGCTTAAATACGTTGAATAAGGGACATCTATGGCATTTGGAAGACTCCCGTAAATATTTTCCAAAAAATTTATTTTCCAAGGAAAAACTCTCCGAAATGAGGAAGTTGAGTGGATTTAAAAGGTAACCCATTGTTTTCTGGATCATCTATTAAATGATTTCTAATATTATGATCATATTTTGTCTCGTGACGAGAAAAATGGAACACTGGCTTCGGGATGAACACGCTGTTGACACAAGGTGTTACCAGGCTTCAGAAAGAACTCTCAATCTCAAAACACACACACACACACACACACACACACACACACACACACACACACACACACACACACACACACACACACACACACACACACAGAGAGATCAAAGCAAGTGAGCACACATATACACACATATACAAACACACACACACACACACACACACACACACACACACACACACACACACACACGGGGTTTAAGCCCCGCCCCTCCAGCTGTCAATCACTTTGTGCTTGCTTTGGGAAATGGCCCATAAAATGAGTTAGGACTTCAAAGCGCTTGATCTTTGACATCTCTTCAATTTAACTGACTTCGATGAGCAACAGTTTCCTCCATTCGACTTGATTTTCTTTCCCTCCAACAACAGACTCATCCTGAACGATATAACAATCCATGAAACCGTTTTTTTCTTGTCAAACTTTTTTCACAATGTTTTTTTCCGCAAATATATCGACGCACTCATTTTTTATTTTTTCAAATTATAAACCAGAGCCAAAAAGCCACATTAATCAGTAGTAACAGTTTCAGTAACACAATTTTGTCAACACTATTGTTGATTTTTTTTTAATGGCATCTCTCTCTCTCTCTCTCTCTCTCTCTCTCTCTCTCTCTCTCTCTCTCTCTCTCTCTCAAGTCTCTGTTTCTGTCTGTCTGCCTTTTTGTTTCTGTCTCTGTCTGTATGTCTTTGTGTCTCTGTTTGTCTGTGTCTTTCTGTGTCTCTTTTGTGTTTCTGTCTGTCTCTGTCTTTGTTTCTGTCTTTGTGTGTGTGTGTGTGTGTGTGTGTGTGTGTGTGTGTGTGTGTGTGTGTGTGTGTGTGTGTGTCTTTGCGTCTCTGTCAATTTGTATCTTTCTGTGTCTCTCTTTCTGTCTGTCTCTCTTTTGTGTTTGTCTGTCTGTGTCTCTTTATTTGTCTCTCTGTTTCTGTCCATCTGTGTCTCTGTTACTGTTTGTGTCTCTGCCTGGGTCTGTTTCAGTCTGTCTGTGTTTCTGTTTGTGTGTATGTGTGTGTCTTTGCGTCTCTCTCTGTCTGTGTCTTTCTGTGTCTCTCTTTCTGTCTGTCTCTTTTGTGTTTCTGTCTGCCTGTGTCTCTTGTTCTGTCTGTCTGTGTCTCTTTTTCTGTTTGTGTCTCAGTTTTGTGTCTCTGATTCTGTATGTATGTGTCTCTACCTGTGTCTCTGTTTTTGTCTCTCTGTGTCCCTGTTTCTGTCTTTCTCTCCTTTGTCTTTTTCTGTGTGTGTCTCTCTGTCTCTGTTAATTTGTGTCTTTATGTGTCTCAGTTTCAGTGTGTGTCTCTAACTGTCTGTTTATTCCACTCTCTCTCTCTCTTTCTCTCTCTCTCTCTGTTTCTGCCTCTTTCTCTGTGTCTCACTTTCTGCCTCTCAGTGTGTGTATGTGTATTATACATGCATGGTTGCTCACTCTGCCTGCTGGCAGGTTCCTGCTCTTTCCTCCTCTTACACTTTCTCTCATTCTAATGCCTGGGGAAGGGAGGGGAAGGTCACACCTAGGGTCAAAGGTCATGCTGTAAAATTGAACCCTCTTTCTAAATTGAAATGACGTTTGAGTCGAGTCAATAACAGTCTGTCAGGCGTTGTCATGTTCAGGACCTGGTTTGTGTTTGCGTTAATGTCGAATAATACATGTGTAATTACTGATAGGACCAGGAGCCACACTGCACAACAAACAGCGACCAGACTGCTGCTGATGTTACTGATATGTTTGTTACTTATAATATCTTTTTAAGCAGACTATAGTTTAAAGGTTTTCACACTGATGTGAAATGAAGGAAAGTTCATAAAAAGCGCAATACAGGGTTACAATGTCATTCAATGTCTTAAATCTAGCATCAGGAAGGTGTTGTCCATTTCTCCGTAAACACCTGCCGTAAAAATATGCGCAGAACAATGTGCAAAAGAGAACCGTATACAAGAGTGTACTCGTAAATATAAACACAAAATGTGAACGCAAAATGTCGTGCAAAACAGCAACAGCAGCCATCGAGTAGATCGAGCAGATGTTCTCGATATGCAGATGTGCGAGGTTTTTGCAGGAGTTGTTCTCATGATGGCAGCTCAAACAGCTTTAAAATTTATTTTTTAAGGCTGAACTTGTTTCTTTGATATGAGCAGACGGGACAAGATCGCGACTGGCGGTGACGCCGAAATTCCCTTTGTGCTGCACTCGCACTATTACCATACTTATAAAAGGTTTTACAGAGAAAGCTCAGAGCGCACCACTCCACTGCTCCATTATAACTAATGGCAAAGGCTCCTAGACGCCGTAGCACTGATTCCTGACTGTTGCTGATGCCTGTGGATCGCCAAAATTCCCCCTTTCCCTGTGCCACCCTGTATAGATGTATATATACAAAAACCTATCGTTTGTTTCCACAGCATGCATCTCTAACAGACATTAATAAATCGGAGTTTTTTTATTCAGTTTATATAATTCTGGTTTCTCTTCACCATCACAAGCAACAATATATTTTGTCTTATTAACTTTGAGGGAAAAGTAAACTAGAAGCAGAATTACAGAATTTCCGCAATAGAACTGCATTTGATTTGCATCCAGTCCAGTTTAACAACAACTTTGTGTGAGGCTTCATCACACCATCCTGTGGAGGTTGTAGCTCGGGTGTTAAGGCGCTAGACTTTTAATCGGAAGGTCACAAGTTCAAATCCCAGCACCACCAAGTTGCTACTGCTGAAACGTTGAGCCAGGCTTTTAACTCTGCTTGGTTAAACTGATTGGTTGTGAATCACTGAAAAACGGCATCTGCCGAATGCCATTAATGTAAATAGCTGTTGTTGATTGGTTTTCATTATAACATGACATAATGTGCTTTATTTCGTTCTCATCTGTATAACCTTCCACTTTTAGGCGGTGTTTATCAGTGTTCCTGCTTTTGCTTCTTTGCTAAGATCTGTTTAAATCATAGCTAATGTCACCAGCAGGGGGTGCTGTCTGACACCTCTAACACCCGACCATAAGATTGGCATGCACTTTTTAACATCTCATTTTACATTTAGACGCGGTTCGAAATCCCTCCAATCTTCTGGGAAGATGTTCCACTAGATTTTGGAGGAGATTTGTGAAGATTCGTTCAGTGCTAGTAAACTCAAGTTACTGATGTGGGTGAGGTGAGGAGGTCTGGGGTGCAGTCAGCGTTCACGTTTATCCCAAAGGTGTTCAGTAGGGTTGAGGTTTGAGGTCCGAGCTCTATAGCAGGAAATCTTCCACTCCAAAACCATGTAGAGCATATCTTCATGGAGCCGGCTTTGTGAGGTGTTACTGCATCCAAAGACGTCCTATACAATTGTGAACATCACTTTGTGGTAACAGTTTCAGGAAGAACCACATATGGCTGGAAAAGTCAGGTGTCCTAATACTTTTGTGTTTAGAGTGTATCATAAAAGCTGAAGGACGGCTGAATGTTGCAGACGATCGGGAAAAAGATGGCGTGTCGAATTCTTTTGAATTATTGAACAAGGGTTTTTTTTGTCATCATTGAGATGATGGCGATCGCGTAACCCGTGAGTTTTACCTGAAGAGTTTGACTGAAGGCAAAGTATAATTCCTAATAGTCAAGATAAATGGGTGAATAATAAGCTGAGAGACGTGAAGGAGGGAGAGAGAGAAAGAGAGAGACAGCTGTGACGGTCACCTTGTCATTATGTTTTCTCTTTTTTTTTTTTCCCCATCCCGGAGTGATGGATTGTCGTTGTCCCGTGACCCTCTTGTTCAGTGCCATGTCTGGACGTAAAGCCGTAAAAGAGGTCTGAGAGATCGGACGCTAGCTGCGTGTCAAAGGAGACCAAATCCCACAATAAAAACAAAAACACCGCCACATTCGACACCCGTCTCACTTCCTAAAACCGAGTGATCGAGACCTTTAGAGTTCTCGCTGAGAGCCCGTGTGAGGATTTAACATTTCTTTTTGAAGGTAATTCTTTCACAAGGACGATTTTACTGGCCCTGTTTAGAAACTCTCCGTCTTGTTGTACAGAGTTGTTACGTCTGAGATTTGCAGTACAATCCCACTTGTTTATAAAAGACACATTCCTGACATCTGAATGCCTTGACCCTCATCGTTAGCTCTTGTTTTTGCTTTTCTGCTCCATCTCTTTCTGCAAATACCTCCTTGAAAGCTTTTTCAAATTTTCTTTTCCTCAGTTCCCTTCCGTTTCTTTTCTTCGGCTTTTCCGCTTCATTTTTTATGTTTATTTTTTTACCCCCTTCTATTCAATAATGTTTGTAGATGTGCTTAGCTCCCTCCCACTGATGCCCGATCTTTCTCACAAGAACCTTTTTTTTCCCCTTCGTTCAGCGAGACTTTTGCTAACCTGGAGAGACTCAGCAGTGCACTTCTTTTCGAGGAGGGATTCAAAGCCGAACGCTAAACACTGTCACATGCCTCTGGGTAAATACGAGCATGTTTTCCCAACAAAATACAGATTTTTCCTGCGTCTTGGCCGTCTCCGTTCCAGCATTAATATAGAATTAATACACTTGGGGACATGCTGTTAAAGGAAAATGATCAATGTTACCACATCAATGTTGAATATTTTTATATCAGCAGTTTCTCATTACAATTTTTATCTGTTTATAATTGCATTTAATCATGTGGAGAATCCTTACAAAAAGTTGATGTAGAAGCTACAACCTGTTGTCCTCTCACATCTTTAGTGCGAGTCCTCATGAATAAGCGGTCAGTACAGAAACCGTTACATTATGCTGGAGTGAGAACTTTTTGATGAATTTGCCATTATTCAGAGGTCTGTAGTAAGAAATGGAGATCATGGTTGATCATAGAGCTTTTTAATTCTTTAACGAGCTTTTAGTTCTTCACAGATGAGATTAAATGTGGAGGGAAGCACTGGTGGCTTTTGATTGATGGTGGGATATTGAGATTGTTAAGTGCGGTTCTTAGTAGCTTGCTACCAATCTCTTACAGTAATTACACATAAACGTTTATTTCTCATAGGGCTTTGGATGAATCCATATAGAATTATCGTGATAAATGACAATTCTCTTGCCGTTTTTCGGTACTGAATAGATTCCATTGATTTAACGTCTGATTTAATTTCTTTCATGCTTATAAAAACAAAGATTGTCAAATTCAGTTTAATATTTTCCGGCTTATTTTAAATAATATAATGCAAACCTATTCAGACAATCTATATAGAAAATGGTGATTAATGAGTTTAGGGCTACAAAGTGGGTAAGGCTTTGGGTTACTGATCAAAAGGTCATGGGTTTAAGCCTCAGTATTGCCAAACTGCCACTTTTGGGCTCTTTAACAAGGCCCTTAACCCTCGATGCTGCAGGGGGCGCTGTATCATGGCTGACCCTACGCTCTGTCCCAAGCTTACTAACATCACTGGGTTATGCGAAAAAATAATTTCACTGTGCTATACATGTATAAAGCACCTTGACAATTGCCATGACCAGTTTTGCACTCGTGTCACTGATAAATAGACGTCATGATGAAATAATGATGAATTCCTAGTAACAAAATTGAACTTTCTGACTGTATTACACAGTTCAGATCAAGTTGTTTCTATAGCGCTTTCACATTGGACATTGTCTCAAAGCAGCTTTACAGAATGTAAGAATTACAGAACAAAATTAGGTCTGAGACGATTCCTTGAGTAACTCGAGTAATTAGAATTCCCAAAATAATCGAGGTAAATTATTTGACTACACACGCCACATCGTGTTTCCTTACGGACCATTATTACTGACGCACCACCAGCTAAACTCTAAATTCGGAATGGCAAGAAAAAAACTAGGAATTGCAAGAAAAAAAAGTCAGAATTATGAGTAATAAACTCGGAATTGCGAGAAAAAAGTTGGAATTATGAGAAATAACCTTGGAATTAGGCTTTTTTTATGTGGAGGAAAATGGCTTCCATAGGATTCAGGCCAAATGAAATGACAACGTTTTCAAAGTTTGGGATTATTTTAGACTAAAACATAAAGAAAACACCGAACAGTGTGTATAATAATAGTTTTTTAGTTTATTTTTTTTATTTATTTTTTAATTTATGATTTGCATTTTGATGTAAAATGGCAATTAAATGCGCTAATTGGAATTAGTTTTCACAGATATTTCTCGTGTGCAATTTCAGCAATAAAATGTAAATTTTTCTAAAAGGAATTAAATTACTTATTCGTTTTAAGAGAGAGTTTGAGTTTTGAAGCTCTTTAATTAAGGAAAAATACATCTTATCCGATTTCTCGATTATTCTGTAGAATACTTGATTACTAAAATAATCGAAAGCTACAGCCCTAATTTAAATGAATGTGTATTTCTCCCTGTGGTGACTGTGACAAAGAGAAACTCCCATAGATGGTATGAGGAAGAATCTTTGAGAGGAACCAGACTTAAAAGGGAACCCATCCTCATTTTGGTGACACCAAGAATGTGATTTATTAATCATTAAAATAAACATTACAAAAACTGTAGTGAGAAATATCATGTGTGTGATTGGGAGTAATGTCATTTCTACAGTAAAAGTATACAGTTAAAAAAAATAAGATATTGAAATGACTTGGTGTCGACTAATTCGAAATTATTTTACGAGGTTGTTGCTCCATCGTTGAGACGATGATGATACCCAGAGTGTGCTGTGTGGAGCGATTACAAATTGTCAGGATGAATGGCTGAATAATAAATTGAGAGTTGTGAGGGAGAGAAAAGCTTTGAGATTCACCTCTCTTTTTTTCTTTTCTTTTTTTTTTATGTGAAAGTTGTTGTCCCATGACCCATGATTTATAATCATACTCTCCAGTCTATTTTTCTATACACATAAAATGAAGTTGAATAATTGTGACACGTTTTGGAAGAGCAACTGTTTCTTGGTTCACTTTTCTTTGTGTTTTTCATGCAGTTTGCTCAATTCATTCTTTAGCGAATGCTGATGTATTTATTCTATTCTTTCATTTGCAGAGTTTTGGACTTGTTGAAGTTGTGATTATTAGGTGGTAATTAAATGTTTAAATTATTTTTATTGATATAATTTATTATTATTTTTTTAAGAAGAATTATTTGAGTGCCTGTGCGAACCTAAAATGCTTTATTGAATTGACTAATGTTTTTGTGTGACGATTTTTTTATTTTTTTGTCACTTTCTCTCCCCTAGTGTGTATTCCACATTGTTTGTAGTCTTTCTGAATAAGATAAGGGTCCTGCAGTGTTAGCTGGCTCTGAGGTAAGCGCGACATGAGATAAATACAATAATATTTCTTTTAAGATGTAACTTTAAAAAAAATGACCTTTATGCAGAGATATTCACACTGCAGAATTTTATTTCTGCATGTGTTCAGGGGCAAAATCCAGTCATTGTGCTGAGGTAAGCAGGGTATCGAGGGGTAAAAAATAGGCAGAGGAGATGGAAAAAGAGACAGCAGGCTATGAGGAGAGTGATAAAGAGGGAGGAAAGGGAGAAGAAAGCAAAACGAGAGGGAAGGATAGACGGTCACACCACACTGAGAAGATAAGATGGCGGGTGGAGATGGTCTGTGTGTGTGTGTGTGTGTGTGTGTGTGTGTGTGTGGCACATTGCACAGTCAAACAAGTTTCACCTTGACAATCAAATATCAAATGCAAGCTCTTCATGGCGATAAATTTGTGTAAAAATTAAAGAATGAAACACCTGATGCGATTCAACATACAAAAATATTCAAATTGCTTTGACCACATCTGCATTGAATATTTTTATTTTTTGTATTTATGGAAACATCCATGATTTATTATTATATTTGGTTAATTAAAAAATAAAAAAGTCTCAATCTTGAAGACTTTCCTGTGGAGGAAAACCTACTGACTGGTACAAACCCCTGACACTGGAGACTCCTTCTGTAAACGTTAAAGCGCCATAACCACCTGCTTCACCATATTTAACGTTTTGCGGTTCTTTTTTTTAGATTATATAGTGCGTTTTAGTGCCACGTTAAAATTTTTTTTATAATTTAAGGAAACGAGAATAAAGTTGTAATATTTTGAAAAAAGAAGTAAAAATTATGAGAATAAAGTCTAAATATTTTAACCCCAGACACAGGCTGAAGGACGTCCCCTTCAGGGTTAATTTCTTTGACCATCATCCCCATAGTTTTTTGAGAAACAACATCTTTCTGTTCTTAAAAGTCCCATAATTGTATTTATTTTTTTTATTTTTATTTTTTTTTACAATTAGATAATAAGATAAAATCTCAACATGATGGAATTTTTGATTGGAAGGTTGTGTGCTGATGAGCACTTTTGGGTTTCTAATTGTTTTAGAAGTAAAGCGGGAAAGACGGAGGGACAGAAATCAAAAGACTGAATATTGTGTGTGTGTGTGTGTGTGAGAGAGAGAGAGAGAGAGAGAGAGAGAGAGAGAGAGAGAAAGGAAGAAAGAGAATAATAGGGAAAAGCAGAGAAAGAAAGTAAAAGGTAGACATAGGGAGAGAGAAAGAAAATGAAAAAAGGACAAAAAAAGTTAAAAGAAATAGAGAGGGAAAGGAAGAAAGAAAAAGAAAGTGAAAGTCAGGAATCCGGAGAGAAAAAAGAAAGTAAAAGGCAGAAATAACGAAACAAAAAGAAAGAAAATGAAAGACAGAAATAGGTAGAGAAAGAGAATGATAGAAAAAAAAAAAGAGAAAGTGAAAGGCAGAAATAGGGAGAGAGAGAAAAGAAAGTCAAAGGCAGAAATAACAAAACCGAAAGAAAGTAAGTAAGGAAAGAAGGAAGTGAAAGGCAGAAATAGAGAGAGAGAGAAAAAAAAAAAAGGGAAAGGCAAAAATAAAGAGAGAAAAAAAGAAAATCAAAGGCAGAAATAATGAAAGAAAAAGAAAGAAAGTGAAAGTCAGAAATCGGAAGAGAAAAAAGAAAGTAAAAGGCAGAAATAGGGAGAGAAAGGAAGAAAGAGAAGGATAGGAAAAAGGAGAGAAAGAAAGTGAAATGGAAATAGATGATAAACACAAGCTAAACAAGTGAGAAAGTAAGTAAATAAGAGGTGAGAAACTGATGAACAGAGGAAATTGAATAAAAGTGAATAAATGAAAGAGGATAGACAGAAGAAGAGAACAAAAGAAATAAGATGAAGTGATATGGGTGAAAAAAATAATCCCCTGTCAACAGAACCTGCATTTTCTCTCTTTCCCTAAATAAATGTGTTAGTGTTCAGTTTATTCCTGGAAGGATTGTCCTTCTTTCCCTCTGTTTTCTCCTCAATTTACTCGTTTCTATAAATTTCCTCCCTCCAGCCACATCTCTCTTTCCAACACTTATGAACCGGGTGAAGACTCAGAGACACTCTGTCTCACAGACACGAAGTGAATGCACCTCACTTCTCCTCCTTTGCTCTCTCTCATGCCGGCTTTACGTTCTTCCGCTTCGCTGTGTGAACTTTTCAACCCGTAAACTCTGCATGGCCCCTTTTTCTCTTGTCCCACGTCAAATCTCGAAGTGGATTCTTCCTTTTCAACTGACTTCAACTTCTCTTTTTTTTTCAGCACTCCTCCTTTCAGCGCTCCTGTCCTGCCGTTCGACAGGCAGACAGGCCCTGTGGACACATCATTCTCACTACACAATGACCAACTTCATTTTTGCCTCTGATTGACATGTCTCACAGACGCACACACACACACACACACACACACACACACACACACACACACACACACACACACACACACACACACGAACTGTAGCTTGTAGCTGTTTCCCCTCTTGAATAGTATTACCTTTACCTCATTCGCTTCTGCTTGTCTCTCATTCGCCTTCACATTCTGACTTTGAATGAAGAACCTCACAGTGTGTGTATCTGTGTGTGGGTGGGTGTCTGTGTTCACTGGCGCCAGTCTGTCCCCCAACCCTTTCAAAACCACTGTCATGTCCCACATGACGGCTCTTCCATGCATTGTCTGTAACACTTGACTCCATCTTTACCTGTCTGTTTCCCGTTTTCTGAACTCATCCTCTAATGCTTGAAGTCTCTATTGCCTCGGAGTACAGGAAGATATTTAACCGCGGGGAAGAGGAGACTGTGTAACGACCCTTTTAGAGGGTTTTCTTTGTTCGGGTGTGTGTGTGTGTGTGTGTGTGTGTGTGTGTGTATGATGGCGTCCACATTGAATCTCAACACTTTAAATGAGTGCATTATTGAAGACACGATAAAAAATTCTGTTTGCAAAATTCGCAACATCCTCAGCACTCATCATTACGGAAATTCGTAGTTGTAGGTATCCTTCAAACTTCACGTGAATATTTGAGGTTTTTTTTTGCATTTTACTGTTTTTTTTCGAGTTGTAGAGTCGCAAACGCGTGTCCTTTCGAGAGTATTTACACATTTTCATTTGAATTGGAATTAAGTTTTACAAATTATATTCAAATATGTTGGTTATATTTTTATTGAAAGATTGATGTTTATTGAAAATCTATAAAAAAATTAATCGATTTGTATTTATATATATATATATTTGTTTCATTAAATAAATAGAATGGGGTCTTTGATGCTTTTTATGCTTTATATCATTTTAAACTAAATCAAAAACAAAGTGATTTTCATATTATGACACACGTTTATATTATCATATTACACAGCGCTATTTATTCATACAGTGTGTAAATTGTGTAACTTTTACTATCAACATTTTTAACTTTCAGTCAGGTTTTTTTTGTCAGTTTTACTGACAAAATATGTAGGGGTTTTTTTATAAGTCAGTTTATGTGGAGCAATTTGAAAGATATCATAATTTTTTATTGACTCTAAAAGATAGTTTTCCAGTTTCTTTCTTTCTTTTTTTTTATTTTTATTGTCACAACACCCATCCAATCAACATCAAGTGTTTAAGTGAGATTCTGAACAGCAAAAGGCCCATAATTGCTTTTTTTTTTTTTTACAATCAGATAATGAGATAAAATCTTAACATGATGGACTTCTGATTGGAAGGTTGTGTGCTGATGAGCACTGATGGGTTTCTAATTGTTTTAGAAGTAAAGCGGGAAAGACGGAGGGACAGAACACAAAAGACAGAATAAATGTAAGACAGAATAGTGTGAGACAGAAAGAAAGAAAGAAAGAAAGAAAGAAAGAAAGAAAGAAAGAAAGAAAGAAAGAAAGAAAGAAAGAAAAAGGCAGAAATGATGAAAAAAAATAAAGTGAAACGGAGAAATAGAGAGAGAGAGAAAAGAAAGTGAAAGGCAGAAATAATGTGACACAGAAAGAAAGAAAGAAAGAAAGAAAGAAAGAAAGAAAGAAAGAAAGAAAGAAAAAGACAGAAATAGAGAGAGAAAGGAAGAAAGAGAATGATGGGGAAAAGGAGAGAAAGAAAGTGAAATGCAGAAATAGAGAGAGAAAGGAAGAAAGAGAATGATAGGGAAAAGGAGAGAAAGAAAGTGAAAGGCAGATATAGGGAGAGAGAAAGAGAATGAAAAAAGGACAAAGAAAGTGAAAGACAAATAGAGAGAGAAAGGAAGAAAGAGAATGACAGGGAAAAGGAGAGAAAGAAAGTGAAAGGCAGAAATAGGGAGAGAGAAAGAGAATGAAAAAAGGACAAAAAAAGTGAAAGACAGAAATAGAGAGAGAAAGGAAGAAAGAGAATGATAGGGAAAAGGTGAGAAAGTAATAGGCAGAAATATGGAGAAAGAGAAAGAACGAGAATAAAAAAAAGGACAGTAAAAAAGTGAAAGAAAGAAATAGAGAGAAAGGAAGAAAGAGAATGATAGGAATAAGGGGGATAGAAAGTGAAATAAAAGATGATAACCACAAGCTAAACAAGTGAGAAAGTAAGTAAATAAGAGGTGAAAAACTGATGAATAGAGGAAATGAAATAAAAGTGAATAAACGAAAGAGAATAGACAGAAGAAGAGAACCAAATAAATAAAAATAAAACAATAGGGAAAATAAACTGCATTTTCTCTCTTTCCCTATATAAATGTGTTGGTGTTCAGTTTATTCCTGGAAGGATTGTCCTTCTTTCCCTCTGTTTTCTCCTCAATTTACTCGTTTCTATAAATTCCCTCCCTCCAGCCACATCTCTCTTTCCTTCACTTATGAACCGGGTGAAGACTGATACACTTTGTCTCAGAGACACGTGAAAGGCAAGAAAGAATGAATTAATTAATTTAAACAAAGAAAAGAATATAAATTGAGAAAGAGAAATAAACTTATGAAGTAAAAAGGAAAAAAATGAGGGAAAGAAAGAACAAAAGGGAAAGAAAAATAAAGAAACTTAAGGAGAGAGTGAGAGAAAGACAGGCGGAACAATTGGGAAAAAAAACAACAAGAAAAAGAAGAGAAGCTAAAGATGAAGTGGGGGGAAAAAGAGTGAAGAGTGGAGATAAAGGAAAAGCGGATATAAAATAATGGAGTAAATGTAAAATAAGAACGAAAGAAGCTGTAAAAAATGAAAAGTGAAATGAAAGTGTGGAAGGAGAAATAAAGGCACATAATAAATGAGAAAAAAGAAAGAAAAGTTGTAATGGGAGAGAAAAACTTGAAGGAAGATCGGAAAGAAAAAAAAAGAGTGCACTTGGTTTATAGCAGCAAAAAAAATCGACTGCAGATTCTGTCTATCTGTCTGTTTTTTTCTCCCTCATCTGTCCATCCTGCAGTCCATCTGTCCATTAGGAACAAACCGCTGATGTCTGTGGAAAAGAAGCGAAATCCGGGCAGTTAAATTGCGTCTGCAGCAGAACAGCAGCTCTCTTCACCTTTCAGGCCAGTTAGCGTGACAGGCCAGTTAGCGCCGAGGATGCTAACACACTAGCGTTGCTGAGCATGCTAAGTCTTATCTGTAACCATGGCCTGGCCGCCTGGATGTCTAAATAAAATGAGAGAAAACCTGAGACAAAATTTTTGCCTCTCTTCTATCTTCTTTACTCTTCCCCATGGAGGAAAAAAAAAAAAACCCTCCTTCACCACAGGAATAAAAATGGCCGAATGAAAAACGGCAGGGCGAAAAAGCGCTAGCAGCAGCAGCACCTGCTCCTAACAACTTTCCTGACATAAGAGGATCCTTTCATCTGTTTTTTTTTTTTCTTCCCCCTCCAGAAGCTTTAAGGATGAGTCAGCGTCCCCCCCCTTCTCTTTTAAGCGTGAAGAAAAACCCAATTTCTCCTGAAACGAGTTGAAAAAATTGAGAAAGGTTTATCATTAGCGCTTCGGTGTCTGAGTGTCCGCCTTTACTGAGTAAATTAATAAACAATCCACGAAAAGTACGAAAAACTGTCAAGAATTTTTGGTCATGTTTAAAAGTTTGCAGAGCCTGAGGATAAAATTGGGGAAAGAGGGATTGAGGGACTGAAAGTGAATATTAAAAACACCTTGGTAGTCATACAGCAGTGTAAAAATAAAGAAATAAGCAGAAGGAGAGAAACAAAGAAGCAAGAGAAATGCAAGAATGCCCTCGAGCATGGATTGATGGCTAGATGGAAGGATTGATTGCTAGATGGATTGATGGCTAGATGGATGGATTGATGGCTACATGGATTGATGGCTAGATGGATGGATTGATGGCTAGATGGATGGATTGATGGCTAGATGGATGGATTTATGGCTACATGGATTGATGGCTAGATGGATGGATTGATTGCTAGATGGATTGATGGCTAGATGAATGGATGGATGGATTGATGGCTAGATGGATGGATTGATTGCTAGATGAATAGATGGCTGGATTGATGGCTACATGGATTGATGGCTAGATGGAAGGATTGATAGATGAATTGATGGATGGATGGATGATCATGTAGATAGATACATTTGTAGATTGATATGTAAAACTTGATAGATAAATTGAAGAATGATAGGAAGAATGGATGGATGACAGATAAAAATATAGGTAGGTACTCAATAAATGATGGTAGATAAGTAAATATATAGAGATGGATAATGGTTAGATTAGATAGATAGATGGCTGGATAGAGGGATAGATAAAAGAATGGACGGATGACAAATAGAAATATCGGTAAGTACTCTATGCATAGAGATATAGAAACGCAAATATCTAGAGAGAGATGGATGTATGGATGGATGGATAGATAGAGGTGTATAGATAAACAGGGCAAGGAAGATAAACACCATTATAGGTCATAAATATAAAAAATGTACATTTCAATACATTTTTATTTGCATTATTATCTTTAATAAAGGTTAATAAGCTGTTTTCCCAGTGGTAGTACAGCGGTAGGTACAGTCTGATGAGTCGTCTCTCGTCTCTCAAGTGAAATGTGAAAGAGCAGAGACTTCGTGTGGAATTTAGTTGTTTGACAAAACTGAAGAGAAAAGAAATGAAGGAAAACAAGCAGTTCATAAAGCAAGTAAGCTCATGGGAAAGAATGAGACAGAAAAAAAAGGAAGAGAGAAACCAAAAAAAGAGGGACCAAAAAAAAGGAGTATGGAAGAGGGAAAGAAAGATGAAAAGAAAGGACGAATAAAGAGAAAGAAGGAGATAAAGAGAGCAAAAGAGATAGCTGGAAAGACAGGGAAAGAAAGAAAGAAAGAAAGAAAGAAAGAAAGAAAGAAAGTTTGTTAGTAAGAAATCAAGAATGGAAAAAGAAAATGAGAGAAAAAGAATGAATGAAAGACTGAAAGAAAGCAAAAAAAAGGCACAAAGAAAGAACGGGAAAAAGTAAAAGATATAGAAAGAAGGAAAAAAGAGTGAAAGTAAGAAAGGGTAAGTTAGAAAAAAGCAAAAAAGGAAAAGGGAGAGAAAGCAAAAAGGCTGGAAAGAACGCAAGAAAGAAATAGATAGAGAAAGAAAGGGATACACAGGAAAGAAAGGAAAAGAAATAAAAAAGAAAAGAAAGGAAAAAGAATGAAGGAAAATGAAAAGATTTGATAAAACCAACAGAAACAGAGTTTGTAAATTTTGCATTACATCAGCACAATTTTAGAAGTAATGAAAAAACAACAACTGTGTGTGTGTGTGTGTGTGTGTGTGTGTGTGTGTGTGTGTGTGTGTGTGTGTACGTCCAGGTTTTCTCTCTCTCTCTCCGTGCCAAGGTCATCTCTTTGAGACAGTCTGTCTGTGAGCTTGAAGAGAGAAAGGTGTAATTAGCGTGTGCTCGGGGTGAAAACACGAGTGTTTCAGTGCAGCAGCACGTCATCTGGTCCTGACAAGTCTGTTCTCTTTCAGTGTGTGTTTGTGAGAAAGACAGACATTAAGTGTGTGTGTGTGTGTGTGTGTGTGTGTGTGTGTGTGTGTGTGTGTGTGTGTGTGTGTGTGTGTAAAGGAACACCATGATGTCTGGATGAACAATCTCTTGAGTGAGAGAGTAAGAGTGTGTTTTCTTTTGGCTCACGTTCACGTCTTCACAATTAGTTTCCAGGACAGAAAAAAAGGTTAATTAAACTATATATATAAAAAAAACTGAAAACAACCCAAAGCGAATTATTGCGAGTTGTCGCTTTTTGAAGTGCGACGCCGCAGGGTTTAGCGACACACGACACCCGGCGCTCATCCTTCTGAAATTAGCCTGAAGAAAGCGGAGGAGGGTTCAGAGTTCTCGCATGTTTACTTTATACCCATCAACCCCTCGCTCACTTTCCACTACCATTACCTCATAAACACGAATGCTGTTTAAGGTAACGTTTGAACTGTTGCTTTTTGAACATCCCATTCCACATTTAGTCCTCGTTTCCTTTTTATAAAAACCTCCACTTTTCCGGGAAGATGTTTCACTAGATTTTGGAGTTCAGGTAGTGATATGGCCTGAGGAGCAGTCAGCATTCACATTCATCCCAAAGGTATTCACTTACATTGATCTCATTTATACGACTGAGCAGTGTGGCTGAGATTTGGCTCCAAAGTCTAATGCCTTAACCGCTAATAGGGTTGAGCTCAGAGGTCTGTAGCAGGAGATCTTCCACCACAACACATGTAAAGCAGATCTTCATGGAGCTGGCTGCACTGGGGCATTGTCATGCTGGAACAGGTTTAGGGCTCCTGGTTCATGTGAAGGGAAATTTCATGTTACGAGCACCTTTCAAGTGAAAAATAAAAATTGATGCTAGCGTCATATCAAGTTGCTAGTGTGCGCTATTACTGATAGGTGGCGCCAATTCAAAGATCCTTAATCAAAATGGCAGACAACATTGTAAGTGCATGGAACAGTGTGTGGTGAAGTTTCTTGTTGAACGAAGGCGTAAAACCAGTGCCGACTTTTGAACGTGTAAACTATGGCTATGGCTGGAAAAGTCAAGCGTGCCAATACTTTTGTCCATTTGGTTGCATTTGTAAAAGCAAAATTGACTGTGTATGCAAGACAACACACTTTGGAGAAGGTGTTTGTGTGAAAGTAACACACTTTCGTATATATTTTCGAATATTATTCGGAGTCTTTGCCGTACTTTGTCTGGAAACGACCTTGAAGGACACTTGTGTTACAAATCTGAATATAAATCTCAGATTTAATGAACCGTTTTTTTTTTTTTTTTTTTTTTTTTGAAAGAGGACCGGTCTGTCTTCCGTCCTTGCGCTCCAACGCAAACGCTAACGTAATTAAAGTCTGGCCAAATCGAGTCGTTATCAACTTCAACCTGTTCCACACTCGATCCTTCTCCTTTCATTTCCCTTTTACCTTTTTCTAATCTATCACCTCACATCACCCTCTGCCTCTCCTCCTCTCCCTCCACATTAGCATGCTAGCCAGTCTCTTGCACCCTCAGACTTCCTTACTCTTTCTTCTTTCTCTTTCTTTTTTTTTTCCCCTCATGTGTTTAATCAGGTCCAGATTAGGTTTATCATCTCGCGTTCACCGGACGCACCTTTTTCCTCCTGCCCCTCGGTTTTAATCGCCGTCTACCGCAGGCGTCAACGCAATCAACCACCGCTTGCTGTGATTTAAAAGGTGGTGGGAGCGAGAGAATACAGGGCAAATTGAATCAAGCGAGGTGTCACCCAGAAATTAAAAGGTCAGGAGAGATTTTCTATAAGAGGAAATGAGGACCGACTCTCACTCTGTAACCCCATAAACCCCATAAACTGCCCCTACACCCCACACACCCCACACACCCCACACACCCCACACACCCCACCCTGGGGTCAGAGTAGTCAAGTGCACCTGCTGGTTTCAGACCTAAAACACTATAAGTGGTCTCTCTGAGGAAGATCTCTATCTCTCTCTCTCTTTCTTACTGTCTTTTTTATCTCTCTTTTTCTTTTCTTTCCCTCTTATGGTTTCTTGCTCTCCCCCCCTGCTTTCTTATTCTCTCTTTATGGTTTCTTGCTTTCTCTCTCTCACTCCTCTCTCTCTCTCTCTCTTTCTCTTTTTCTCTCTTTCTTGCTGTTTCTTTCTCACTCTCATGTTCTCTCTTAAGCTGTCTTTTCTACTCTCTTTCTTTTTCTTTTCTCTCTCTCTCTCTTTCTCTCTCTCTCTCCCTCTCTCCCCCTCGCTTTCTCACTCTTACTGTCTCTCTCTCTCTCTCTCTCTCTCTCTCTCTCTCTCTCTCTCTCTCTCTCTCTCTCTTTCTCTCTCTCTCGCTTTCTCACTCTTACTGTCTCTCTCTTCCCTTCTTGTTCTCTCATTGTTTATATAGTTTTTTTTCTTCTTTCCAACATCTCTTTCTTTCTCTCTCTCTCTCTCTCTCTCTCTCTCTCTCTCTCTCTCTCTCTCTCTCTCTCTCTCTCTCTCTCTCTCTCTCTCTTTCTCTCTCTTCAGAAGGATTCTGTATCATCTGATGGCGTTCTGCTTAGCTGAGCTAACCCTGTGGTCCTCAAGGAGCAGTCTGAATGTGCAAGGTATACACACACACACACACACACACACACACACACACACACACACACACACACACACACACACACACACACACACTCCTCAGTTTTGGAGTTTTATTAGTTTTATATAGTTTTGTTTTCTATTCAGTTCCTTTTTGTATATATAATTTTTTTTTGTTTTCTGTTACATTTTATTTGTATTCAAATAATTTTTTAAATATTAATTTATTTACGTTTTATTCTCTTAATTTCTTTCTTTTTATTGTCATATTTATTTTTAAATCTGTTCCACTTTTCTGACTGCTTGGATTTTTTTTATCCCTATACAAATATATATTTTTCTAATTCTGTTTTGTTTAATTCATTTTTGTTCTGTTGTGTTTGCGTTTCCTTTTTATTTATTTATGATAAACATTTTTATGTTTATTTTAGTTTAACTGAATACTTCTAATCTCTTCTTTTCTGATTTTAACTTATTTAATTTTTTTTAGTTTGCTTTCCATTTATTTATGTTTATTCCGTTTTTTATTTGGTTTATTTAATTTTTAGTTTCCTCTTCGATTGATCCCCATTCTCTGATGTTTTCTTTAACTTTCTTTCTTTAATCTGTGCTCATTTATTTATTTATTTATTTATTATTATTTTAATAATATATGAGTATTTTCTGTACTATTTTTATTTTGTTATCTTTAGGTCTGTTTTATTTGATTGTGTTCTGCAGTTTTCAGGCAGTTTAGTGTTTATGCACTTGTTTAGAGAGTGTTATGTAGCTGTAAAAGCTCACACACAACAACATACCCAGTGCTTTTCTCTTGTTTTTCATTGTTACTGCAGGATTAAACCGTGTTTCACCTCGAGCCAGAACCAGTCCCACTAATCATCAGTCCTTAATCTTTATCTCTTTATATTTAATATTTTAACGATTTTTCTGTTTTTGTTTTATTGTGTTCATTTCTTTTTTATATTTAATTTTTTATTTTATTCTCACTTATTTATTTATTTTTATTCTGTTCCATGATTTTTCCATGTTCAAATTGTCTTCTTTTCTTTTCTCTTCTTTTTTTCAATTTTTTTCTACATATAATGGTTTTTTCTCTGTTTCGTTTTATTTTTCTGTTAGTTAGTTAGTTTGCTGGTATTTGTATTTATTTTACTAATTATTGATTTAACTCTATTTTTATTTGATTTCTATATGTGTTCATTAACTTCACAGTAGCACAATGTTTACATTTCACACATTCTAAAATGTTGTAGGTGTATAAAGGCATAAAAGGTGAAGAAGATCGAGAGAGTGTTTTTTGTTTTCTTCTCCCTCGGCCATTTGTGTGTCTGATACTGATTATTCAGTCCTGGGATTACGCTTTTATCATTATGTCTCTTTCACTCTATTTCACTCTCTTTTTCTTCTTTTACAGATACGGATGTCGGTACATTCCAGTATTATGAGAAAGGAGAACCTGGTAAGTGTGTAGCATTCGCTCTATTATTCCCTCATTCCTCCTCCTGTTGTCTCTCTCTCTCTCTCTCTCTCTCTCTCTCTC
>JBCEWE010000326.1:1291676-1481676 GCA_039877035.1 Silurus lanzhouensis | reverse complement strand
GACAGCACATTTTACACCAGCGTGTTTTAATATTTTACGGTAACTTTGAGTTCTTCCCCTCGAGGCGCACAAAGATGATTGAATAACTCTCCAGCGTGTTGGGGGGTGATGGCGTTTCTTACCTCCGGTAGGTTATTAGTTAATAAAGCATATTAAGTCTACAGAGTACCTAAAGTACATGGTGTGCCATCAGAGGGCCTGTGTGCTAATCGCTCTTTTCCTTTGAAGTGGTTTAGTGTTTTCACGCTCTCTGGATCTCCTCTGCTTCTGTGAAGGATAAAGACAAGTCGTTTCAGTTGTTTTCATTGAACAGTACAGTGTTTTGTTTCAGTGTTCTCTTTATACCACCTCTGTATGCCACTTATTCCAGTTTTATTCTTTTATTAATTGTATAATGTAATTTTTTCTATTTAAAGCAGAGATTCCCAAAGTTGAATAATAAGGATCAGCTTCAAGTTTCACAAAATTAGACCTTTTGAAAAAGAATGCTGCGTTAGTTAAGCAGATGACATCATGTTTTCTGTTTTATTCATTTTTAAATATTATGAAATCATAAATTAGAGGAACTGTGCCAACTTTTATTTTAATCCAATGTTTTGTCTAATTTTTTCAACATTTATTTTTGAGTTTGATTTTTTTAGCCCTTTATAGTAAAAAAGTTTGATTTAATGTTATATTTATTGTTAAAGTTCCCGTTAGGGATTAGTAATTAACTTGTAGGGACTAATTTATGAATTTGAAAAAAATATATTTTAGGGATCAGAATTTACTCAGTAATTAATGACTAATAACTGCATTTCTAATTGACGAGTTAATTATTTGTATGTCATTACCAGCTATTTATAAATCCTTAATGGACGTCATCTTATTTTAGCATTATTGCTCCTTCACACTTGTTTTTGCCCTAACAATAACATAATTAGCTAGAAATAAAAGGGACTTGTAGCTTGTATGTGCAAATGACACACTATATATGTGCTCAATAAACTGTCTAAGTGTGTAGCTTATAAATAAATAATAATAAATATAGAATATTATCTTTATTGTTTTGTGATTTAACATGAAAACAAACTTTGAAAAAAAAATTATTTGGATTACATTTTCAAAATGTCTAACATTAAAGTTAAAGGACTTCTTCATTGTTAAGGACAAAAAAAAAGTGGAAAGGGAAAAATAAGGCAAAAATAAAATAACAACCAATGAAGGTCTTTATAAATAGCTTGTAATTGTATGGAATTTAATAACTTGTCACTTACAAATGCAGATATTAGTTATTAATTGCTGTCTAATTTTTTGATCCTTAAAATAAAATGTTACAATGAATTATTTGGGAATTATTTATTTATAATTTATAATTTATTTTTCAATTATAAAAAAAAAAGCTGCATTGTTAAAAGTATGTAGAGATTTGCGATATATTTTTAGGCACCAAATTAGAAACGTATTCAAATTTTCTTATGTATAATTTATCATTTGTTTTTAAATGATTTATTTAGAATTAATTCATTATACATGTGTGTTTTGCATCTTTTTATTTATTTATCTTGTGTAAAGCTGCCTCAGGATTAATTTCACATGACAGTTTCATTTCCATTGTTAAAAGTATTATACATAAAATTATATTGTAATTTTATTGCTGGCGTTGTAGCAGCTATAAACGATCAAGGATCTTACGCCTCTCTCACTCACGCGCTTGAATTTTATAAGAAAGAAATGCGTCTCGCCATGTCAACGAGAACTTTTCTGTCTGCGAAGCTCCAGATTTTACAGAACCTGGTACTGGTACTGGTCCATGTGTGTTAGCTGTTTACTTTACTACTAACAAAAACTAGTCTGTTCGTGTAAACCTGTGATTTCTTTTTGTATCTGAGTTTCGAAAGCAAAATTGATATCGGATTGTTTAGAATTCTATTATATAGCAGTACAATTATTATTATTTTTTTTTTTTAGACTTCTTCTGAAATATTTATTTAACATTTTCCGAAACGTGCACTTCCCAACAAAGCACTGTAGTGTTATAGGGAATTAAAAATATTCCCCTTATTGAAAACATGAAGTTCTGAGCGTATTCTGTGATAACGCATTGTACAATGTTCACATGAGGAACTTGCGTTTCCTTCTCGGCCTCTCACCGCACCTGATTTCATTCGTTAGCTGAAGGAACTTTCAGCTCAGCTTCATTTGCCTCGGTGACATTTCGACCTTTAAACTCCGGGTCACGCCAATCTGCTTCCTCTCATAAACAAAACATTTTCTGTGCTGGTTTGTCTTTTCCTTCCTCTCTCATTCTTCCCCTCTCTCTTTCTCCCTCTCTCTCTCTCTCTCTCTCTCCCTCTCTCTCAGCACGAGGTTACCCATGGTTCCTGAGTAAGCGTCGTCCAGAGAGGTTGAGGGATGCCCTCAAGGAACTGGAGGTATTTGTTTACATTTCCCCTTCTCAATAACTGCAGATTAATTAACAAATTGCAGCATTCTCTCTCTCTCTCTCTCTCTCTCTCTCTCTCTCTCTCTCTCTCTCTCTCTCTCTCTCTCTCTCTCTCTCTCTCTCTCTCTCTCTCTCTCAGCACCTGGGTGTGGGTGTCTCTCTGTCATCACAGGGGATATTTGAGGGGGATCAACAGGACCTCGAGCAGGTTCACCCCTCCCTGTTGCCCCCTCTTGCCCCCACCCTCCACACACACACACACACACACACACACACACACACACACACACACACACACACACACACACACACACACACACAGATGCAGCTTTGTTCAGTGGCACTGTGGGTAACTTTTTTGCCTCCTCACAAAATCTGAAATTGGAAACATCTACATGAAGCCTAAGCCCTCAGACCCCAGAGCAGGAGGACCAAAATTAGCAAATTTCTCTCATTTCTCTCATTCCCTTCTTTTTTTGTCTCTCTGTCTCTCTCTCTCTCTCTCTCTCTCTCTCTCTTATTTTGCCCTAAATACATTGCCATTGTTGCTATAATTTCTCTCTCTCTCTCTATCTCCTTCCATCAGGAGTTGTTACAGTCTAATACCTGTGTTTGTACCAAATGGAGGACAAAGCATTGCTGTCAGGTGAGTATCCCAGCATGCATCATGGTATTGCGGCCTATACAATTGCTGCAGTCGACTGCCCTCAGAAGCACAACAGTAACTCGAAATGATGCAATTTTTTCACGTGAGAAACTAAACTTTAGCCTGATGTGGTCTTTTTCCCTTTCCAACAATAAACTGTAGTCAGTGTAATAGACTGGACATAGTGGTGAATAGGTCTGTATGGTGATTTGATTTAAAGCACTGTGACACTGTGCTCATTCTGTTCACTGTTAGTGCTGTGAGCAGCCATGCTGATTTGAAGTCACTTGATGCAATTAAATTGATCAGGCATAACATTATGACCACCTACCTAATACTGTGTTGGTCCCCCTTTTGCTGCCAAAACAGTTCTGACCCATTGAGCATCAACAGCATGAACTTCTTCAGCAATTTGAACTATAGGAGTTCGTCTGTTGGACCAGATTTCACTTCCCACGTGCGTCAACGAGCCTCGGCCACCCGTGATCCTGTCGCCGCTTCACCACTGTTCCTTCATTGGAGCACTTTTGATAAAAACTGACCACTACAGACCAGGAACATCCCACATGAGCTGCAGTTTTGGAGATGCTCTGACCCAGACGTCTAGACGTCACAATTTGTCAAACTGAATCAAATCCTTATGCTCGCCCATTTTATCTGCTTCTAACACGTCAACTTTGAGGACAAAATGTTCAGTTTCTGCCTAATAAATCCCACCCACTAACAGGTGCCATGATGAAGAGATCATCAGTGTTATTCACTTCACCGCTTCACCATAATGTTATAATGTTTTTCCTGCTCGGTATATTGATGGTAAGATTCAGCGATTCTCATCGGTGCATCGGGACAAAAGTTAACGATACGATGCATCGATTTTGAAAAGTGTACGTCGGTTTTCATTGAATTTGAATTATACGTGAATCGTATAATTATTAGTTGATACGCTATCCTTTTATTTATATATAAAATATATATTTAGAAAGTGACCAATACGTTGTCGAGGAAGCATATCGAGGGAATCCAGAATAAAGCTTTGGTTTTTCTGGATCCTGGTCCTTCTAGGAAGTGAAAAAATTTTTTTTATTATAATTTTATCATTAAAAGACAAATACTATAAAGTATAGATTTTCTCTCTTTTTTGCTCAATTTGTTTGACAAAAACAGGAGTAAGTACAAACATGAATATTCAAATAATTTCAAAATGTAATGAATTCAACTTTTTTTGTAAATAATCACATTTACAATTGTAAATTGACTTTTTTTTTGTGTGTGTGTGTGTGTGTGTGTGTGTGTGTGTGTGTGTGTGTGTGTGTGAGTGTGTGTGTAGATGCTGCTGAGCTCAGGTGTGTTAGTGACCATCACTCTGAGTGGATCTCAGTTAGAGAGAGTGGGCATCGACAAAACATTGATGGGACGACTACCCGCTGACACCATCAGTCACGGTGAGTCACGGACACAGGTGTGTGCGTGTGTGTGTGTATGTATATACATACACACACACACACATACACACTGTTGAAGAAAACACAAACTAATTACACACACTGCAGATTTCCCAGCATTCCCAGTGCACTCCCATAGGTCACCAACCTTCTGTCTCTACATCTTCCTTTAGTCCCTAAGGAAGTTGGAATGGTCTGAACTCACACACACACACACACACACACACACACACACACACACACACACACACACACACACAGTGCTCCCTCTGCTTTTAATTGCTGACTCTCTGGGGACTGTGGCGTTACTTCCTGCCTTGTTTGGATTTGGACACTGTCCCAAATCTGCTAATTATTTTCTCATATCACTTATTGTTTATAGCTGAGTGTCTCTAGTGGGTCTCTAGACACGTGACAAGCATATCCCTCTCCCTCTCTCTCTCTCTCTCTCTCTCTCTCTCTCTCTCTCTCTCTCTCTGTCCCACTCCTTTCCCTCCCTGTTCACCCCCTACAGAGTCCCATTCAACTCCTCAGAGGCCCTAATTACCACAGTAATTTGTGTGTGTGTGTATGGGGAGGGGGAGCTGGGGTGTCTTCACATCTGTCACTCGTTTCATTAGTTTCACACCCCAGTCAATTAGTCCCAACCCCTCACCATCCCAAAGTGGCAACAGCTTTTAATTCTATAATGGACATTAACAACTCTTCTATAACAGATTGATCAGCAATACGGCTGTTATTCGCGTAATGTAAGTAACGTGCCAAACTCTTGGTACGGTCCGACGTAAAGACAAAAGTGACAGTGTAATTTCGGCTAAATAGATCTACCTGTGGTAGATATTGGTGGATCGGTCGATGGTGGGGGTGATGTTCAGCGATCTGCGGCGTGATTAAAAGCAGTAACTCGGTCATTACACGTGAAGAACAATTGGCTCATGTTCACTGGATTACTAGAGGAATAATACAGAACTAAGGTACTTTGCAAAGCAGAGATTCCCGTAACCACTTTCGTGTGTATTGTTTTTCTGCACACCAGAGTGAGTTATTCTGCAGTTACCAATTTCACGCCATTGTGTTTTATTTCAACACATTCAACACGTTTTTGTCTTGTGTGAAGAGCTTATTTTTTTAAGCGTCCCTTCTCTGGCCACTGGTGCTAACGCCAAAATGTCATATTAGAACTAGAAACAGAGGCTAAAGCCATTGATGGAGAGAGGAGGAAAAAGTGAGAGAAGGAGAGAAAGAAAAAGAAAGAAAGACAAAAAAAAAAAAAGAAGGGAAACAATTGGGAAAAAGAGAAGAGAAAAAATGCTACCAGACTGTTTCACACTAACAGTGTAACATGGAGGTGGAAGTGCTGGAAAGGGAAGGACTGATTATAGTTGCGATATTGTATATAAAGCAGCATAAAACCATTAAAATTAAGTTAAGTTAAAAAGAAGGAAAACATTGCTCTTACTGAAAAACTCCCTATACCACAAATCCTATACCACAAAATTCTGCCAGTTATTATTAGTAATTAAAGAAAGAAAATTGACACTGTTTGCATTTGATCAGTTTATTTTTACATATAATGTTCATTTCGTTACTTCATTTCCTCTACATTATAGCAGCTATAAACAGTCTTTCCATCACCAGCCTTCTCTTTTCTCGTTTTCTTTTTTATTAAAAAACACACAAAAAGCAGCTTCTGTGAAAAGCTTGTGAAAAGGCCAAAAAGTAGAAGATTTGTTGAGGAAATATAGTTACAGCTTTACCTTTAACTTTTTAAATAATAAATGCTAAATATACATCACCATCTAGAAAAACTAGCATCTGCCATATAAATCCCAGTGAATCAGTTTGTTACTTTAGAAATATTAATGTAGTTTGGCAGGTTCATTAATTACAGTGGTTTAATTTACAGCTAAAAACATTTGTTAAAACTGAGATTATAGTAAATTAATCAAGACTTTCGGAACAATCAGAATGGAGAATGGAGCAAAGTTGGGGTTGTATGCACCTTAAAAACAAAATATTTTAAATATATATAAAGATATATTTATGTATACTATAAGCCGCTACTTTTTTCCCACGTTTTGAACCCCGCGGCTTAAACAACAAAGCGGCTTATTTATGGATTGTTCCTGGTTTTTTTCCCGGTTTCACAAACTTCAAGCCAAAAAACTGAGCGACATAACATTAGACCAATGAATGTTCCGAACGAAAACAAAAAAACGCACTTCACCTGTGTTCTGAGCTGCACGGCATCGGGAAAAAAACTTCCACCAGTGGCACACGACGATGCCAAACGATGATAAACTCCCCAGAGAAATACAGTGGTGCAATACATACGAGTGCGTACATTATTGCACTCGTAGGTCAAGGTACCACTGTAGTTGTAAAAGGAAGGAGGAAGACAGTGAACAATGACTTTCTTGGTCGGCTACTGTTTAGATACAAGCTGTTGTAACGCGTTGAGTCTGGGTGAAGGGAGAGCTCGCTAACTCCAGTTACAACAGAAATCATATAAGCACAGACAGGTTTCCAAAACTCGTGCTTTTTTATTTTTCTTGGCAACAGCGCTACGGGTTAGTCAAAGAAATTAGAAATGCAGTAATACCGGAAAAAATGCAGTGGCATGCGATTCCCAAAATACCGCTATGCTCCTTATAGAAGCGCAACATATTGCATTTAGTGTCTTTCATTAAATCCTGTGTAAAGATCATTAGTTTCAGTGTAGACATGGCTTATAGACAGGTGCGGCTTATTTATGTTAAAAATAAAAATCTTTGTCAAATTCAGTGGGTGCGCTTTATAGTCCGGAAATTACGGTGTATATATATATATATATATATAAAAAAATTTTTTAAAGAGACAATATTTTGGGTGGTGCAACAAACATTTGTTTACTAATTGTCGATTTTTATAAATTATTAAATAAAATCAGCCTTTGATGGGATTCATAAATTCATAAGCAGTGTCTGTAAATTATATATATATATACAGTGCCCTCCACAATTATTGGCACCCCTGTTTAAGATGTGGTCGTGGACATAGAACCCAAATGCAAAAAAAGAGAAAAATCCAACCTTTCATTTAAGTACATTACTTTGGTGGTAAAAAAATCACACATTTAGAAAAAAAAAAAAAACTTGAAATCATGGTGCCACAATTTTCGGCACCCCTGATGTTAATACTTTGTACAACCTCCTTTTGCCAACAAGACAGCACTTAATCTCCTCCTATAACATTTCACAAGATTGGAGAACACAGAGAGAGGGATCTTTGCACAATCTTTCTAGATCATCCAGTGTCCTGGGTCCTCTCTTATGCACTCTTCTCTTTAGCTCGCCCCACAGGTTTTCGATTGGGTTGAGGTCTGGGGACTGAGATGGCCATGGGAGGACCTTGAGTTTGTGACTGCTGAACCACTTTTGTGTAGATTTTGCCACATGTTTTGGATCATTATCCTGCTGAAAGACCTAATGACGACCCATCTTCAGCTTTCTGGCAGAGGCCATTAGGTTTTTATTTAAAATATCCTGGTACTTCAAAGCGTTCATAATGCCATGCACCCTAACAAGGTTCCCAGGGCCTTTGGAAGAGAAACAGGCCCACAGCATCACAGATCCTCCACCATACTTCACGGTGGGCATGAGGTGCTTTTCGGCATACTCATCTTTTGTTTTACGCCAGACCCACTTAGAGTGTTTGTTGCCAAAAAGCTCAATCTTAGTCTCATCTGACCAAAGCACACGATCCCAGTTGAAGTCCCAGTACCGCTTAGCAAACTCCAGACGTTTACGTTTGTGAGTGTTAGTGAGAAAAGGCTTTTTCCTTGCATGCCTCCCAAACAGCTTGTTGGCATGTAGAGAGCGTCTGATGGTTGTTTTGGAGACTCTGTGACCCCAAGATGCCACTCTTTGATGCAATTCTGTGACGGTGAGCTTGGGAAAATTTTTTACTTCTCTTACCATCCTCCTCACTGTGCGTTGTGGCAAGATAAACTTGGGACCTCTTCCAGCCTTGTTTGTCACTGTTCCAGTTGTTTTAAACTTCTTAATGATTCCTCTGACTGTAGATACCGGCAAGTTAAGGCGAGTGGCTATTTTCTTGTAGCCATTGCCTGACTTATGAAGGTCGACACACATCTGCCTTACTTGAATGGTGTGTTCTCTTGTCTTTGCCATGTTGACAAATGGGTAAGAGAATTAGGCCTCTGTGTCACGTCATATTTATACCCCAGGGAAACAGGAAATCATGAATTACTGATTAAAAGTCCCTAGATACCCTGACCAACCTTAGCAACTACAGAAAAATATATATAAAAAAAAAAAAAAAAATTAAATTTTTCAGAGGAATTGTTAGGGGTGCCAATAATTGTGGCACACATGTTTTCAAGTTTTTTTTTTTTTCTAAATGTGTGATTTTTTTTACCACCAAAGTTATGTACTTAAATTAAAGGTTGGATTTTTCTCTTTTTTTGCATTTGGGTTCTATGTTGTTTTAAAAAAAAGGAGAATTTTTAGAAGTCCACGACCACATCTTAAACAGGGGTGCCAATAATTGTGGAGGGCACTGTATATATATATATATATTATTATTATTATTATTTATATATTATTATTATATATTTATATATTTATACTATATATTTAATTGCCTATTTAATTACTTAATTAATAGTTCTAGCATTTTTAGAGAAACATTAGTTTTTACCAAATGCTAGCAAATCCATTATTTGAAGAATTAATTGAGGAAAAAAAAAGGAAATGCTAGCAGGATGTTGGGAAAATGCCGTCGCTGATGTTCATCACTAAAGCGGCATAAAACTATCGATTCGAACCCCACGTACCATTTGCATTCAGCAAACCCTTTGTTTATTTAATCCTTCCCTCATGGGCGAATTTATAAATGAAATGTGATCCTAAACAGCGTAGAGTTGCGGTACAGCCTTTCTTTCCCTGACTGACGAGGCTGTAAGTGATTTCTCGTCGCATTCATTATCTGTCATTGCATTAAACACAGCGCTGTTAAGCTCCTTAGGCCGCAGCGTCAACACGTTTTAAAATGAGGAGGACGCTAAGTGGATCTAGCAAGCTGACTGACACCGATCGCTAATACGCCTCGGTCTTCTGCTACACACATGGGCCAAAACCTGTTCTCATCTCTATTACACACTCACACACACACACGTATAAAGAAGGCCAGTTTTCCAGCCCCAGGCTTCAAAGTTGGACATTGGTTTGTTAATGGATTAGCATGAAATCCCTCATATTTTGGCAGAGCTTACCACTGACTAAACACACTGCTATAGTCTACGATGTGTGATTGACATTTCCGTGTTTGCATGTAAGAAAACCTGACGAGTGATGGCTATTTTTAGCGTTTAATACTCAGTTCGAAAGAATATACCACTTACGCAGCAGCGCAATTAAATCACATCACTAGAAAATCCCCACGCAGTTCATTTGACTGTGTAATTAGTCTGACACGACAAAACTCATTACATCTCTACATTATATATATTATATTACATCCTGTGTTCATATTTCCGCTTGATAAGAACGTTCTCTTCGCTTTTTATAAGCAGTAAAGTGCCTGAGGATGATGTATGTTTAAAAAAACACTACTGTACATTAATAATGCACTCTGTTTCTGTCATTTTCTAACTTATTTAGCTTTTTGCACATTACTGTATAATTATAATACAATTCTGTGAAATTGAATCTGTATAGTCACGTGCCGGTCACGACTTTTTTACCTTATTGCCAGCATTTGTCACCTGCACCACTGTATGCGAACCAAATTTTGTTACAGTGTTAGATGTTGTAAAATTTCAAAGTTACATTTGATCATTTTTTCTCTTCATTTTGAAGGTTGCCTTTGTGAAATATTCTCAGCAGCAGCATCTGTAAAAGCAGCATCTGTAAAGGCAGCATCTGTAAAGGCTCCTGACATTGAATTTTGTCCTCACAATTCAGGATTTCTACTTTGCATACGCAAAAAAAGAAAAAAGCTACTGAAGTGTTTACTGAAGAATTTCCCCTGTTTCCAGCTTCTCAAACACAGGAAAAAATTAGACAAACCTCTGATTTTGCCATTTTGGACTTCGGGACTTTTTCGATTGGTATCAGGAGTTTTTGTCATGTCTAAAGTTTATAAAGATAATGAATGAAAATGATTTATTAAAGGTTTATTTGCAGTTGAAGCACTGCTGTATTGCCAGACCTGAGTGGTCAGAAGGTGTTAAATTATTATTATTATTATTATTATTATTATTATTATTATTATTATTCTTTAACAAAGCTTCATATAATTTAAGTCAGGAGTAAATCTGTTCTGTCACGCTTTCTGACATGGGGCAGAACATTTTGTCTGATATTCGGTTTCTCAGAAACGACAGACTCAAATACATCGAATATTATGTTCTATAAAACAGTGCAGGTATGAAGTAGTAAGTAGAAAATGATGCGGTGTGCAAATATAAAGGTCTATTTTCTACTTGCTACCTCATACCTGCTTTTTTTATGGAACATAATATGTATGTAACAAATGTGTGCCTGTCATGTTACTAAGAAAGAAGCAGTGCTCCAACTCCGAATGGACCAAAAAAAATATTTTCATTCATTTTCTTTATAAACATTCAACTCCTGGGGCCAATAAAAAAAAATCTGAAGTTTAAATCGTCTTAACAACAAATTATTTCACTTCAATAGTTGTTTATTGTATGCAAAGTAAAAATCCTACACTGTGAACATACAAAACTTGATGTCAGGAGCCTTTTTTAGTTTTTCAGTCAATGAATGCTCTGAAATACTGGATAATATATGTAACAATGATCAGATGTAATTTTACAACAAAACAACAGGTCTTGTTGCACTGTAACAGACACTACGATGCGTTTTGAGAACAGTTGCATCATTTTTATATTGTAGAATATAGATTGTCTTTAATGTAGACGTTGTTCGGTTGATTAGATTGTCGGTTGATTAGATCGTCGGTTGATTAGATTGATTAAATAGATCGTCTTTACACTGTAGACAATATTTGGTCTCACGTTAAGGAGTCAAACAATCCAGGAAACATTTTTCAGAGAATCTTCTTTAACCATTTGAAGTCGTTGACATTAAAAGGGATGACATTTAAACCTCTCCCAAACTTAATTAGTTTTATTCAATTCTGATTCTGATCAAAGAGAGATTCATTCTTTTTCTACTGGATGCCTATGAGCAATGCATCGCAAAATGCAATAGATACAATAGATCGGGGGGGGGGGGGGGGTGTTTGTTGGTTCAACTAAAATTTGACAATATTGTTTTACGACGCTACAAAAAGTGTTTCTTAATTTTTCTTATTTTTTGGTCTGAATCCTGACATTATTGTTACAATAATTATATGAGTCACGTGACAAAAGAACTAACGATACGGACCAGACGATATGAAGTTTTTATCAAAGGAACGAAATTAATTTTGATCAAAGGAACGAAATGAACTAAATGACTCACAAAAAGATTCGTTTATTTTGATGAACGAGATTCAAAGAACCAAGTCACTAAAATGATCCGGTCTTCCCATCACTACTCAGCAGTAAATGAGTTGTTACCAATTTATTAGACTGGCATCCAGAAGATGGGCATGAGGATGGATTGGGTGGGTCTGGAGAGCAGAAGAGGACTGGATCAGTAGTCTCTCAGGAGCATGTGGAGCTCAATAGAGAGAGAAAGAATATGTTCTTGTTCCTGTCCTGTCACAGAGGAACAAATCAAACCGTTTAGAAACAAGTCAATGGATATTTTATAAATCACTGAAGTCCAGCATTCACTTAAATATATACCCTAAGACATGTTTGTCCTGGTGATGATTTTAGCAATGTTCAGTGCTGGTAGCTGTGTTTGTCCTGTACTTACATTAGCCAACAAATAAAACTTCAGAAAACACTTAGTTAGTGGGAAAATTTAGTATTTTGTTTGACTTATCCAGTTAACACGTCTGTCTTTACTCACTGTTTTTATGCGATATCATGCCATGGTGCATTATTTTTTTTACCAGAACCTGTGCGTATTCCGTCTGTAATTGCTATTAAGTTCTGTAAATCTGTTCGGCTATATTCACAATTTAAAGCAGGATATGTTTCGCGTATTTTTCCTCCCTCCTTTTTAATTGCATCTGTAAAACGATTAATTTTTAGCAAGGAGAGGTTTAATTGCTATAAGAGCATGAGCTAAGCTGGTGGTTCAACTCGATCCAGGGCAATTTTCTGCCTTTAGCATGAAAGCTATACTGCCTTGGGGCATTTCTGCATTTTTCTGCACATACACTGTCTCTTTCACACACACACACACACACACACACACACACACACACACACACACACACACACACACACGGATCGACTGAGGAGATCCGAGCATACCTCATATGCGAAGGAAATAGTTTTATTCAATCCTGCTTTCTAAAATTTTAAGAGAGCGACGTAGGATACATTTCTGTCTGTGATGTGAGAAACTGGTGTAATCTCAGTACGTGCATGGATGGTGGGGGAAATTCAAGACTCCAAATTGGGGATTAGAGCACAGGAAAGCGAAAAGAAATGAAGGTGGTATATAATTGGAAACTTATAAAAGCATATATGTATCTAAAGCAGGAAAATCTGGATTTAGAGAATACTTAAAAAAATATGCATGACATCAGCAATACATTGACACAACTTGGTATAACCAAACTAATCCGAATGAAACACAGTACAGGTGAACACACTCAGGCTAAAAATAATGGTATACAGAGCGGACAGAACTGGAACAGAAACCATTGTAAACATAAGCATGTGTATATGGAAACTGTGGCATTAACAGTAAAATTCTCTCTCTCTCTCTCTCTCTCTCTCTCTCTCTCTCTCTCTCTCTCTCTCTCTCTCTCTCTCTCTCTATATATATATATATATATATATATATATATATATATATATATATATATATATATATATATATATATAATATAGAAATATTATATATATATATATAATATATATGACGATGACAATGCTCCTGTGCACGAAGCCAGCTCCATGAAGATATGCTTCACATGGGTTGGAGTGTTGAAGTGGTAGATCTTGAATAGCCTGCTATAAAGCTCTAACCTCAACCCTATTGAGCACCCAGGCCTTCTTCACCTCTCTTACATCAGAATCTGACTTTACTAAAACTCTTGTGTCTTAATCCCAAATCTCCACAAGCACATTCCAAAATCTACTAACACATCAACCATATGAGTGCTTATGAGGAGGAGCTTATTATAATAGAAATTGGGGATTAAATGTGGAATGTGATGTTCGGGTGTCCACAAACATTTAGTGTTTTTATCATCTATAAACTATAGAATTGACACGAATTTGATGTGCCACCTCTTTCCCCCAATCCACAGCGGTGATTTGTGAGCGCTTTATCCTCCTCTCATTGGTGGAAAAGAGCCAGGTGTGTCAGGTGTATCTTGGTAGGCGGAACCAGAGTTCACCTGAGCTTTCATCACGCCGTTTGGAGAAGCTCTCAGGTGCTGACATTAAGGTAACACACACACACACACACACACACACAAACCCATGTACATTAGCACTTTTGGGAAAAAGCCTTGACTGCTTTTAATTAGTGCCACAATGACGCCGTTTCCACTGAGCTCGGAGCAGTAATTACCAGCACACAGAGTGTATTTTTGATTTTTTATATATATATTTTTTCTCTCCGTTGGGTACTTTAATGCGCTCTCTAGAGCCAGAAAGCACTGACAAACACAATAACAATAATAACACTCACACAGCTTTAGAAAATGGCATTCGGTCTGATTTTTTTGGAGTAATGAGCAGAGAAAATGCAGCTTCCTCTATGAGAAAGTTAAAATAATAATAATTTTTATATTGTGTATATTTTATATAGTAACCGTGGGAACGGTTTGTCTACAAGACAATTCAATATTAAATAACAGATAACCAACAGTCCAGTTTCAGTGGAAGGGTTGGAAAGATTGCTGATTGGATACAGTATTTAAAACTCTTGATAGTCTTGTTCATGAGAATGTAAAATTGTACAATAGTTTTTTCTTTTTTAGTTATAAAAGATTTAAAAAAAAAAAGTCAATATTTACAAAAATATGGACGTTTTAACGCATTTTTTATATTTTATACTTGGAAAATAAAACTTATCTTAAAGCAAATGTTATTGAATTATTTATTCTAAAATAAATCGTTTTTTACTTTATATTTCAAATATACTTTGTGTGTGTGTGTGTGTGTGTGTGTGTGTGTATATACAGTGTGTGTGTGTGTGTGTGGTGTGTGTGTGTGTGTGTGTATGTACAGTATGTATATATATATATATATATATATATATATATATATATATATATATATATATATATTATATATATATATATATATATATATACACACACACACACACACACACACACACACACACACACACACACATTTCAGAATCAATTTAAGTAAATCTTATCAAGGGACAATTCTATAGAAATTAAGTTTATATATATTTTAGAGTGGTCAATGTGCAGCTTGTATTGCACTACATTTTTACTGTCCTTTAAATACTGAAAATAACTCTATAGCCATTAGTTTCTTAACAGCTGGACACTAAATTGAGTACATCCTAAGTGAACATGTCAAAACTGTGTCTAAAGTGTCAGTATTTTGTGTGAGCACCAGTGTTATCCCGCACTGCATTGATCCTCCTGGGCATAGAATTCACCAGAGCTGCACAGGTTGTTGCTGGGATCCTCCTCCACTTCTCCATAATGACATCACGAAGCTGCTGGATGTCAGACGCATGGTGCATCTCCACATTCAGCTTTGAGGATGCCCCGCAGGTGCTCAATAGGGTTCATGTCTGGAGACATACTTGGCCCCTCCTTTACCTTTACCTTTAGCAAGGCAGTTGTCATCTTGGCAGTGTGTTTGAGGTCGTTTTCATTTTGGAAACCTGATGTTCAGCCTAGTTTCTGAATAGAGGGCATTATGTTCTGCTCCAGATTTTCACAGTACATGTTGGAATCCATGTTTCTCTCAATAAAACGCAGCCCCCTAGTTTTAGCAGCACTCATGCAGCCCCACCACCATGCTTGACTGTAGCAAGACAATTTTCTTGGTACTTTTCAACAGGGCTGGACACCATGTGAGCCCAACAAATTTATCTTAATCTCATCAGACCACAGGACATGGTTGGAGTAATTCATGATCTTGGACAGGTCGTCTTCAGTAAATTGTTTGCAGGCTTTCTTGTGAGCAGCTTCAGAAACTCTTCCTTCTGGGATGAAGGCCATGCGGACCGACTTGTTGCAGTGTGCGCCGTTCGGTCTCTGCAGCACTCATGCGTCTGTTTTTTGAAGCAGCTTCTGCGCCTGACGCACAGCACGAGGACTCGACTTCTTTGATGGACCCTTGCGAGTGGAACCCGTCTTGGAAAACCTCTGTATGACCCTGAACACTGTACTGTAAATCAGTTTCCGGATGTTACTGATCTTTTTATAGCCTCAGACGTATTTGTTGAGAGCAACAATTCTAATTCTCAAATTGTTGTTTGCCATGTTGAAGATCCAGTGTTCAGTATGAGAGAACTGGACTCAAAGCACCAAATCTTAACTGCTTTAATACAAGATACACACATTTGTATGGTTCCGTCAAGCAGATATAAACATGAACATGATGAAAAGGACATGCGGTTTTGCATGATTAAACAACACACAGCTGTTATCACTGAGGGTCTACTCACTTATGTTACCAGTTATTTAGAAAATAATGGCGGTATGTTGAGTTATTTTTAGAGAACGGTAAATCTGTACATTGACTCCTCTAAAATATATCAAATTTTTAATTCTATAGTATTTTATATATATATATATAAAATATAGAATAAGTAGTGTTTAATTTTCGTCTGATATTTATATTTGGCAAATTTATTTAATTTTTTAAAGTAAAATCCCCAGCATTGTGTTTTATCTTGAAACACTGTTCTAGATATTATTCATTCATAATTGCTTGAATCTGTACATAAAGAAAAGGTGTGTGTGTTTGTGTTTGTGTGTGTGTGTGTGTGTGAGAGAGAGAGAGAGAGAGAGAGAGAGAGACAAGCTGAGAATTTTGCACATGTGGCGCCTGCATTTGTTTCACGAACACACAGCAAGTAAGCGGCATGGCGAGGTCAGAGGTCAAGTCCATCTCCTCTTCAGGGAAAACAGGTGCTCTCTGGCGTCCCTTTCTCTTTTTGTCCTGCGTTGCCCTATCGTTCTCGCTCTCATGTACATCTAAAATGCGCTCCGGCATAAAATTCTTTTTTTCTCCAAGGTATTAACCCTGTTAAAAAAAGAAAAAAAAAGAAAGAAAAAAGAGCAGCGACGATCACTTCTTTGCGTCTGATTGGTGAGAATAGCACAATAATGCGAGTGTGCCATGACTCTTTAACTCGCACGCATTTATCGCATTAGTGATGCGCTTTGTGGCGGCGGCACGAGTATGAAAGCAATCTCTCCTGCCATGAGTCTGGCTCCAGCAGCATGCTTCTGATAAGCGAGACCCCTTAATCGTCCTCTCAACTACCCCCACCCCCCACCCCAAAACACTGCCAAACCCCCCCCCCCCCCCGCCCCCCAAATGACCCCATAGGAGGCCCCGTTTGCTACCCGCTTCACCGGCCTAAGCCCGGAGCCTAATCCTCTCGAAAGTGGGTTCGATTATTGCTGACCGTCAAACGCGGGCCTGTACGGCGGAGGAGGAAAAAAAAAAGTGCGAGGGTGAAACGAGAGATTAAAAATGTTTTCCCTTTACCAGGTGTTGTTTATCAGCATTGAGCTCAGAGTTATTTTCTGTAATATTATTGTTCATTTGCCTCATGTGTTTACCCCTTGAGGCATCGTCATCCCGCCAAAAAAATTGCTGTTATTGCTGACCAGCAAACAGGCCAGATAGAGAAGGCAGTAAGTAAGAGGAGGGAATAAAAGTGAAGAGGAGGAAAGAGAGAAAAACGAGTCGAAAATGGTTTTATTCCACCGTGTTGTTGTTGTAGTACAGGTAAGGCAATGTTTTCTGAATGTAGGAATTTCACTAATTATAGTTTTGTGAGGAATAAAACACTTCATGACCAGCGTTTCCATGGCACTTCCTGACACTGTTCTTCATATTCCACAGTCATTCGTATTTATTTATGGAAATTGTTTATTCTTTTTTTGTCGGTGATGGAAATTTACATGTGTAAGAATCAGTACAATGATATAAACCTCGTTCAGTGCGATTGTCAGAGCTGCTGTTATAGAAAATTAATCAACACTTTCTGGCCAATCAGAAGCAAGGATTTTGAGAAAAAGGGATTTAATTGAAAACATGCAACCGCAGGTTTGCAGAACATGTGTGTGTTTGTGTGTTAATAGAAATGTCCTGGTTAAGCAGATCATCATGAGCCTAAATGAAGGCATAATGCAGAGTCTTGGCTGAAGCTCTATGCCCAGATACAGTACACACACACACACACACACACATACAGAGAGCGGTGGCAGTGGGCTTTGAGACTCTTTTATGCTGGGAATGAAAAAGATAAGGCCATTATAATGGTCTGTATGGAGATGGCTTTGGCTGGCGAGGCTGAATAGGAGGATCACAGCAGCTGGACAACGTGGAAAGATTTTTCACAACACAATATTCACAACAGAATGGCATTGTAGTGTAAAGATATGTCAAATACCCAGGTTTTATCCTTCTAGCCAATGCCTGCTTGTTTTCTAGCCTTTGATTTAGCTGTTTATTGTTAGAATTTTTAAAAGTGTAAAAGAATTCAAACATTTGAAATAAATCTTTGATCCAAAAAAGTTCAAATAAATGCTGTATCACTTTTAAATGGGCCGATACTCAACCGCATCATACTGTGTTCTGAATATCTTTTAGATTAGCAATCGATATATAGTTGTAAATATATCATTTATTTATTGCAAATGAATAAATATGCTGTGGGCATTGAATATGTGCAGTAGCTGTTGAGAAAATAACAGTAGAAGTGGTAAATAATGTAGCTGAAATACAACCTATATGTGTAAAATAAATAAATAAATAAATAAAATTCTATGTATAAAATATATGAAAAGTGTTTGTATATATTTAAAATATGTACCATGTGATTATATTTAAATATATAAAATTAAGTTAGGATATTGCTAAAAATTCTATAGTGTTACATAGAGATAATACCGTCGTATAAAACTATATAGAGTACTGCACATTTTATTAGGAAAAAAACATCAGGAAAAACACCAAAACCTAATAAAAATTGTATCTGATTTAAAATTTCTTTATATTTTTTGCCTATAAAAAATATATGCAAATTTTTAATAATAAATTTTATAAAGAAGAATAAATGCTAAAAAATTTGCTTATATTTTTTGCCTATAAAAAAAAATATATATATATATATATATATATATATATATATATATATATATATATATATATATATATATATATATAATTTTTTATAATTTATTTTTTTTAAGAAGAAATGTATTTGTTAAAAACATTCGGTTTAAAGATCTAAAGGTACTAAAACATCACCGTCAAAATGTTCCTTTGGTGTCAAATTATCACTAAAACAAAGAAGAGCACTGCAGAAATATGTGCAAAAAAGAGGGGATAAAGTTTTAAAAATAATTTCTAATGGATAAAGACAAAATTTAATTTGAATTCACTGAATTGATTAGAAATGAATAAATGAGAAGAAATTGGCGGTCGAGAGGAGATACAATAGTAAAGCTCTGGTCTAAATTATTAAAAATTAATCAATAATGTTTATGAGTTTATGATTTTTAGTTAGATTATATAAGTAAGGGTAGACTGGGCATCAGTCTACAATCTTTTTTTTTACAATCATTTTTATTTTTGACTTTTAAGAGAAAACCATTTTACCTTTTACACACTCCACATATTCTATACCTTCACAGTCCAAGAATCCGATCGTAAATTCCGAACGTAGAATTTATAGGTAGCTGATCCGATATGAATAAATGCTGAGTCATCCTTAAGTGATGTTTTCGAAAGCAGAAATTGTGATTTATTTTTTAATTTTTTGTTTTAAAGACCAATCATTTATGAATGAAAAACATCTATTCACATAGTATCCAAAATGGTTTGGAGATTCAACGATATTTTTGTGAAATTAATAACTTTCTGTAACTATGTGTTTTTTTATTGATTTAACATTACTGAACCAAAAAACTAACTTTTTTAAAAGTAAACCAGTCTTCATCTTTCCATCAGTAGAAGGAATCATTTTTATTCATTTGACCCTCTCTGGTAAATCCTAAATCTATTTCATTTATTCATAAAACACCTGTACAAAGATATAACATCTTAAGATATTAAAATTTGGGTTACTTTGGGAAACGTCTGCCAAACACGCTGTATGAACAAAAAATACTGGATCTTACCAGGCATATGTGGTTCTTTCCTTAACTGTTACCACAAAGTTGGAGGCACACAACTCTATTCTTTGCAGCTAAACATATCCCTGCTTTAGGCCTAATGTGTGTATATAACACTTGACCCCCCCAAAAAGAAACATCTGATGTCACAGGATATGTTGAGATTTCTGTATTTTCATCATTCTCTACTGTAGGTTGGCCATTTTGCTTTTCTGTAGCTGCCTTTCAGTACGTTGGTCAATTTGAATGTTTTTCCTTTTTTCTTACTCTTTGGCTTGCAGGAGATTTTTCTAGCAATATATCAATTTTCCAGCTGTGGCCAAAACAATGGATGTGCGAGCCCTTAGCATCTCTAAACATGAGACTGTTTACGAATACAGGCTACAGGCTGTGAGCACGAATTTAGCTGTGTGTTAGCACCAGGAGATCTCATTAAGACTTTACCCCACAGAGCATACAAACCCAAAACTGCATGCTCCTAGAAATTACTAATGGAATGAAATTTGCTTTAAGTAAAAAAAACAAAACAAAAAAAAAAACACTATTAAAAACAATAGCCTGAAACCAAGCAGCAGGTTGAGAAGCATTCGGAGCATGGGACTGTGGTCTTATGTGATCAGAAACTCAGAAACTTTTAAATGAATGCAGCAGAAATTTGACTTTGTATAGCAAAAACATTTTATACCTAAGGATTCACTGTGTATTTACTGTATAAGAATGAGCCCAACATAGAGTTGTGCAGATATAATACTGAAAACTTTTATCAGGTGTAATTGTTAAACGTGTTTTGTTCCTGTAATACTGTATGTATTAAGCTGTAAAAAAAAAAAAAAAATTTTTTGTTTGCAGTAATCTCTGGATGACAGAATTCTGGCTTGGTTTGTTTATTTTGGTTCCCTTCCAGGTCTCATCCTTGGAGCTGGCAGGAGGAGGCGGTCGGCGTACGAGCAGGCGCGTGGCACTGAACCGTGCGCAGGACGTGGGTGTGTGCTGGTGGCAAGGCAGCCATGACGAAGTGTGGCCTTGGTCACCGTTGCCCAGTGCCTCAGAGCGGGCCAATCTGGTTCTGCTTGGATTTTCAGAAAGCCCCGGTCTTATGGTACGTATACACAGTAAAAAAAAAAAAAAAAAACACCATCCTACACATAAAAACCACACGTCCAAACAAAAAACGCCATCCAACACGTCATGTTCTTGTCGAAAATCATGTAGAAGTGCATGCAAATCTCTTCAAATCAGTGGTGTGCATTCTGCTTTTCAATACTGAGTTCAATAACGAGTTGATGATGTCTAAAGAGGTCTCTACATTTCTGGACTTCTGAATAAGGTATGATGGTATCTAAAAGTGACTAGTTTTATAACATGGCAGCAGATGGCAGCACAAGCCTGCACGCACAGTCTCAGGGAGCACCGACCTTCATAATTCAGTGTGCCAAAAGGCATCGTCCTGTGGACATCGGGAGCTGTGCAATTAGTGCCGTGAATGAGCCGACCTTCATGTCGAGAATCATCACCGGTGACAAAACTGGGCGTACGGGTACGATCCTAAGACGAAGCAAAAGTTTTTACAGTGAAAGAGCCTATCATCTTTTAGAACGAAAAAGGCGAGGCAGATTCGCAGCTTTACCAAGTGCATGCTCATTGTCTTTTTGGACATTCGGGGCACTGTGCATGGAGAATTCGTCCCCAGGGGAAAGACCGTCAATTGCGAGGTCATCTAAGGCAGGACATTCAGTAAAAGAAACTAGACTTAAAAGTTTTTGATACCACCTCGTAGTCGAAGAGTTACAATGGTTCAACCTACGATTTTTCGATCTTTCGATAGTGATATGACAATAATAATATTGTAATTTTTCTCAGTTTTAAAGCAAATTTTTTTCATTTTTTTTTGTTTTGTTTCTCTTCTCTAAAATAGAACACACTGAATACCATTCTTTCAGACTCCTGGGAAGGCTGGACCATGTCTCAACTTACGATACAGGTTGCCCAGACTTATGATGGAGATGATCCATCTTAACTTGAAAATATCGTAAGTCGAGACATGGCCTAGCCTTAATTTAGCAAAACAGAGCAATTAACAGTACTGTAATGTATAAATTATACAGTATATAAGTATGTGGCAGCGGGCACATGGACGAGAGGCGGTTCGCCAGTGGTGGGGCGAAGCTGGACGCACTGTTTTAGTGTCCGGCGACGCCAATAAAATGGAGCGAGACGAGAAAAATTGTGTTTCGAAACACCACAAACACAGAAAACATATGCGTTCACATCGAGACAACTGTACTCTGTCGACCCCTGGCAAGAAAAGGGCAACTCAAATGCGTACGTCTTGGCAATGTCCCCCCGCATACACGCTGCCACGGTTGCCTGTCGTTCAAAAATTGCGATATTGTTATAATTTCGTCGCATCGCTTTAGTCATCGCAAGATACACATGCAACACTTCTTGGGGGGAAAAAAAAATCCCCCACCAGGCACTTTCTTTCGCCGACGTTTCAGAAATCATTTGTGAAAACGATTAAACAGACATCATTTCGCTCGACTTCGCTCGTTTGTTTTAGCAGCCACACGTAACCCTGTTCATGTTTAGAGAAGATCAGGACTGGAGCGTTCCAAATCGCAAACAAATGGCAGGAAAGCAGCAAAATGAAGACACTGTTTTGGAACGCACTCCATATTTATCTCCATCCTTCACCTAGGTTGAATGTTTTCTTTTTTTCTTCCCTTCTTTTATCCCCCCCCCCCCCCCTTACACCCCCCCCCCTCCCCTTTTTCCCTTTCCTTTTCCTTTCCCCTGTTAAAGAACATTAAAGCGTTTCTGGTCTGCATCATTTCTAATTAAAGTGTTTGTTGTCATTCTCAGATCCGCAGTGTGAAATCAAGCTAGCAGTTTTACACGGGGAGCCGCGCGGCAAATCAAACGCGCGCGCATCTCGCGCACACACACGCGCGCGCACTTCAATCACTTCAAGCTCATATATATGTGGCTTTTGTTAACTTTGCTATCTGCATGCTAAGCCAATTTTCTACTTAGTCTCCAGCATTTCGAAGGGTGCTTTCTTTTCCTTATGTGGTCTTAATTCCTAGCCCTGTTAGATAAGCACTGCCAGGAGACACACAAGGAGGAGGGGGGCATTTATTTATGCAAACATTTAACATTTTTAATCATTTCCCCAGTTCCTTAAATGTGCTCATTTAAATGGGAGAGAATTTGGGTGCTGTGAACATAAGATTGTTGTTTATGTTGGGTTTTTTCAATATTTCGAGTGGTTATCTTGCTGAAACCACTTTCCCCCTCATTTGTTTGATTTCCTGCTCTTTTTTTTTTCTTTCACGTTTTAACACGGAAGGCACTATACACCTGACTCAAAGCTGAACTGAAAAAACATGTCTGTCATTACATGCTCTTCAGGTTAGAATTAGAAGTGGTAAAAAGCATGCAAATGATTCTCTCCACTACTTTTAAAAGTAATTATAAAGGTCTGTCTTGTTATTTGTATATTTTTTTAACTATAAACGTGCCCCTGCGATTGACATGACGCATAACGAGGTCATGTTTTCCCCCTATAAACGCAAGGGACGCTTGTTGGGATGGCAGGAATATTTATTAAGCGCTCTGTGGTTGAGCTCGCAAGAGCAGCTGGGTTTCATGCCACGGCACCCCGACAAGCGGCTGTGCGATTCACACTTTCCGACTGCAGTCTGGACTGGAGAAGCTTTCATTATTCTGGTCCCATCATCTCTTTCCTCCACACACACACACACACACTCTCTCTCTCTCTCTCTCTCTCTCTCTCTCTCTCTCTCTGCTCTCTGAACTGGAAAATTGGCTCAAAAAGGGCCACTGCTGTGAACAAGGGCCGATGCTCAGCTGGACTTGGCTGGGTTTATCTTTCAAACCTTAAAAGAAAGTGCAAGGAAGAGAGAGGAAGACAAGAAAAGAATAGTTTTGACCAGTCACCGAAACCAATAACTAGTACAGCCCTATTTGCCACGGTTACTTCTCTCTCTCTCTCTCTCTCTCTCTCTCTCTCTCTCTCTCTCTCTCTCTCTCTCTCTCTCTCTCTCTCTCTCTTTCTCTCTCTCTCTCTTTCTTTCTTTCTTTCTCTTTTACCCATCTTTCTCACCCCCCTTCTTGAGATGCTGTTTATCTTTGTGAAATTGAATCTGTCATTGTTTCAGCAGCAGCTGTGGGATTTGTTTTGTGTGTGTGTGTGTGTGTGTGTGTGTGTGTGTGTGTGTGTGTGTGTGTGTGTGTGTGTGTGTGTGTGTGTGAGTGATTGAGAGACTGACTGCAGGTCTTAAGAAGGATCACCCTGTGAAGATGTTAAAGCTCTTAACGAAAAGCTCTCAAAATGGCCCCTCTCAATGTTGACTTGTCTTTTTGTTTGCATGTTTGTTTGTTTTAGTATTACCATGGCAAAGAGCTCTGAAGCACTCCCCCATTCTCCCGTTTTAATCTCAGAGAGAGAGAGAGAGAGAGAGAGAGAGAGAGAGGGAGAGAGAGAGATCCTGTACATATTACGTAGCTGAGAATGACCTCAAATGTGCTATTTCGCTATGATATCTTGAGAATGAAATGATTAGCAGAAATTGTTTGGCTGGGTTGAAGTTTTAGACTGCAGTCCTGTCAGGTCAGAGTATGCCCAGCAGGTCTGAAGTTCTAGTGTAACTTGGTTCTTGATCGAGTTGGATTGAATGGCTAAGTCCATCCAATCTTTCTCACAAAGGGCTGGTGTGGGTGCAGGTTTTAATTCCAACCAATCCACACCGGATTCCACGTGTTTAGATCTTCATTTTCAGTGGACTATCAGGTGTGGCCCTTGTTTGGTTGGAATGAAAACCTGCATGCACATAGGCCCATAGTGGAAAAGACAACAACAAACTGACTTAGACAACAACAAAGCTCAATACCATAACTAAAAACCAGGGCCTTAGCTTTTTCCTGTGCTCCAGTCATTCAACCTAAAAGAAAATTCACCATCTTAACAAAACACTTTAATTCTTTATTAGCTCAAGCAAACTTAGTAACAGACGAACTGCAAACTGATGTAATTTCCTTACCAGTACCAAATTTGATTAGATGTCAGGATAATTTGGGTTATATAGCCAATAATGGCATTAATACATCATACATAAAATTTTTTTGAGCTGATTCTGCTCCCTAGTTCCCAAGCTGTCTAGTTAGCCCAGTGACTAGCTAGCTGATCGTGAAGGAAATCAGCTTCAAATATGATGTACTTAAAAAGTCAATAAATGTAGGTGTTCAGTTTAGTTTTATCCATGTGAGGGACAGAATACAGATGGGAAGTTGTAGCTTAGAGGTTACAGCTTTTTACAGTTTTTTTTGTTCTAAATTGCATCTTCACTGTGTTACATTCGTTAAAAGCATCTTCCAAATGAAAATTTTAATTATGAGTAGAAAGTTTACAAGAACAAATATTTCATGGTGCCTAAAAAAATCTGTTATTTCAGTTCATGTGTTCTGCATCAGTGGTTAATATGTGGACAGTAACCACAGAGCCTCAGTAGCTGCCAGCTGCCAGTGTTGATTAAAGCTTTGGCCCTCCAAGTCATGAATATGTTTTTCCAAAGACACACCTCTGCAGAACCACCAGTGTAACTGTACCTCCATATGTTGCACAAAATGCCACATTTTGACACACACACTTTGGTTCTGACAGTCTAGTGTAAAAGTGGTGCAACCCGCCTTTCAAGTGCTTGGCCCCCTTTTAGTCACCATTCTTTACTGATATCCTGATAGCCAGTGGTGGACAATAATGAAGTATTTTCATACATAATTTATTACTGTACTTAAGTAGCTTTTTTTGCGTATCTGTACTTTACTGAAATATTTCCATTTGGGGAGACTCCAACTTTACTACATTTCAAAGTCAAAAATCATACTTTTTAATCGACTACATTTGGGAAATCAGTTGTTTCTTTCTATTTATGATCGGATAAAAATGCAACTGGTCAAGCACACAGCAAGAGTGAAGCACATACTCTGTTTTGAGCGGTTTGATTGCCGCTTGGTGGCATCTACTTAGCACGAACATACATTTTAACTCCAGTAAATGGTTGCTGACAGCATGCCACTGCAGAACCACTGTACCTCCATTCCATTGGAGAAGCTGCTTCAGGCTTCATGGGAGCCTTCTTGGTCGGCCTGGTCAGAAGGGCTGGTTTATTAGTGTTGATCAATCCTGGTGCCTGATTCCTACCAGCCTGGGCATTCTTTCTAAATGCATGCGACTCACTTGATTCAACTAATCAGCTAATTCACAAGGTCATTTTGAAGCCTAAAAACAAGTCTTCTAATGGTTCTCTATGAGCAAGAATATGAAATTCTGTCCAAGTGTGGGGGGCCTCAGTGTTGCCCTGCCCTTTGGTAGCCAGTGCCATTGTAGTCCGTATATAATGAGCAAGCCAAACGCGATAATGGAAAGAAAGACAACATTAAGATGAAATCTTGAGAAAAACTAATGTCACAAAGGAAAACCTGTCCTCCTGTGTGTGACACCACTGTGATTAGAAATCATTAGTCTTACAAATTGGTGTCTATAAGAACATTACTGAGCGTTTTGAAAGAATGTTATGTATATTGTGAACGAGACTTTTAATAGGCACAAAACAGTCTTTATGTTGTGTGCAGAAGTTCTTGGGTACAAATTTATAGTCTCCGGGTGAGATTTGACATTTAAGAAAGGCTGAGACTGTTTTTTGGAAGATCAAATCTATAAAGTTAGATCATTAAAAAACTAAATGTAAAATAAGAACAGCATCTGGATGCTGGTTAGGCCTTAAATTGTTGTTCTGTCTAGTTAATCTTTCCTTTTAGCAATTAACATTTGGCGTCAAGAATTGATCTTGTTAGTCAATTGCAGTCAGTACAAACCTTATTAGCGGCTTGTTTGCTTTAGGGCAGTTTCTTTTTCAAATTGTTCGGTGTTTTCCTGGTGTTAGTTGTCTGTAGTTGGGGCAGGTGTGCCTCAGCAGGTTAGTCTCTGTGGAGCTCTGGCTCATATCCGGAGCCCTCCGTGCTGTCAGCACTATCACCTCCACCCCCCTCACGCACTCCCTCATACGTCCATCAGCCCTCCCAAACCCCCCTTCCTGGCCCCCCTGGGGAGCATCGGGAAACAGCCTGGAGGGATTAGGGCTAAACAAGAGCTGCAAAAACGCAGGCCTCATCCTTTGCTTCCATACAGAGGCTGTGGGCAACCTGCTTAATTCTGTCACTGCTGCTGGCACTGCCAAATATGCTACCGCCTGTGCCAAACCACATCTCTCTCTCTCTCTCTCTCTCTCTGCCTCCTGGTCTCTCACATCTCCATCGCTTTCACCGTCTTATCTCTCTCCATCTGTCAATCTCTAAACTGTTTTCCTTTTTTCTTTCTCGCTTTGTCTAAATACAAAATAAACGCTCGACAATTGCCCAAACCAAAACTGATCACTTTCCCCACTTTTCAGCCAAGTATGTGATTTTATATGCTTATGAATTCCTGTGTGTATCTGTGATAGCGTTTGTGCCAGAGTATGCTGGCGAGAATTTGACACTGACACTAATATCATCGGTTGTGCCCGCTAACCAGCGCACGGGTTAGGATGAAATGTTGCATGCTGATTATTCACTTTCACAAGCGTGATAAAGCTCTCAACAGGATCTGTCATTCCACCACTGGCTCTGAAAATACTAAGAGGCAGTGTGCTAAGCGCATGTGCTGCTGTGGAGGCAGTTTTGTAGTGATCAGGTGGTTGACCAAAATTGTCATTGGAAGTGAAGAATTACTAAAAGTGAAGAATTCAATAATTACGCCTATTTGGCTAGAATATAAAAACAGCCAAATCTTTTCTATAGATATTGTATTTTCTGTTCTCATGATAATTTTAATACTTGACACATGGTCAATAAAGATAAACTGCATTCTGGACGTTTTTTCGGTTTAGAAACACTCTTCAGCAACTTATAAAACTTTTTTTACATTTTTAATTAATTTTTAAAGTTCTAATGTTTTTCTTTAAAGCTTTTATTTAAATTATTCAGCTCCGTAATAGATTGTACCAAGGACTAGGTACCAAAACAGAGGTGATCGAACTTTAGCTGTGGCTGCTCGTAAGCTGTGGAACAATTTGCCTTTTAATATAAGTAGAGCTGTTGCTATTGATTATCTTAGTGATCGAGTATTCTACTGATTATTCCAACGATTCGTTGAGTAATCGGATAAGAAGTACTTTTTCTTTATTAAAGAGCAATACTAAATATGCATGAGAAAATAACACTGGTCTCTTAAACAAGTAACTTGTTTTCTTTTTTAGAAAAATGTAAATTTTTATATATTTTTATAAATATCTGTGAATACCTATTAATGCTTTTAATAGCCGTATTACATCAAAATACAAATAAATAAATAAATAAAAATCATAAATTAAAACATTTTTCAGATTACTCTATAAAAAATACAAAATAAATAGAGTAAACACACTGTATTGTGTTTTCTTTGTTTTAGTCTGGAAACTTTGGGCTGAATCCTACGAAAGCCCATTTCCGCCACTTAAAAAAAGTTTTCCCAATTCCGAAATTTTTTCGCAATTCTGACCTTATTTCTCTAAACAGCTGACATTTCTGGTGCATCCACTGGTAACCATGTTGTGGGCCTGAAGTTTGAAGCTGTTGGTGTATGAACGAGGCTCCTCTGCTTCATCTGTCTTGTTCCGTCTCCTCCAGAGCTGATTGTTAGAAAGAATTCTCTCCAGGGATCAGAGGCTAAGTTTAATACCATGCGATTCTATTGACTGTAGCCCATTTCATTTTCATTGTGTAAAGCGTTCTGACACTACAAAGGGGGTGACACTGCCTGATAATGCATCGGTGGCCTTGGATAAAAATTGTGAGGAAAAAAGTCGGAATTGCGAGGAAAAAAAATACTCGCGAACTGTGGCGGAAAACAGGCTTCCATATGGATCTTCTCCTCAGCCCTTGCTGTTTTTTTACCCTGTTCCTCCATTTCTCATTTTGCAGCTTTTTCTGTGTTCCCTGTCCAGAGCAATCCAAAGTTTAGCGGGTGGTGCGTGAGTAGTAATGGTCTGTGGGAAACGTCGTGCTCCTTGTGTAGTTAAATGGACTAAACAAATATTGTAATTGAATTACTCAATTTACTCGAGGAATCGTTACAGCCCTAAATATTAGGTCAGCCTTAAATCTGGTTAAAAATCCTTTTTTCTTTGGCTTTCAATTCCTAAAGATTGTTAATTTTTAGTTATTTTCACTTGTGGTTTTTGATAGATACTTGTTTTAATGCTCTATTTTTTTTTTAAATTTTTTAATTTATTTATTGTAAAACACTTTGTTAACGGCTCGTAATAAAAGGTTCTATATAAATAAACTTTTGATTGATTTGATTGAAAGACAAAATTTAATTTGCTGTTAATGAGGAACATGAAGGTGAACTTAAACTTCTTTTCCACTTGAGAAACGACAGGTGACTAATTTCTAGACTGATTTTAGTTCCTGGAAATTCATGCATTAGTTTCAGTCAAATTCATTTTATCAACCAGCCCTTTCACACATTTGTAGGATGCATATGTTTTTATGCAAGTGGAAAGAATATGAAAACTCAAAAAGATCCACCATGTGGAAATTTATATTTATATTTATTATATTTTTTATATTTTTTGTATTTTCTTTTGTTTTTCTGCTATGATTCTATTTAGTAGAATTTGTTCATGTCCCTCTATATTTGTTTAGGTGCTGAGCTCCATACGCACCAGTGGCGAACCTTTGGACTGTTGCTTCAGCTTGACCCAACCCTACCAGATCCTCACCGTGGAGCTACACAAGGAGGCCCACAGCTCCACTGCAGAACTTCATGAGGAGGCCAATCGTTCCAACATGGAGTTTCATGAGGAGTCCCGAATTGCTCAAACATGTGTGTATGAGTGCACTCGAGGACGTTTGCAGCGCCTCTCAGCTACAGCTTTACCTTCTGTTCCTGTGTCCTGGTGCCGTGACCCAAGTGAGCGTTGGCTTCTGCTGGGTCTCCAGGACTCCTCTGTGTTGCTTCTTCACACTGAAACTGGCCTTCAGACTCATGTCCCCTGCCCTATGCTCCCCTCTCTACTGGTATGGCACCCAGAAGGAGGTTTGATTGTAGTGGCTGGGGGTCAGGGTGAGCTGCAGTGCTTTGATTTAGGGCTCAGTCCTCTCCGACTACAGCTCGTGTTTGAGGAGGAAGTCATCGGGACAAGTCTGCAGCTGGCTAAGCATGTAAAAATCCCCGGTGGGTTGGAGTGTGTGGAGTGGGCACACTCATCTATGTCACAGGTAGGGATGAGTCCAAATTTTATTGATTTAAAAAGATTTGCTATGGTTAGTAATGAATGGAAGTAAAAAAAAATAAAAAAAAGAGGGGGGAGAGCAAATTCCAAAAATGTAAATAATTCTACTGTGACTACTCTTCTTGCTTAGTACAGTTAAAATAAGTTAAGGTAAAGGTATAGAATTATAGGCTAGAGGAGGTTATGTTTTGTTTGTTTTTTAGAATGGTTTGCTGATCAGCTTAATGTATGCAATTCTGATAAACAGGGTTCATTTCTGAAATATGTTATTCTGTAAAATTGCTGCTTATCCCATATAATTTAGATTTTTACTTACTTTTTTTACTTTTCTATTACTTAACCTGCATAACCTCTTGCCATCAAACACAAATTGGCTTTAGACTGCATGTTACATTCTCCTTTTAACATCTAGGGCAAAGGGGAGTAACGTGATGGATTTGTTTTTATGTCTGCAAGTAAAGGACGTAATCGAGACCAGTAGTAGCTTAGGTCCTGTTTTTACTCACCTGTGCATAATTCAGATGACTAAAATCATAAAAAAAGTACTATATACATTGCAAAAGGGAAAAGAAAATAAACTATTTGGCAATATGGATCAATAGAATAGAGTACATTATAGCGGTGAATATCGAAGATGGACTGTGCCAAATTAAAGAAAAGAACAAAACAACTTCCCTGTCTATATACAAGCTGGCTTATCCAAAATGCAATGGATAGCACTAATCTTTATCCTAGCATGTCTATACAAAGGAACACTATAGGAATATAGAGGTGAAACTACCTGTCCACACAGCTCGATTTGGAACTGCAAACAAGTTAGTGGTGTAGAGTCGGGAAGGGAATGTACAAAAAAGTCAATTGCTAGCACTAAAGCTAGCACAAAAATTGCACGTACAAACAGGGTTATAATAGCAAAACACTCCACCGACTCTGCTTGCCCTAACGACCCCTTTCCGCTTCCGCGGCTGCGCTTTAATCCTGGAAGCTCTGTCTTCATTTTGGTGTCACCATCCCTGATTTGTGCAGCAATTCTCTATAATCCACCAATGAATGACAACAGCACCTGTAATTAGGAAAGACAAGATGGAAGGGACCAAAAGGCATAAGAGAAACAAATAAACTGTGTGCGCCACTAGGGTAAGTAAGACGTCATGACACAGGTCTAGGTATTTGGGTCAGGTGATGTGGGCCATATAGTTAATTGCACTAAGCAAAACGTTATTCAAGGTGGCTGAATTCATGACTAGTTGTTTGGTGTTTAGCTGTAGGGTGAAGTTTTATTCAAAATCTATTACCAATTGCAGTCACACAGTTTCCTTAACCACATCAGCAATTTCTTTGTGAGTTCAGAGAAAGAAAAGACACCAATTCTTTGCTTCATTACTAAATACTAACTGCTTTAAGTGTTACTTCCTTATATTTTTTAAGAAATTAAGCTAAAGAAGATGAAGTTTTTAATAATGTTTAGAAAATCTGAAAAAAGAAACAACTTGAAAAAAAACAAAACACATTTTGTTTCCCAGGGGGCCGAGGGGCTGGAAGTGCATGATCTCCTGATGCTCAGGTTCCACAGAGGTCCAATGGCTGCTCTGAAACTCAGACTAGGTGAGTGTGTTTTTGTGTGTGTTAGAGAGAGTTTCAAGGTCAAGATTCTTATCCTAGTCATACAATAAACTCGGTTCTCTGTCAGAAATGAGAAAGAAAGACATTCTAAGGCCACCAATGCATTGTGATGCTTTTTCCTTTTCAAAAAATGATTCACAGTGGCTAAGCATCCCATGGGGAGCCAGACAGAGTTTGCCAATTAAACATGGCCTGCCTCAAAAGAGGTGAATTGCATCTTCAGAGCAGGAAGAGACGGCATGTAATTAAAAACCTGCAGAAAAAAAGAATAAACAGAAAGAAAGGAGCTGTAGTTCTTTTGTCTTGATCTTGAGCCAAAGTTTGGCTGCAGAAAGCAAGAGCGCACCAGTCATAATTTCAAGAATTGTGCATGTCTCGTTTGTTTTGCCTGCTGTATTTGTTTGTTAGCATGTTCGTCATGCACAAGGAGCAGCTTTGTTTATTAACTTAATTCATTAGGACGGCTACATGAGGGAGCGGAACGCAAGCAGCGGTGAAGAAAGTCTTGGCAGAACTCCAGAATTTTTGATGACGTCTTGTTTTTTTTTTTTTTGTTATCTTTCGTGGGCACACGCTGGCTGCTGTTGTAGCTTTTCGCCATGTGGATGTGCAGCTGGCCATTTCAGACAGATGACAGAATGAGAGGGAGGGGAAAGAAACAGCTTAATTTACAAGCACTAATCAAAGGGAAAGAAAATTGGGTGAAATTTGCTGAATTTTGTGTCATATAGAATGCTTAGTGTGTGTGTGTGTGTGTGTGTGTGTGTGTGTGTGTGTGTGTGCGTGCGTGGTGTATGGGGTGTCAGGGGGTGTACTTACTTTTGTGAGATACTATAGGGAAAACAACCTGGGAGAATTGTATTCATTAGCGCCTTAGACGAAATACAATGTTTATATTCCTGTTTATATTCCTTTTTGTGCATCTGTGCTCGCAGGAATCGGAGGAGTGTCGCTTTTCTTTAATCTCTGCCTCCTGCTTCATCCTCTATTTGCATAAATGTCTATGCACAGTCAGAGTTCGTGGGCCCTCTAATTTCTCGCTCTGCTCGCGTATTAGCTACATTAGCGTCTCCTCAGGGCTTCGCAGGGGGGCGCGATGCTAATTGGCCCTCTTGTAATTTCAATCGGGCTCTGCCTTCCTCCTCGAAATCAATTACACAGTGATGTGGCCTTCAGCTCACCCACCCAAAAACGAATCCGTTTAGATAGAGATGGTGGTCTGAGATGAGACGTGAATGAGTGTGTATTGTATGTACGCCGTTTTAGGAGAATAATCCAAAATGGAGTGACGTAGTTGCGGCCTGACGTGAAGCATATTCACCATTATCATCATCCAGAACCAGATTATTTTCCAGGAACAGCATGCGCTGAAGTGTTTTATTCCTCTCATAACAATTGTTTTCTTTCTTTACCATTAATTAAAATTTCATATGATTTTATTGTTTATTTATAGTTGCATTTAATGGTCACAGAATAGTTATTGCTTAAGCACCTATAAACGGCTTTGATCTTCTAATGAGACAGAACAACTTTTGTTCTTTTGTTATTATTGGACTCTGATTATGTTGATTGTCCTCTGGTCACATCGCAGTGAATAAGAGGGAATCAGGTTTGGTGTTATAGAAAATAAATCAGACTTGAGAATTCAGCAGTGCTGTGGTATAATAACTTCTACTATTAAAAGCACACCTGAAGACGTCTTTATCCTATTAGAAATCCTGTAAGAGTAACTTTATTGATCCGAAAGTAAATTCTTGAAATATTGGTATCAGTGAAAATATAATTTTCTCTAAAATATGTGTACTCTGTTTATAGCAGTGTCTGCTAAATCAGAGTATTATATTTTCTCATAATTTAGTGTAACATGACATTATATTGTTAGGTTGTATTTTTGGTAAGGAGATAGGTGTCTCTTTTTCTCAACAATTTCCTCACTTTCCTCTCGAAATATCTCTTGCGACCGGTGTTTTGTCTTTTTTGTAGAACCACCAGAGATGGCAAAAATACACACATCCTTCATTTAAGTAGAAGTTGAAGTTCTGACTACACTTTTTTACTCAAGTTAAAGTAAAGAAGTTTGGGCTCTGACATGTACTTAAGTAAAACATAGCCATTACTGCTACCTGTTTTAGTGTCATGCTGGTAACTGAACCTCACCTCATATCAATATATTAATACAAAATAATTTAAAATGTTGTTACCTAATGAATGTATCCACTAAACAACCACCATGTAAAACACAAGCAGAGAGAAGATGATGATGATGATCAGGAAAGTCATGTTTACATCACTGACACTCTCATCCACATTAACCCCAGAATTCTTGTTACCTTCTGTCCTGCTCGTTGTGAGCTTTGTAAACTGGTCTTCATCTGTGGTGTGCGAGAGCCAGGAAATGATACACAAGTGGTGGATTTAAAAAGTCATGCAATGACAAGAAAAAGATTGATGGGCTGAAAACTATGTGCAAAGATAACAGAAAATATCGATTGTGTCGGCAAATAGATTAAAACTAAAATAACGAGCCTGGATTGTAAATCTAAGAAGTAATAAGTGCAGATATTTGTTAAAAAAATTTAATGAGTGAAGGTAAAAAAGTTGTTTGAAAAATAAATAGTGAAGTACCAGAAAAATCTACTTAAGTACAGTAAAGTAATCTTTGTACTTCAGTACTTCCAGTATCTGAGAATCACTGATTCAGTCAATTGCACTGATCGAGTTTTGCTGAAAAATACACAATATGGACATATTTAGGACACCTGACTTTTCCAGGCAAAGTTGGACAATGGTAAAGGATGTCTTTGGACGCTTTAGCAATAAACAAACCTGTTCTCCATCATGACAATGCCCCTGTGCAAACTCCATGAAGATAAATTATACATTAGTTGTCTGTTATAAAGCTCTGACCTCAACTAATTTGACCATTGGTACCTGAATTTACTAACAAAAAAGCACATAGGAATCTTATTAAGGTGTCCACAAACCTTTGATTATATAGTGTAACACAAATCGGTAAAGACTGTGGATTTGTTTTGATGAACTGTGCAGCTGTGTGTAGGTGATATTAAAAAAAAAAAAAAGGATTTAATTGATAGACAAGTGTTCAATTGCATATATATATATGTGTGGGTTTTTAATTCAGTTTTGTGCATCATTGTTTAAAAAATATTGTTTTGTATTAATGTAGAACTGGTTTTGTGTATGTCCCATGTTGAAATGCAGACAAGGTTAACTATCGCTCTGTTTGGGTCAGGAGGTTCAAACACCATTACATTATTAAAGCATGCTTTTGCTTTTGTGTGTGTGTGTGTGTGTGTGTGTGTGTGTGTGTGTGTGTGTGTGTGTATGTATCCAGTGCCTTTGGTGATCACTGCATATTATGATCACAGCTGCTAGCACTTGTAGAAGCCTAATGAAGAGACTGAGAGAGGCTGAGAGGTGTGTAAGAGAAACAGAGGGAGGGATCAGGTGGTGGGAGGTAAAGAGAGAGATGTGTGTTTGCACGTGTGCGTCAGTGCCCTGTGATAGACTGGTATTCTGTCCAGGGCAAATTCATGAATCGCCCCAAATGTTACCGGGGGTAGAATCCCTGACTACGGCGCTGACTGAGATATAAAGCACTTCATGAAGATGAATGAATGAATAAACAATGGAAAAGGCCTTGAATGGCTGTTAGAATAAAATATCATATTGATATATTTTGTTCTTTAAGCAAGTTAGGAGATGTTTAGCATTTATGGATGAAGTCTCTAATGTCAGCACTTTGTAGCAGTCAGAGGTAAAGGTGTAACTTGAAGGGTTTCGAAATGAGGATTGTGTTTTGTAGTAAAAAGACCAAACTAGCATTACAGTAAGAAAGGCTAATACAGAAACCAGCATTAGTAAAGAGGCTAAGACATAAACTAGCATTAATACAGAGACTAAGACAGAAACTAAACTAGCATTAGTAAAGTGGCTAAAACAGAAACTGGCACTAGTAAAGTGGCTAAGAGAAACTAGCATTAACAAAGATACTAAGACAGAAACTAGCATTAATAAAGTGGCTAAAAGAAAAACTAGCAATTGTATGGAGCCTAAACTAAAAACTAGCATTAATAAAGAGACTAAGACAGAAACTAAACTAGCATTAGTAAAATGGCTAAGACAGAAACTAGCGCTAGTAAAGTGACTAAGAGAAACGAGCATTAATAACGAGGCTAAGACAGAAACTAGCATTAGTAAAGAGGCTGAGGAAAAAAACGAGTAAAAAAGTACATTATTAAATTTTTACATTTCAATACATACATGATTCAGATTCATTAAGCAAATGATAACACAAAGATATCCGAGGTAAAAACAAAATGCAGTTTTTTTAATTATTTCATTTGTTATGGAAAAAAAAAAACTGTCCAAACCTGCATGACTGTTGCTGTATTGAAGTACACTATATTGACAAATATATTGGGACACCTGACATTTCCAGCCATATGTGGTTCTTCCACAAACTGTTACCAAAAAGTTGGAGGCACACAATTGTCAAGAGACGTCTTTGGATGCAGTAGCAATAGATTTTTCTTTCACTTGAAGTAGGAGACCCAAACTTACTAATGCTCTTTTGGGTGAATGGGTACAGATTTCCACAAGTTCACTCAGAAATCTTGTCAGTGAGAAAGTCAGTCAGACTCTGTGTGTGTGTGTGTGTGTGTGTGTGTGTGTGTGTGTGTGTGTGTGTGTGTTTCCGTAAATGTGTTGTTGTGAGTCAGACTGTGTTTGCCGAGTTAATAAGTGCGTTTATCAGTAAGTGTGCATGTGTGTGTTAGTAAGTCAGTGAGTGAGTCCATCAGGCAAGTTTTGTGCGTGCCTTTGTGTGTGTGAGAGTGACAATGAATGAGTCAGTCAGTGAGTAACAGACAGACTGACATCTGCGTGCATGTGTGTGTGTGTGTGTGTGTGTGGTGTGTGTGTGTGTGTGTGTGTGTGTGTGTGTGTGTGTGTGTGTGTGTGTGTGTGTGTGTGTGTGTGTGTGTGTGTGTGGTTAAATCCACTTCAGTGTTGTGAAAGTAAGCATTGATCTGGATGTCAATGCCAATCTAGCAGAGCACTTTCTCCAAAGATCTTCTGCCACTTACTTAGCAACACACACACACACACACACACACACACACACACACACACACACACACACACACACACACACACACAGTCACTTTATATTCACCTTTTCTTAAGTTAGTTTGCATTGAAGAGTTAAAAGCAATAGAATTAAGCACAGGGGAAAGGTCAGGTCATTGCTGGTCACTAGACTGTTCTTCATTAAAATGTGTGCTATCCATCCATCCTTCCCTCCATATGTATGCATGCATGTCTGTCTGGCCATCCTTCTATCCATTCATTTATCCTCCCATGCTTGTTTTTTTGTTTATTATTTATATATATATATATATATATATATATACAGTGCCCTCCACAATTATTGGCACCCCTGTTTAAGATGTGGTCGTGGACTTCTAAAAATTCTCCTTTTTTTTAAAAACAACATAGAACCCAAATGCAAAAAAAGAGAAAAATCCAACCTTTCATTTAAGTACATTACTTTGGTGGTAAAAAAAAATCATACATTTAGAAAAAAAAAAAAACTTGAAATCATGTGTCCCACAATTATTGGCACCCCTAACAATTCCTCTGAAAAATTTAATTGTTTTTTTTTTATATATATTTTTCTGTAGTTGCTAAGGTTGGTCAGGGTATCTAGGGACTTTTAATTAGTAATTCATGATTTCCTGTTTCCCTGGGGTATAAATATGACGTGACACAGAGGCCTAATTCTCTTACCCATTTGTCAACATGGCAAAGACAAGAGAACACACCATTCAAGTAAGGCAGATGTGTGTCGACCTTCATAAGTCAGGCAATGGCTACAAGAAAATAGCCACTCGCCTTAACTTGCCGGTATCTACAGTCAGAGGAATCATTAAGAAGTTTAAAACAACTGGAACAGTGACAAACAAGGCTGGAAGAGGTCCCAAGTTTATCTTGCCACAACACACAGTGAGGAGGATGGTAAGAGAAGTAAAAAAATTTCCCAAGCTCACCGTCACAGAATTGCATCAAAGAGTGGCATCTTGGGGTCACAGAGTCTCCAAAACAACCATCAGACGCTCTCTACATGCCAACAAGCTGTTTGGGAGGCATGCAAGGAAAAAGCCTTTTCTCACTAACACTCACAAACGTAAACGTCTGGAGTTTGCTAAGCGGTACTGGGACTTCAACTGGGATCGTGTGCTTTGGTCAGATGAGACTAAGATTGAGCTTTTTGGCAACAAACACTCTAAGTGGGTCTGGCGTAAAACAAAAGATGAGTATGCCGAAAAGCACCTCATGCCCACCGTGAAGTATGGTGGAGGATCTGTGATGCTGTGGGCCTGTTTCTCTTCCAAAGGCCCTGGGAACCTTGTTAGGGTGCATGGCATTATGAACGCTTTGAAGTACCAGGATATTTTAAATAAAAACCTGATGGCCTCTGCCAGAAAGCTGAAGATGGGTCGTCATTGGGTCTTTCAGCAGGATAATGATCCAAAACATGTGGCAAAATCTACACAAAAGTGGTTCAGCAGTCACAAACTCAAGGTCCTCCCATGGCCATCTCAGTCCCCAGACCTCAACCCAATCGAAAACCTGTGGGGGGAGCTAAAGAGAAGAGTGCATAAGAGAGGACCCAGGACACTGGATGATCTAGAAAGATTGTGCAAAGAAGAATGGTCAAAAATCCCTCTCTCTGTGTTCTCCAATCTTGTGAAATGTTATGGGGGAGATTAAGTGCTGTCTTGTTGGCAAAAGGAGGTTGTACAAAGTATTAACATCAGGGGTGCCAATAATTGTGGCACACATAATTTCAAGTTTTTTTTTTTTTTTTTTCTAAATGTGTGATTTTTTTACCACCAAAGTGATGTACTTAAATAAAAGGTTGGTTTTTTCTCTTTTTTTTGCATTTGGGTTCTATGTTGTTTAAAAAAAAAAGGAGAATTTTTTGAAGTCCACGACCACATCTTAAACAGGGGTGCCAATAATTGTGGAGGGCACTGTATATATATATATATATATATATATATTTCTTACCAGCATGTAAATTTGCAGTCCGGGAAATAAGAGTCAAGTCAAGAGGCTTTTATTGTAATTTCTACTATACACAGCGGTACACAGTACACAGTAAAAACGAGACAACGTTCCTCCAGAACCCTGGTGCTACACTAAACAACAACATAGAGCTACAACACAATACAAGACTACATAAAGTGCATTGAGTGCAACCGAGTGCAAACAGTGCAGACAAAAAAACAGTACAGACAGACAAATAAATCAACCTCCTAAAAACTGCTTTCAGCACAAATGTGTTTATGTAAAAACACTTGTTTAAAACTAACAAAAGATTTAAAAGTATTAAATACGTTTATGAAATACTATCATTATTGATTAGTTATAGTCATTAATCTATATAAATAATAATGACATTATGATTATTCTGGGTTATAGTGTCGTCTTCTTCTTCTTCTTCTTCTTCTTCTTCTTTCGGCTTCTCCTATTAGGGAGCCACAGCGGATCATTCGTGTCCATACCCCATTTTTTACATCTGCCTCTTTCAAACCAACTACCTGCATGTTTTCCCTCACCACATCCATAAACCTCCTTTTTGGTCTTCCTCTTTTCCTCCATCCTGTCAGCTCCATCCTCAGCATTCTTCTACTGATATACCCCATGTCCCTCCTCTGCACATGTCCAAACCATCTCAATCACACTTCACACAATCATCTTAATTCTCCTGTAGTTACTGCAGGTCTGCACATCTCCCTTATTCTTAAAGATCGGTACCAGCACACTCCTTCTCCATTCTTCAGGCATCTTCTCACCTTCCAAAATCTTGTTGAACAATCCGGTTAAAAACTCCACTGCCATCTCTTCTAAACATCTCCATGCTTCTACCAGTATGTCATCTGGTCCAACCGACTTTTCACTCTTCATCCTCTTAATCGCTGCTCACTTCCTCCTTACTCCTCCTTTTTTGCTGTCTCCCCTATCACTTCTGCAGTAGTATATATATATATATATATATATATATATATATTTCTTACCAGCATGTAAATTTGCAGTCCGGGAAATAAGAGTCAAGTCAAGAGGCTTTTATTGTAATTTCTACTATACACAGCGGTACACAGTACACAGTAAAAACGAGACAACGTTCCTCCAGAACCCTGGTGCTACACTAAACAACAACATAGAGCTACAACACAATACAAGACTACATAAACCGACTTTTCACTCTTCATCCTCTTAATCGCTGCTCACTTCCTCCTTACTCCTCCTTTTTTGCTGTCTCCCCTATCACTTCTGCAGCAGTATATATATATATATATATTTCTTACCAGCATGTAAATTTGCAGTCCGGGAAATAAGAGTCAAGTCAAGAGGCTTTTATTGTAATTTCTACTATACACAGCGGTACACAGTACACAGTAAAAACGAGACAACGTTCCTCCAGAACCCAGGGTTCCTCCAGAACCCTGGTGCAGAAGTAGTTTGGCAACTACTTCTGCAGTAGTTGCCAAATCACCCAGCACCTCTTCACCACCACCGAGCATCTGTCTGACCTCTTCCCTGAACCTCACACTAGTCTTCCTCCATCAGTTTCCACCATCTTATTCTTCTTTCAGTCTTCACTCTCTTTCTCCTCTTCTTCACCACCAAAGCCATCCTACAGACCACCATCCGATGCTGTCTAGCTACACTGTCCCCTACCTACACCTTACAGTCTCCAATCTCCTTCAGGTAGCATCTCCTACATAGAACATAGTCCACCTGTGTGCACCTTCCCCCACTCTTATAGGTCACCCTATGCTCCTCCTTCTTCTTAAAATAAGTGTCACCACTGCCATTTCCATCCTTTTAGCAAAATCTACCACCATCTGCCCTTCCACATTCTTCTCCTTAAAGCCATACCTACCCATCACCTCCTCATCACCTCTGTTCCCTTCACCTACATGCCCATTAAAGTCTGCCCCAATCACTAATCGTTAATTTCTGCGTACACCTTCTACCACTTCATCTAATTCACTCCAGAATATTTCCTTCTCCTCCATCTCACAACCCACTTGTGGAGCATAAGCACTGATGACATTTATCATCACCTCTTCAACTTCCAGCTTCAAGTTCATCCCCCTATCATAAACTCTCTTCACCTCCACTACACTCTTACTGTACTCTTCCTTCAGAATCACCCCTACACCATTTCTCTTTTCATCCACACCATGATGGAACAGTTTAAACATACCTTGCGGCCTTACTCCCTTTCCACCTGGTCTATTGAACACACAAAATATCTACCTTTCTCCTCTCCATCATATCATGTAATAAAGCAGTGCGATATCTAAAACAGCACACTATATGTCATATGTGTAGAAGAATTGTAGCTGTGTGTGTGTTGTGTCTTTAGTCCATACTGTAGGTTTTGAGTGTATTGTGTGTGATATACTGGATATCCTCTTGTTTTTTTGTGAATGAGCGCCATGCAGGTATGCAAGAACCTGTGTGTGTCTGCAAGCCATCTCTACCTGATGTGTGTAAGGTTGTGTGTATGTGTTCAATCACGATTGTGTATGTGCTGTTTCATTTGCATACACGTGTTTGCATGTATGACCTTCCTGTCTGGGTTGTGTGTGTCTGTGTGTTCTACAGGTGTACTGAATGGAGCCCAGCTGGGAGCAGGTGAACTTCTGCAGCATCGTCTGCGCTGTGGAGAGGTGGACGCTGCAATAGGCATTCTGGGTAATATGGACTGGTGCATGATGGGAGCAGACTGCTTTCGCAGTCTCATCTCGGTGACTGATCACCTGCTCAGAAAACCCCTGAACGAGCAGACGGAAGGTAGGAATGTGAAAATTGTTACGTAGCTGTAGGATGTATACAGTAGAGGGAAGAATGGTGTGAAAGAAGTAATCAAATGCAATAATATAGTACTTACTGATGTCACACAAAGTGTGTACATTGTAGTTTTACTTCTGCATTGTGGTGAAGATGTACAGTACTCTTCTGAATCAATGCAGATACAAATGAGATCAGTGCAGTGAATAAATGGAGTGAAACATCATTCTTCTCTTGTCCAAAATTTTCTCGGCATTAGATTATTTCCATATTAGTGCCCAGTCTCTTGATAGCCAGCAGCTGTACTGATCGGATAGTGTAGTCTGAACTCTATTAGTGCAGAATTAATTTAGTTCAATTCTATTCTATTTGTAAAGTACTTTTAACAATGAATATTGTCCCAAAGCAAGCCGGTGGTGGCAAGGAAAACCTCAATGAGATGGTAAAAGTCCACATGAAATGAGTTTAAAAGCATTTGAAATATAATTTTCTGCATTTAAAATAATTTCTGATCAATATTTTCCATCAGTGTACAAAGTGGCATCAAAAAGTTTTGAGACTACTTTTGTAACACGCCAACAGATGGCAGCACAAGCATGCACGCACAGTCAAAGGGAGCACCGTTCTTCATAATTCATTGTGCCAAACGACATCGTCCTGTGTACATCAGGAGCCGTACAACTGATGCTAATCTGTCCACGTGCCCACCCTGTCACCGGGCTCTCCTTACACTTGGGTTTCTCACCGGAAACCAGATCTCACTTCCGCACCCACCCTACATGCCAGGTTTGGCTATTGCAGATATCCAGCGCGAATCACAGAAGGTGCTTGACACGCTTTGCAAAGAAGATTTACAGGACACATTCCAGAAATACTTTCTTGTAAACAGAGCTAGTCTCTTGTATTGCTCAGGTTTCGATGTGCTCGGTATGGATTACTTTGGCCAGACAGTTCTAAAGGGAGAGTTTTTTATGGATTCCTCAGTGTAGATAAAGACATTAGTGAAAAAACATTGCAGAGCTTGTGTCAATGATCAACTCACCTTTATTAAGGAGAGTAACATTTTGAAGGTACCACTGTTGTATGCTCTTCCGAGGACCAACTTTACTCACACTATTGATCAAATTCCCTATATAACAGGGTGCTAGTGGCCACAGTGATTTTGTGCTACTATGCGAGTGCTACGTGATCATGAGAATACTTTTATTAGCACAAGATTAGACCGTTTTTTTTACTATATGGACAAAAGGCCTTTTTGCACCGAAAACTTTTAAATCCAAGAGCCCTTTCTATAAATGCTACATAAACCTTAACACATGATGATTTACCACATTAACAATTGGTTACTATAGGAACAATATTAGAACAAGCACTTAAATATAAACCTGTTAATTATATTGCAGGACTATGTCCACCTTTTGACCAATCAGATTTGAGAATTTGCACAGTGGTATAAGATAAAATAACACTTTAGTGATTTCAGATGGGAAGTTTAAATGTTAGAAAAAGCAAACAAATCAGCATCCTGTTTCCACTAATCATAGTTAAGATTTTTCTACAATTGATTGAAGTCCACTTGTGGTAAATTCAGTTTATTGGACATGATTTGGAAAGACACACACCTGTTTATATAAAATGTCCCACAGTTAACAGTGCATGTCAGAGCACAAACCAAGCCATAAAGTCCAAGGAACTGTCTGTAGACCTCTGAGACAGGATTGTATCGAGGCACAAATCTGGGGAAGGGTACAGAAAAATGTCTGGAGCATTGAAGGTCTCAATAAGCACAATGGCCTCCATCATCCGTAAATGGAAGAAGTTTGGAACCACCAGGACTTCTCCTAGAGCGGGTTGTCTGGCCAAACTTAGCATCGGGGTAGAAGGGCCTTGGTCAGGGAGGTGACCAAGAACCCGATGACCACTCTAAAAGAGCTTTCGCATTACTCTAAGGAGAGAGGAGAACCTTCCAGAAGAACAACCATTTCTGCAGCACTCCACTAATCAGGCCTGTATGGTAGAATGGCCAGACGGAAGCCACTCCTCAGTAAAAGGCACATGACATCCCACCTGGAGTTTGCCAAAAGGCTCCTAAAGGACCCTCAGACCATAAGAAACAAAGATTAAACACTCTGCCATGCGTCATGTCTGGAAGAAACTAGGCACCGCTCATCACCTAGCCAATACGATACCTACAATTAAGCATGGTGGTGGCAGCATCATGCTGTGGGGATGTTTTTTCATGGCAGGAACTGGAAGACTGGTCAGGTTTGAGGAAAAGATGAATGCAAAAATGTACAGCGACATCCTTGATGAAAACCATCTCTAGAGAGCTCTGGACTTCAGACTGGGGCGACGTTTTATCTTCCAAAAAGACAATGACCCTTAACACAGCCAAGATAACAAAGGAGTGTCTACGGGATGACTCTGTGAATGTCCTTGAATGGGCCAGCCAGAGCCCAGACTTGACCCCAATTGAACATCTCTGGAGAGATCTGAGAATGGCTGTGAACCGACGCTCCCCATCCAACCTGATGGAGCTTGAAATGTTCTGCCATTAAGAAAGGGAAAAACTGCAAAAAAATAGCTGTGCCAAGCTTGTCTGTAGAATTTTTAGGAAAATAATCAATTTTAACCATTTTGGAATAAGGCTGTAACATAAAATGTGAATGCTTTCAATGGTTTTTCTGAATGCACTGTAAATCCATAGACATACTATACAACTGTGTGCCTCCAACGTTGTAACAACTGGGGAAATAACCACATATGGCTGGAAAATGTACGCATCACAAAACTCGTCAATATCGTGTAGCTATTCCATTTCATATTTTAATACCATACACTATATTAAAAATCATTTTGTAACTGAATATGATTCATATGAAGACCCACATTATATCATTTCTTTACAAATAATGATCATGATTGCTTTACTGTGTGTAGCTCAGTTAGAAGCCACTTTGGGGATGTTCTACTCTCCATCCAGAGCTTTAACCGACACAGTCATACTGGAGTTTCGAGACCCCATCAGCCGCTACGCACGAAGATTCTTTCATCACCTGCTTAGGTACACACACACACACACACACACACACACACACACACACACACACACACACACACACAACCACATCACAACAGCAATGGTGAATTTGGTTTCTCAGAGATTTTATTTTTTTGACCAAGTTAATGGATCACTACTAATTATTTATACTTCACTATGTGTAAATTATTTTCCTTAGATGAAAGAGTCATTGAAGATCAATAATAGGATAAAATTATTTAAATCATATACTAGGATAATAGCAGTCAGTGTATCTTAATTTTTTTTACTGCAGTTTCACAGAATTGTCATGGCCCAGCATCTTATTAACACACTGAGTATTTCCTCTGTTCCTCAATTAACTAAACACTCATCTGTATATTCAAGCCCAGAGATTGATAATAAAGGGACCTCTGGCTAGCTGCTCTATAACCATTCAGCAATGTACTGCTTCATTTCAGGCACCAGCGCTTTGAGAAGGCTTTCCTCTTGGCTTTGGACATCAGAGCTCGAGACCTGTTCATGGTGAGGCACAATTAATATCAACATCAGGAGTAACCAATAAGATTGAATATACTTGGATTTCATGCAGTTGGATGTGTAGAAGTGTTTACACCTGCTAATCTTAACCCCAATCCTAAATCCCTACGCTTAACTATGTTGAAATAGCGTTTTGATACAATCATGACACCATACTGGAAGTCAAATATATTGACCAGCCAAAACATTCGAGTTTTTATCAGTTGCTTTGGAGCATTTTTCAGATCAGAAATAAAATGTATTCGTATCACCCCGCCCCCTTTTTTTACTCTCTTGTTCTGTGGTAAGCAGTATGAATTGTAAATATTCGGTATTTAATTTCTCAGCCGTCCACGTTATTACCCACAAAATCTGATGTCAAGTGATGATTTGACATGAAAGCCATGGTGCAGATGGAATTTGATGTTGATTTCATTTTTTTGGGCAGGATCACGAGAGCAACAGTTGCTCCTGATGGTAAAATGGTGTTGCGAAAAAAAACCTTTTCTTCTTCTTTTCTGCGCCACGTCTCTGCGCCCTAAATGTGTGAAACCCCCTACTCCACACTCAAGTGACACCTTCTCTATTAGCGTTCACATTCACTCGCTCTCTCCCTCTCTCGCTCACTCTCCCCTTCCTCCTTTCATGGCGGTCACTCGTGTTCCAATTCATTCACCACTAAGTGCTGGTGTTGAGGGTCCAGATTGAAGAAGGTGGAGCTGAACCTGTGGAGCTTGAAAAAGCGAGAGAGGGGGCAGAAGCGAGGGATTGGTTGGTTGGGGTTTGGGGGGGTAGTGTAGAACTGGCAAAAAGGTACCTTGAAGCTGTTATTGTTGGGTTGTGCAAGAAGAGAAAGAAAAAAGGGAGAAAGAGAGAGGACAAAAAAGGTGCAAATTATTAATTCTTTATGAATGCCACTTTCTTGAAAATCAACAAAGAGAGCAGTGAGGAGGAGAAGGAGGAGGGCGAGCTGAAGGGGAGGGGGTACTTTCTGTCTGCCAGCGGCGGCATTTCACCCTGTAGCCGTGCCACATGTTAATTAGCCAAAGTTAAATTAACCTCCCTGCAGGAGAGAGAGGGAGAAAGAAAGAGGGAGAAAGAACGAGTGGGGGTCCTTGTTCTATCTGATCTCGTCCCCTCTGTGGCACAGGGGTCTGCACTGCTTTTGTCTCTGAACCCAGGAAAAGAGGCCTGAAAGAATTCCTCTCGCTCTGGCTTTTGTGAGGGGCCCACTTTTGGCGTGGAGGGGTCGGGAGTCGGAGAGAGGGAGCGGAAGGAGGTTATGAGCACAGACTCCTTTTATTCTCGCAATAGTCTCTGCTTTGTCAGAGTATAACATGCATTGCAACAACGTTCTACAAAGTCATAACCTCATCATTTTTCTTTTTCACTCAGATGTTCGTCGATTTGTTCCTCGCTTCTAAAATCACCACACTGAAAATGTCTTGTTCTGACCTCATATTCTCCACAATCATTGTAATTTCATTAAATTAATATTAAATTAACAGCCAAAATACCTACAGCTATCAGCAGTTATAGCTAACGGGTAGTTTTAGGTAACACAGTCATGACCCGTGTCCAGCAATGGACTTTTCTTGTACTTGAGTAAAGGTACAAATCCTGTAAAGGTTCAAGTGCACCTTTTGCATTTCTACAAAATGGGAACTATGAGAACTCTACAGTATGTGAATAATGGAGGCAGTTCAGTGTTCAATTCTCCTGCATCTCAGCACCTTTTCAAGGAGAGTGTTTTTCTATTCTTACAGACACACAGTGAGGGAACACTTACTCCACAAACACTCTCACCAGAACTATAGGCTTGTGCTGGTGCTCTCACAGCTTCTCATTTAATGCTCTTCAGATACTCACTTCAAAGTAGCATGTTTTTCTGAAATGTAGTGGAATATTAAGTAAGATACTACACATCAAAAATAAAAAACACTCTGATAAAGTACACGTACAGATGGTCCACGAGTTACGGCGGTTCGATTTGTGATTTTTTGAGCTTACGCTGACTATCGCGGTATGACAAAATTGTAAAAAGATATTAAGTTTAGTGCGGCAGGCAAAAGTAACAGCGTGTGCTCCGCCCTCCACTCGCGAACCGGCGCTCGTCCACCTGCTCGCTGTCACATTCAAATACAGTTATCCCTCGTTCCAGACCCCACACGATAGGCGAAAATCTACGAAGTGCCAACCTAATATGTATATAGTACTGTACATACCTGTATATCTTAAGGCTTTATATAAACTTTATACACTCTTATAAACCTTTCCTCTGCTCTTAAACACTTTCAATGTTCTTAAACCTACGTAATTTTAACATGAAAAATTCAATATAGGTATTCACCGGTGAAGATACAACTTAAATGATGAAGATGATGAATTAATTGTGCAGTACTAATGATGATGGTGATGATGAAATTGATGAACTGCATACCCAAGAAGAGCATTACAGCTCTTCTGAAAGCTAAATTCTTTTAGAAAATGCTCATTTTACCACATAAAAATGTAAATGACTCTTAACGATATTACCTATATACCGCAAAATCCCAGCAAAATATATAAATACAGCGAAAAATAATTAAATATGTTCCATGTAAAAACCCGCGTTACAATGAGACCGCGAAAGCTTGAACCGCGATGTGGCGAGGGATTACTGTATACCGTATATCATATAGTACGGCAGTGTAAATTGTACAGTGCTGTAGCGTAAATTGCTCCATTTTGCAAAATGATGTGCTGTAATGTGTTAATATTTTTAACACATTACATTATACTACCTCTTACTGACCACCAAGTTACGACTGAGTCATCGGAACACGTCGCCATCGTAAGTCGGGGGCTACCTGTACTTCAATAATGTCCAGCACTGAAATTTATAAATGTATAAATGTTATTACAGCTGTCTTGGTCACTTTGGTAGCCTAATGTAACCACTTAGTATTTGTTTATAGCATTTTTATTCCCAGTTCACATTTCTTCTGACAAAAGGATATTTGGCTCTGGGATACTGATCATAAGGTTGGGGGTGTGAAATATATTCACTGATCTTGATTGACTATAATGTATAGAATTACGCCCATTCATAAAAGAAAATGATTCTACTAATATGTATTTGACTGTGTGAGGATTGCAGTGTGTATTTAGAAAAGAGAACTATTTAAAGCTTAAGAAAACAGTCATATAAGGAAAAGGACCTTCTGTACAGATGCTAGAAGTCAAGTCAAGTTTATTTCTATAGCGCTTTTCACAACAGACATTGTCTCAAAGCAGCTTTACAAAAATCAACAGTTAAGGTGAATGGTGTGTATTTATCCCTAATGAGCAGCTGTGGCGACTGTGGCAAGGGAAAAACTCCCTTAGATGTAATGAGGAAGAAACCTAGAGAGGAACCAGACTCAAAAGGGGAACCCATCCTCATTTGGGTGACATCAAGAGTTTGATCATAAATCTTTCAACAATACAGAACACTGGAGAGTGAGAACTAACATGAGTACTGGAGTATAAGATTATAAGTAATGTTCTTTCTACAGTCTTATACAGTCTTTATGGTTATAAAACTAGGAGCTACTGAGCTCAAAATTTGTGATCATCACAGATCCAGCATCAGCTTCTTCATGCCAGAGCCTTTATACACTCCAGGAAGTCCAATGTCAAAACTCCACACATGTAGTGGGATCCAATTGGCACTGGTACGTCTCTAGATGGTTCGGGATGTTTGCGAGTTCGGCATCTACTTCTTCAAAGGTCCATAATCTTCATGAAATAAGGATTAAGTATGTGACAAGTTGTTGATCATCCTTCAGGAGCTCACTCATGGTAAAGATACTTTGTCTAAAACTAAAGAAAGGGATGTATGGTATTCTGTGAACAAAACTGGATTCTTGAGTGGCGTTTGCAAACGTAAACGGCTTTTATACCTTGTTAATCTGGATTCGAAACCTTCAAGACTTCTGAGCCCGTTCTTCTGATATGATCAAAAAAATGATAATTTCACACCAGAGGTTTAAGCCCCTGTATTGCAAAGCTGTCACTTTTGGGGCCCCTGAGCAAGTCCAGGTGCTGTGCATTATGGCCGACCCTGTGCTTCCTAACATCACTGGGATATGCGGTTCATACCCACTACACAAATTCTTCTCTTCTTGTCTCATTAAAAGTTGGGCTCATTTGCGGTCTGATCGAGCCAATTATCACTCGCATGGATTGCAGGTGTTGGGGTTTGTGTGCACGAGTGTGTGCACGCACACGTTTGTCAGCTCCACTAGTTCACGCCGAACTCTTTTATGCGCCGAGGTGAATATCAGCCATCGCTTTTCGTCGTCATTACCAGCACTCGAGCGCCGCTTGTGTAATCTCACAGCAGTCCAACACGCAGCTAAAAGACTGCATATCTGCTCGTAAAGCTCTTAAATAAATAAGATTAGAGCGTGTTCCTGTGTGCTGTTCAGGCTGCTCACAACGCGGGGCGTAATATCTGATGGTTTATGCACAGAATTATTGTTATCCCTTCTAAGTCTTGTGGATTTTTAGCACTGAGCTTCTCTCTCTCCTTTCTGTCTTTTTCTATTTCCAGCTTTCTCTCCTAGTCTTCTTCTCTGATCCCATCTCTCTCTCTCTCTCTCTCTCTCTCTCTCAGCCACAATCAAGGTTCTTCATGAACCTGAAACAAAATGAAGTGTTTCTATCTAAAGCCTCAGGAAGAGATATGCTATGCTATGAAGGCAGAACAGTTTTAAAAGATGTTAAGATCTGAATCATTTCAATTAATCAGTGCTGCCTTGCATCCTGTAACGTATCTATTCCATGTTATTCGAGATAATTGTTGTGGTCATATCAAACTGGGACATTCAATTTTACAGGTATAAAAACAGATGCTAGCGTGGCGGTACTACGCAGAACTATTGTGTCCCATTACTGACATGTCGTGGCCCAGAGACTGTTGATCAAGATGGTAGACAGCAGCATTGGTGCATGGAACAGCGTGCGGTGAAAACGTTTCTTGTGAACAAAGGTGTGAAACTTGCACATATCTCAGAAGACTGCACGCACAATACAGGCGATGAGACGTTCAGACACATGAAGACATTTGAATGATGTAAACGTTTCCCAGATGGCCGTACGTCCCTCAGTGACGAAGTGAAACAGGGCTGTCCTGGGATGGTTCAGGCGTACCGACAAATCTTTTCAGGCGTTGGTTAAACGCTGGGAAAAGTGTATAACTGCAGCAGGGGGGGAATGTCGGATTCAAATCTTTTAGTCTGAATGATAAATGAATTAGCGGTGGATGAAGTACACAAACCATGTCTAGTGAATAATAACAATTAGTCAAACACTGAAATATATTTCCAAGCAATAATAATAAATAAATCTTAATCATCATGAGCCCAAAACCTTCTTTTAATCTACTTAGAAAAAGAAAAAGAAAAAAATGCACAAATAAGGCCATGTGTGTTGTGGCGAGTTCGAGTCAGGAGTTTCTTCCAGCATTTACTCCTCTCAGAATGTTCTGCTTGCTGATGAACTGATGCTGAACTGTATGTTGGTGATTAGTTGATCCCATCAAGCGGCATTTAAACAATTACAATGATCGGTGGTTTGCTGCGTGAAAAAAAATACGATATTTGACATTGAAATGTAGTGAAGTTAAATTAAAAGTCCCCGAAAAAGCAACTTAAGTACAGTAAAGAAATTATATTTACTTCCTTACTGTCCACCGCTGTCTGTTTCAGCTGATGATGTCATTAGTTTCCACATGTGTGAGATGAATGGCAGGAAAGCATTGTGGGACACAGAGGAGGTGAGGTGCCTTATTTAGATATAAGGATATTAGAAAACCTACAGGACGAACAAAATTAATAAGAATGCCTGTATAATGTTTGCAAACAAGGAAATAGAATCATAATAGAATCAAGCAAGTCTGAAACCAGACCAACACTGCAGTGGGACACTGCCCTCAGGACTCCTTTAACTGCAGTGAGCATGCCCAGTGTGAAAACCACCTCAGCTGAATGTATTAGAGGGCGTGTCTCAGTTGCTGTTGCTATTCTGACCTTGAACTTGGATCGATTTTCTTTTGTGATATTGACTCTCGCATTTAAATGGAATGCTATTTGAGGGCAATATTAAAAATGCCACTATGATATATATAGAACTCATGAGAGCACATATACGCACACATCCCCTAAAGCATCTATTACACCAATATATATCTGATATTACAAATCTACAATCCACTACATATCTATGTGCACATATCTGCAAATAGTTTTACTCTTCAAGAATGTGATTTTCCAACCCCAGAAATCATTTTCCTGTCAATAAATGTTGTCCGTTTCACATTTTCTGTCTGTGAGAAGTCTCCAAATGGAATTGTGGATGTAAACTGACATTTGGAGGCACATCGGGAGGCTAAATGGCGGGTTGATGCAGAGATAAAGATATTATATTCCATTCTGTAAGATGAGAGGGATGGAAAATGACATTTTGTGCGTGTGCGCACGCTCGTGTGTGTGTGTGTGTGTGTGTGTGTACGACCACCTGCTTGTAATGAGAACGTCTAAACTCCTATTTTCCGACATGAAGAGCGCCGCTCTCGCTTTCTAAAAGGTGACACCTTCCTCTCTCCACATCTCCTTTGCCCCAGCTTCTGAAAGGGAAGAGATAAGATCCATCAGAGTGAGAGAGAGAGGGGGAACGAGGGAAGAGGGGGTTAAAGAGAACCAACATGACGGATTTTTTTTTAGAAAGTTTGATACTCATTTTTTCCAGGGTTCTATTAAACTTCAAACAGGTGTCTCTGTCTCTCATGCTCGCTCTCTCACACTCTTACTCACTCTGTCTTCTACAAAATGCTTTGATATTGTCCATTGACGAGTGGAGCTTCATTTCTGACTTTTCCCTCAATTTTATTTTGCCTTCTAAAGGACCTCCATTATGTGGCACGGGACAACGGGGAGCCCGTGTTGGCCAGCGTGGCTCAACGGAAGGCTCAGGAGCTGGATGCAGAAGAGGTCACAACCTCTGACCAAGGTGAGAGTGGTGTTTCAAGCCGATATTGGATTATAAACGTGTAACCAGGCCTTGAGAAAATATTGCTTTTACTGTTGTAATTTTAGTAGAAATGATGCACTAGATTTGAAAAATTATGTTTCTGAAACTGCACTTTAACAATCACCGCTATCAAAACCTTTACAACACTCAAACCCATAACTAGTTACAGTAACTATAGTGCCCAGGAGGAACTTCAGTGATTTCTCATATACAATGTTTACAATGTATTGGAATGACAGAAACTCGACTTAGAGAGAAAAACAATTCAGAATGATAAAAAAACGGCTTTCAAACCCATAAATCTTTTTTAATATTTTCCAGTATTTATTTATTCATTTACAGAAAATGTTATAAAAAAAAAAAAAAGAAAGAGAGAGAGAAAAGACAAAGTATTGTTAATTAATTTTTTCTGCCAATATCCCAACTTTTAGTAGGCATACTTTTTAAAGGAAGCCCAGACAGTAGCAAAGTATATATACTATATGTATCAGCATTGATATGGTTTATGAGAGAGAATTATGTGTTTATTTATTTTTTATTATTGTTTCTTTGAGAGTTGATTGCAATAATCCTGGGTTCATGTGCTTTTGGTTTACCAGTTATTGTACCAGTAGGCTGGTTTTGATAAACAAAAAATACCTAAAATCTGATAACTGCTTCTGAGTTTCAAGCCATTGTTTCTTAATAGTATTGTTACTAATTATTCAATTATTGAAACAATTAAATGCCATGGGGGAAAAAACTGATTCACACCATATGTTCCGGACTATAAGCCGCTACTTTTTCCCCACGTTTTGAACCCCGCGGCTTAAACAATGAAGCGGCTAATTTATGGATTTTTCCTGTGTTTTTCCCGGTTTCACAAACTTCAAGCCAAAAAAAACTGAACCCCATAACATTAGACCAATGAAATTGCAGAACGGGTTCAGGTAAACCAATGAAACTCTTTATATTAAATCAGATGCGCTCCCACTGAATCGGGCCGCACCACATCATAAATATGAATGATGTTCCTCTGATGTTTGACCTGCCGCTCACTCGGACCGTCTACAGGAAATGCGAATCATTCGTCACGCTGAAAACAACCGGGCATGAAAAAACACACGTCACCTGTGTTCTGAGCTGCACGGCATCGGGAGAAAAGCTTCACCGATGGTGATTTTTAAACGCACGACGATGCCAAAAGAAAAACTCCAGAGAGAAATAGTTGTGAAAGGAGAAGGAAGACAGTGAACAATGACTTTCTTGGTGAACTACTGTTAAGATACAAGCCGTGTAGCAGACACTGTCTTTCATTAAAGCCTGTGTAAAGTTCATTAGTTTTAGTGTAGCGGCTTATAGACAGGTGCGGCTTATTTATGTTCAAAATAAAAATCTTTGTAAAATTCAGAGGGTGCGGCTTATATTTGGGTGCGTTTAATAGTCCGGAAATTACAGTAAATCTCAACATTTTATGGGCATTTTGCACATTTGTTCATGTTGAAAGAGAGGCGCATTAATTCATAGTGGCTCAAAATGAGTACAAATATATACTTTAAATACAAGTTAACCCATTTAGTATGTATAGATCATTTAGTATATTATAGCCGGGTCAAATAGACCACAGGTCCACAACCTTTTTGGCACCACAGTTATATTGGGCGTCTTTGGATGAATCCTCACTTCAACTTGTAGACCCAAACCTGTTCCAACATGACCGTGCTCCTCTGCACAAAGCCGCCAGCTCCATGATTTGGTGTGGAAGATCTTAAATGGCCTGCTATAGAGTTTGGTCCTCATCTCTACTGAACACCTTTGGGAATAACTAATTAAAATCTAGTGGAAACATCTGCCCAGAAGCGTGAGGGCTACTAGAACAGCAAACGGGGACTAAATGTGGAATGGGATATATAAAAGTGCACAGAAATCTTATAATCAGATGTGCACAAACTCCATATTGTTTAACATGGTTACTACTGTATTTTCTTCCATTACTGAAACACTACCATTGTGTGTGCAAAACCACTTTTTAAAAATAAATCAGAGTCTTAGGGATAATTCAGGCTTCAGGGTTTGTGGGATACAGTAACTCAGAGTGGTGCAACATGCGAATTCGTACTCGACCCTGTGAACACCTCAATATTTCTGTATTTTGTGTTTTCTTTCTGCAGTTAGATGAGTGAGGGAGAAAGAGAGGGGAGGAAAAAAGGAGAAGAAGCCTGAAGAGGCTGCATGTGTATTAGCTGAGGTGCAGGTTAAAAAGCGTACTGATGAGACTAGGGAGGTGTTTAACTTCACAAACGGAGGTCACTACCTCAGGGTGTGTGTGTGTGTGTGTGTGTGGTGTGCTCATACCCCGTACACACACACACACACACACACACACACACACACACACACACACACACACACACACACACACACACACACACACATAAGCCTCTTAATTATGTCCTTGATGATTTTGTTGCTCCCTAGAGCAGGCCTGAGGTTCTAAAGCATGAGAGAGAGCGAGAGCAGGAGAGATAATGAGAGCTAAATGGAGAACGTGTGCGATTTGTAGGTGTTAATAGTTAAAATGTTAGTTTTAATATTCTGCCGCCTGAATGCTTTATTTGCTTTACTTCTCTGCAAGTTTGGTTCAAGGCCTCTGTTGTGCTCAGGTACAATACAGACTAAACATGGCTACAGTAATCAAAACAATCCTTGAATCAAACAGCATTTGAAAATTCACTAGCTAGTATGTAGTGTAGTATCTTTCAGGTGTATTCATAAAGCGATAGTGTGTGCGCATGCATATCTATCTATTTATCTAATTATATACACACAGAGATTAGCTCAGACTATGTTTTACATTATCCTGTTTACTTTGTGGGAAGTCGGATCTCAAAATTACATCAACACTCGTTACCGCATTGAAAATTGCCTCAGTGGAAGCTTGTATAAAAGCTAACGACCTAGCAATGAGCAGGCCAGCTAACATTGTGATATGAGATTTTTATTTATAAGGATATTATTTTATAGTGCTAAATCCCCCAATATCCCGAGCAGAGCAGTGCAGCTTTGTACTACCGATGTTGCGAGCGACCATGTTGTATTCACACTTCGAATAGGAGCGTTTTATTTTTAACATGATCCTAACAAAACCTTCCTGAGTAGAACATCCCAGTCGAAGTGTATTTGATAAAAAAAATTTCATATTTTAGAAATAGAAGTGTATTTACACTTATTTGCCATGTCTCCTAGTAGAAAGCTTATGAAGAAAATATGTTTTCAAATTATTCCAGTCATATTACTGTTAGGACAATTGCAAAATTCTTTGTTTCCTCAAGATGTGTGTTTCTTTTGGTTTGCTTCTTTAGTTCCATTTTGGAGGTTGATGTATCTAGGGAAAAAATGCTGTCTATAAAGAAATTATATAGATTTTTTTAAATACAACAGTTGATTGGTCGAAGGGCATTCCAAGAGTCCCACTGCTCGCAAACTCCTCCTGTAACATTTCTACTGGAGTAAAAGCAAAAAATAACTCGCTTATAAATGTACCCAAGTATGAAAAGTAAAAGTAGTGACCTATGAGAACCAATGGTTGCAGTCTAGTGTTCCATTGTCCTGCACGTCAGACCTTTATAAGGAGATAAGTTTTATATAGTTACAGAATCGAAACTATACAAAACACCCTTCCTACACACACACACACACACACACACACACACACACACACACACACCAGAAGCGTGGGGTTACGCTTATGTTTTTGCTGCAGTTTCTCATTTAATGCAATTTATGTATTTTTTTTAAAGCTGTTTGGAACGGCATGTTTTTAGGAAACGTAGTGGAGTAAAGAGTAAGATATTACAAATTTACCAAAATGAAAGTACTCTGATGCTAGAGTATTTAATTATACTTATTAACTCATATTTATAAAATTGTCCTATAAAAGCAACATCGCACTCACAATCCTACAGTTAAACTAGATAACATTACAGATGTGAAAAGATACTTCCCTGACCTGAAGTTTAGCGCCTGCATCCGAGCCAATATTTATTATAACTTCATGTCTTACTTAAATACAGTATCCCACACAAGTGACTACACTTCTCTCAGATTTCGGCAACCATTCCAGTGTATCTACTCAAGGGACAATACTATAGAAATTAAACTTGGATGTATTTTAGTCAAGGTGCAGCTTGTATAGCAGTACAGATTTACTGTCCTCTGAAAATAACTCTGGCTGGCAACAAAAGTGAGTACACCCCAAGTGATAACAGCTGCACTTCCTTTTCATCATGTTCATGTTTTTGTCTGCTTGAAAGAACCATACAAATATGTGTATCTTTTATTAGAACAGTTACAATGTGGTGCTTTGAGTACAATTCTCTGATACTGACCACTGGATGTTCAACATGGCACCTCATAGCAAAGATTTAGAATTGTTGCTCTCCACAAAAATGGGCGAGGCTATAAGAAGATCAGCGATACCCTAAAACTGTACAGTGGTCAGGGACATACAGAGGTTTTCCAAGACGGATTCCACTCGGAACAGACCTCACAAGGGTCCATCAAAGAAGTAGAGTCCTCGTGCTGTCCGTCAGTTGCAGAAGCTTCTTCAAAAAACAGACACATTAATGCTGCAGCATCGCTTTAGAGGTGGTAGAAGCAGAAGGTCCACTTGTCATTGCTCAGACCATACACCATACACTGCAACAAGTCGGTCTGCATGGCCATCATCCCAGAAGGAAGACTTTTCTGAAGCTGGCTCTGTGTCTGACATCAAGCAGCTCCATGATTTCATTATGGAGGAGTGAAAGAGGATCCCAGCAACAACCTGTGCAGCTCTTCCATTCATAAATTCCATGCCCAAGAGTTGGGACTCCAGCAAGACTCTCTATGGCAGCATAATCAAAAGGGAGAGCCACAGACGTGAAGGCTCTCTGGGATAAGAGACGCCACCACACCACTGGCAACAAACCTGAGTGAACGTGCGAGAGTGAGGGGACGACAGCATACAAATATACCAGTTTACCAAACACTCAGTATCCATGATCCCTACAGATCTGCTCCTTTACCTAAGAAAAACATACCAATAAAAGGCTTGACTAAATAAATGTTTTCAGCCTTGACTTGAACACTGAGACTGTGTCTGAGTCCCGAACACTGATTGGAAGGCTGTTCCATAATTGTGGGGATTTGCAAGAGGAAGATCTGCCCCCTGCTGTAGTCTTCATTATTTTAGGTACCAACAAATAGCCTGCACCTTTTGATACAATTAGGCGTCTATACTGCTATACTGCACATTGACTAAAATATATCCAAGTTTAATTTCTATAGTATTGTCCCTTGAGAAGATTTACTTAAATGGTTGCTGAAATGTGAGGGGTGCACTCACTTTTGTGAGATACTGTATATTCTGAAAACCTCTGTACTGACATTGAATCTGTATCAGTCATTTTGGGTGTGTTTTTCTTCTCATTACAGAGGAGTCCCAGCATGCAGTTAAACAGAACGAGGTGTCTCTCTCCCCCATTAAAACACATCCAGAATGGACCAACCATGGTAAAGCACGCAAGAACACAAGGTGTTTATATCAGACCAGCCCACACAGTAATACAGAAACAGGTGACAGTAATGACATACAAATAACAGGTTAACGTGATTGCACTCTTCTTTATGTACAGCCCTAATTTTAAAAAAATGGAGAAAAAGAAATGTAAATAAAGAATGATTTGCGGATCTCAAACCCATATTTGACTTACAATAGAACATGGAAAACGTTGAATGTTTACAATGGTACATTTCCTCAGTTGGAATGAAAAATGCATTGTGTCATTTTCAATTTGATGACTGCAACACGTCTCAAAACAGTTTTAACATTTACTACTGTGTAGCATCACCTATTCTTTTAACAATTGTAAAGAAAATATAGGGTTAGGAGATTTGCAAAGTATTGCATTCTGTTTTTATTTACGTTTTTGCCAAGCATCCCAACTTTTTGGAATTAGGGTTGTAAAATGCGATTTTCAAATATCATTTATTTCCATATATTTTGTTATCTTATTATGGCCGGTCTAATCTGCTCTCAGATTGAGTGCTATTGTTTTTAATGCTGGGGCCATCAAGGACACTGAGCTTCTGAGTTCTGGCATGAAGAGAAAGGGAAAGTACGCAGAAATGCAAAAAAAAAAGTACATGCTCAAGCAAAGGCTCTTACACACAGTCTGTGTGCCACAATGTCTTTGTGAGGTAACACTGACTTGTGTATTGCTGTAGCTAATCCTATGCATATACCTTAATGGCTTTAGCATTACAGTCATTTTTAACAAACAGTAAAGTGAATTGGAACAAATAATTTTGTTTACAATTCTTGCTGTAGTTTGAGGAAATAGGAGGTTGGAGTTGCTGTTTTCTCAAATGCACATTGTGGATTCTGTAGCAGGTCTTTTGCTAAAGTTTATCCTCCTGCATTTCTGTAAATTATTTAAACAAAAGAAACACAGAATTTATTTATTTATTTATTTATACTAGTGCTGTTGTGGTGAAGCATTCATTCGCCTTCCAACATCGTTTTTTTTAAGCATGAATGTTTTGTAAACCACCAGTGTTGTCAGCTCAGCAAACAGAGCAGAGTGAGAAATTAAAATGACAATCTATGGAAGTCTGTGCAAACTTACAGTTTCTAATGTGATGCATCATCTGACTGTATGGGACTGAATCTAGTCTCTGGTAGGAGCTGTGTTCAGCTAGATAAACTGCAATAGAAGAACAGAACAGAAGCTACTGTGTGTTTTGTTTGAAGAGCCCAAACATTTTTCCTACAAAGGGCCAAAAATAAAACTTGATTGAGGGACGTGGGCTGAAGATAAATTTTGGATTATACCAAATATTACATTCAAATAAAATTTGCCATGGTTCCTCTCATGATTTCATATTTAAAAAGAAAACATTTCTTTGTAATCTGCTTAACTAATAGTTTAATTTCATTTCTAGTTCAGTAAAACATAGTATAATCTACAAATCTATCCAATTTGTTGTATAATAGGCCAAAGGTCATCACCCTGAGGGCCCAAGTCTGGGCATCTGTGTTGTAGAGGTGTAGTGATCAGGTGATTTAAATCAAAGCATTTAAAAGGCAATGTTCAAAATGTATTATAATCAACAACTATAAATAGATTACAATCAGTCGTAATTACATCATTATACCGGGGGGATTTAGCTGAATTTATAAATAAATAAATATTTAGCCTTCTCTAAATCACGATTTGTGAGTTTAAAAAAAAGTTAAATATCGAACATGTGATTTAGTGGCATCAGTTGTATCATAGGAAACATTTACACATTTCATTTTCAATCCTTGCGCATCTCTGGCTGCTTTTCTTGCTACTGATCTCACCTATTAAATTCTGTATATTTGATTGTATAGAACTTTCAGCTTCTGTAAAATGAATTTCCAAAAGAATGACCTTATCCTTTCACATCATATGCATTACTCGAGCTTCCCCCCCCCCCCCTCGTTTCCTACTTAATCCGAGTCTTCAAGCAAACACACTTCCTCACACACATATGAAGCCACTGTATCTTGCACATCACTTTAAATGTCAGTGGAGAGAGGACTTGACATGCTGACAGAAAGGTCAGTCGTGATGTCTTGCACTCGGAGACTCGAAGGAACCTCAAACACCAATCAGGAAGCTGTCTGCTGTATATGAGGACAAAGTGAGAGGGTTATTTCTAAACTCTTACTAAAGGTTAAGAGTGATCATCGTAACAAGACTCGGAAAATGGAAACTGAATTAGCATATGCGAGAAAAACATGTTCTATGAAGCAGTTTTTTCCTCAGACTTTCTCTCCGTCTCAATCTAGAGTTGACTCCAAGAGAAAGATGGACAGGGAGAGGGGAGAAGACCTTGCTGAGACAACGGTAAATCCCAGCCTCTGGCCCTGGACTCAAACAGGTGCGTGTTGATGCCTGCACGTGCGTGTTTCATTGCCGAACTATTGTGTGCACGTACTTGCGTGTGCATGTACGCTATAGTCTTACACTTGTGATCCCGTGCTGCATTTGCACTGATGCACTTCCATTATGGCCATTAATCACTCCAGTGAATGTTCTGAATATGAATTCAGCCCCCGTGTTCCCCCATTTCTAAAATTTGTTCAACTTGGCTGCTTTTTCTCAAGTTCAATTGTAGTTAACTAGTCATCCCAGAACTCCAATGTTTTATTCTTTTCAAGTCTGCATAATAATTATACGTTTCTCCCAAAAATACATATTTATTGGACAGTGCTGACTGCAGGCTATTACAGACATTTGCATCAGCTTTTTAATGCCGGCATAACGTTGAATGTTAATTATGGTGGAAAGTATCATTTAACAAAGTTACAGTAACGGCTACTACACAGCTGGAACCCCCCAGCACACGTGTATGAAAATGTATACACAAGCTTATACTGTATACTATATATCTAGATTTGCTCTGAATATTCCCTATACGTATATCAGACTGGTATTCTATATAAAACCTAGCAAACAGCAATTCCTGCACTAACTCTCAAATCTGTGCTTTTTCTTCTTTTGTAGAATTCACACTAAACCACCAGAAAGATCAGGTACGGCTTCATGCTTTACGTAGTCAAGTAGCGGAAGTTCCAGCTGTAATGTTTTTGTTACCTGCTCAAAATTGTGAACGTTACATCATAGCCCCTTTTTTTTTTGGTCAATGAAAAAACATGTTTGCTCAAAATAGAAAATGTGCCATACAGTATAATGAAAGGTTGGAAACACCTGATCATCATACCCTTATGTGGTACTTCCTACAAACTCTTGCATTGACAGCATTTTGGCAGATGCACTTTTCCAGAGCAACTTACATTTACAACCTCATTTATACAACTGAGCAGTTGAGGATTGAGGGCCTTACTCAAGGGCCTGGTGGTGTCAGGATTTGAACTCATGACCTTTCGATAAGAACTCCAGTGTCAACCACTTCCTACAAACTCTTGCTACAAAATTGCAAGCTCAGAGGCCCAAAACCTGATCCAGCCTGACGATGCCCCTGTGCACAAAGCTAGATCTATGAAGGTATGGTGCGGTATGGATGGAGTGCAAAAAGTTGATTGTGAAAAGAACACAAACTTTAATCCCACTGAAGACCCACACAAACTAAACCCCAGTCCTTGTCACAAAACAGTTACTGATCTCATTAATGCTCTTGCAACTGAATGATCACAAATTCCTACAGCTATTCTTCAAAAATCCAGGAAGAGTGGAGGTTACTATAAGAGCAAAGTGGGAATAAATCTGTTCTGGGACATTCGTCAAGTAAATAAAGATTTCACAAAATGTAGTCGACTAAAAAGTAAAATATTTGACCTTGAAATTTTGTGAAGTTAAATTAAAAGTCTCCCCAAATTGAAACACTTCAGTAAAGTACAGATACGTGAAAAAGCTACTTAAGTACAGTAACGAACTACATTTACTTCCTTACTGTCCACCGCTGTTGATATAATACTCTTTTCCACTTCTGCTGAGGAACACAGAGGATCAGCCTGAAAGGTGATTAGTTCAGTTGGGTGCTTTTGAAAACCAATTGTACTTGGAACAGATTCAACTTCTAATCAGACATTCCACCTCAGGATCAACTCAATGGATGTTTAAACACATTTTTTCGTGTTGCCAGTCTTCAGTGTCCACGGGATTCAGACACGAATCCTGCAGGTATTTTGTGTGCCGAGCGAAAACCACCGCAATCCCTACGGTCCTACTATTGGGTGAAATGCTGGGAGATGTGAAAAACTCTGAGCAGATCTTTTATAGTAATTTCTACTATACACAGTGGTACACAGTAAAAACGAGACAACGTTCCTCCAGAACCAGGGACTACACTTAACAACAACATAGAGCGACAACACAAAGCTATCAAGTGCAAACAGTGCAGACGAAAAGCAGTGGACAGACAGTGCAGACAGACAGACAACACATAACCCAAGGTAGCGCCGACTAGTAAAGCTACTGTATACTCTGATTATACAGTCCTGTGCAAAGAGAACTGTAAAAACTATAACTGGGAGTAAATATAAACAGACACAGTGCAGTGCAAAAAAACAGCAGTAGCAGCAGTCAAGAGGTGCAAAAAAACAGCTGGTAAACAGTGTAATACAGTCAAGAAGTGCAAGAGATAATACAGAAGGAAAAACTGATTCCGCCACAAGATTGAGGTGTGACTGGAAGGAAATCCAACTCCACCACTAGATTGCAAGTTAGCGGGTTCATGACTTTTAGGCAGTTCATAACTGAAAAGCTTTGGTATGATGAGGGACACGACAGAGTTACATTGGAAGCGCATAGTCACACACTTGCTGGTTGGATGAATGGTAGAGGAAGTGAAATGATCACCAACTCTGGCACAGCGTTTAAGAGCCAACCAAGAGATGAGATGAGTGTAGTTACTGAGCAAGAATCAGAAGCATACTGAATGATGGTTAAACAAGTTCAACGATTTAAGGAATCCACAAAGTAAGCACATGGGTCTATATTTTGTGTGGATCAAACTGAACACAAGTCAAGTAGAAAGTCAAGAAAGCTCATATCAACACATCACTTTGGGAAGATTGTGGTATATGGATGCACAAGAACAAACGTTCATGGATATCTGACTGTATATGTGCCATGTATGCGCTTTTAGTCCCCATTTTTGTGTTAATATTCTCCACTCTCCTGGGAAGATGTTCCACTAGATTTACAGTGTGCTTGTGGAGATTTTGTTCGTTCAGCCACAAAAGTATCAGTACTCCAACCCATCTAAAGCATTTCTTCATGGAGTTTGCTTTTTGCACAGAGGCATTGACATGCTGCAGGTTTGGGTCTTCAAGTGAAGAAGAAGTGAAGAAATAATGCTACCTCATCAAAGACACCATTGTACAACTGTGTCCATCTGGTGTCTGGGTGAATCTCGCTTTCCTTGATGTTTGAGATGTTTGCAAGATTTCCAGTTTCTATGAATTGATTCACTTCTTAACTGTGCAACAGGAAAATGCCCTTAGTGTTTGTTTAGTTTAGTATCAGTTCTACATTACAACTGTTACTCAAATGTGCAAAATTTAACACAAAGCGAGTATTTGTGTGTAAAATGTACAGTGGTGTGAAAAAGTGTTTGCCCCCGTCCTGATTTCTTTTTTTTTTTTTGCATGTTTGTCACACTTTAATGTTTCAGATCATCGAACTAATTTAAATATTAGTAAAATATAACACAAGTGAACACAACATGCAGTTTTTAAATGAAGGTTTTTATTATTGAGGGGAAACAAAATCCAAAACTACATGGCCCTGTGTGAAAAAGTGTTTGCCCCCCTGTTAAAACTGTGGTTTAACACACCTGAGTTAAATTTCTCCAGCCACACCCAGACCTGATTACTGCCACACCTGTTCACAATCAAAAAAAATCTCTTAAATAGGACCTGCCTGACAAAGTGAAGTAGACCAAAAGATCCTCAAAAGCTAGACATCATGCTGGGAGCCAAAAAAATTCAGAAATATAAGAAATCACTTTTTCACACCACTGTATTTGGTATTTTAAGCCTCATGGAACCATTTTTTAGACAATTTAATACTGCAGCCACTACAAACTGAGGAATAGAAAGAAAAACTAAACAGCAGAATAAATGTAGAACATTTAATGATACAAATGTGTGAATCCTCCTCTCATCTTCATGCTACATCCTAAATATTCATCTTAAGACCAGTATAAATTGCTCTAATATTAAAAGATCACATGTTTCACTTTGTTTGAATGGTTAACACATTTTTCTTTTTTTTCTTACAGGTGTCAAAAGACCCCAGGAAGCTGGAAGTCATTCATTTTGGCATTGTATAAACACTGAATATTAGTTTCTATTATTATCTAATTGTGTAACTGTTTATTAGTTGCAACAATGTGATGATATTGTTTAAAGGAGCTTTAGAATGAAGTGTCTCAGGACCAGCATTTATACTTCAGTGCTGAAAATTACTGAATGTTGTACAAACTGATGCAAGATGTTTTTGTAAATATATTACTTGTAGCCTTGTGGATTAGAGTTCAGTTCAGCCACAAAGATCATTTTGGACAGAGGGTATTTTACAGATATACATTTAAAGCATAATTACTAGAATTTTTTCCCTTTCTTATTTTTAATAAAAGTGCTTTTAACTGTACCGTCTTCACACTTTTGGCGTAAATCTCTTGTGCTTCAGAGCTTCATTTGTTTCTGGTAGAACTCAAACTGCTCAACCACGAGCCTCTACACAATGTGCCATGTTTTGGGATAAAAATCAAAAAATTATAAACAATTAAAAAAATTTTTTTTTTTTTCCTTAAAACACTGGATTTTGCTCTTGACTGTAGACGGCTATGATGTGGCCTGTGTAGGTGGCGGTTTGGTTTTTCTTCTCACCATATTCCATATGAGTGTATGTGAGAAAGAGATTACACACAGGAATTATAAAGCAGAGGACACCAGCGTTTCACCCGTGTCAGGGCTGATGCCGCTTCGCTTTGCCTCAAACGTAATCTGACGGCACCCAGCCACCCATAATCCCTCACAGTATCGTAATCAGTTTACTCTACATTCTAAGAGGATTTCCGTGTTTTCATAAAAGAAAAATACACAAACCGATGCTGGAAACAGATGCCGACTCCACGCGAGGTGGCCTTTTTATTGGTGCCCCTGGTCTGATTTCGTGTAAATGAAAAATCGGTTTGTGCTGCATTCTGGGAAAAGGAATGCAAAGAATATATTTGCAGCAACGACATTAACATGAGTTTCTGATCTATTAGAAATGCTGCATTTGAACATTTCCTGCTGCTTGTTATTAAAAACATTGATCTCAACTCCGCCAATTAACCTAACCATTTCCACTTCACACGGATCAGATAACGATGTTACAGAAAAGTATTGCTATTGTGTAAAAATAAACAAAGAAAACCATCTTGGAGAACATGAACGTGATAAATTGTACCTGGTTGTTAAACAGTGATTATTCACAGTGAACTTTTCATTCACTTTGTTTAATCTAGTGCTTCTTTTATCTTAAAAAAATCGTAAACCAGTGGAGGGAAAACCACTATAAAACATGATTTAACAAAACCTCTAAAATATTATTGACAAACTGTCAATACTTCATATGGACAAAAGTTTTGGAACACGTGACTTTCAACCATTTGCAGTTTTTACGCCAACTTTTACCACAAAGTTGGAGGCATGCATTTGTACAGGACGTCTCTGGATGCATTCAATTTTCCCTTCAACTGAACCAGGAGACCCAAACCTGTTCCAGCATGACCATACCCCTGTGCATAAAGCCAGCTCCATGAAGATCTACTTTACATGGTTTGGAGTGGAAGATCTGCTATAGAACTCTGAACTCAATCCTGTTGAACGAACACTTTTGGGAATTGGATCATTGACTTCACCCCAGACTTCCCCTACACATCACTACCTGCCCTGACACTCATATTACTTCCATGTCAGAACACACATTAGGAAATGTTTTTTTTTAAGATTAGTCAGAAGAATACATTCTAACTTCACAGCTGTTCCTACCACAGAAATGCTTTCAAGTGATCATCTAACAATGCAATACAGACTATAGTAAATTTTTCAGAGTACTAAATATAAAACCTTTCTGGACACTACGGTTAGTTTTAAATGCAAAAGAAGTGGACACTTCCTCACGTTCCATAAGCTATTTATGCTGGTGGATTTTGATGGAATCCAGGAACACTGGGTATGAGGCAGGAATATGCCCTGGATGGAACACCAGTGTACTTCAGGGCAGGGCACCACACACACACACACACACACACACACACATACACACACACACATACACATACACACACACAGGAACAATTTCATACAATAATCCACCCACAGGCATGTTTTTGAGAGGAAAACCAGAGAACCGAGTCAAAACCCACACTGGCACTGAGACATAGACCCTGTAAATCTCCACTGAGGTGACTTCAGAATCAAAACTCTAGAGATGTGAGATGACATGGCTACTGAAAGGATTAATAGATGTTCACCACTAAACAAGTGATCTTAAAATCCACACTAATGTTAATTAAACAAACGTTATTGTAGAGATAAAGTGAATAACAGAAATACTGAGTTATTTGATAGTTATGACAACATGGGCCATAGAAGAGTTTTCTATCCTTCTTTTTTTAGTCCTGAGTTTTATTTCAGCAGGGATTTCATTAAACAGGCAAAAGTCGTTTTCTGAAACGGTTCGCTTTTTGTTTTTCCTCCTTCTTGAAAGTCTTCCTCGTGCTTTTTATATCCGTGTTTCTGTTCCCCCGTCATTTTATTTTCATATTCAGCCATTTTCACAAAGCCTTTTAAATGCCATTCAGCCATCTTTATTGTTCATGGGGAGGTTTGAAATGTGAGAGCGCAAAAATAAAAGCGTGAAATGTGCTGGAAACGGCTGATTTTCAACATTGGGTAAGAACGTTTCTCTCTCCTCTGAAGCTTTTGAGTTTGTTCTTGCGAGATGCTAGTGCTAATATTAGAAATTAAGCCTTTTTGTTATCTTCGTTGTAAACACCTCTGCCATTAATCTCTCACCAACACACACACACACACACACACACACACACACACACTCGCATCGACATGGTTTCAGCTGCGTCAGGCCGTTTTGTTGAATGTACAGGAAGCTTTTTGAGTTTATTTTTAAGCGAACCAATACTAATGTTGAACACATTCCTGGCACTGAGCCTTTAATGCTTTTCCCAGCAAATCTGAGATTCAACTGCATTCTCGTATTCGCGTTTTATTTCTGTTTGATTGCCGTGTAAGCATGTCGCGTCTTTAGTTTAACCAGGAGAAACCTGTTCTGCCGAGGACCGGCAGGTTAAAAGTTCACTACGCCGTGACATACCAATAGCAAACTGTTCAGGTGGAAAGGTGTGGTGCCACCTGAACCTGCGAGAATAAACGCACCAAACTGTTCAAGCCTCTGTAATTAGGGCTGTTAAGAGCCATTATGCCAGCGGTGCGATCAGGTTGCAGTCGTTGTCAAGTAAGAATGTTGAAGTTCTTTTGTGGGCCCTTAACCTAGACGACATCTTGATGTCTCCAAGCAGTAAACACGAGGCGCTTTCTTCGCAAAATGCTAACTCAAATCCTATTAAGAATTCATGCAGATGTACGGAAAAGCAGGTACGACGGAGTGAAGAATGTACACAACTTACTCTGGATACAATTAATATTATATTGGAAAATACACACACACACACACACACACACACAAACTATACATGATTAATTTGCATATTTTTTGTAGTAAAACCAACCTATTTAATAATATTCATGCATAATACAGGCTACATAAATAATTACGTGTTAATTTGTAGTCTATCCTGACATTAAAGACCAAAATTGAAGATAAAATAAGCAAAAGGTGACAAAAAGCTTAATTTTACATGCAATTTGCCATTTCATTTCTTTCAAACATATAACAGGAATTGTAGATTATTATCAGAATCAGAATTCACCAAAAAGTCAAATATTTGATTGAACTCTAAATCAAACTTGGTTAAATCTGTATCCGTTTCTAACATTGGCTTGAACACTTGCATGGGTTCTTGTGCTCCAGGTGTTCAGTGACCACAGACTTTCCTGTGTGAGAAGGCTATCGTGCTAGAACTTATAACTAACTCACGGTTCACTGTCAGGACCTAAACCCCTTAAACACTGGTGCTATTAATCCTTGTCTTTTCAAACCTCAGCATTTTTGTTAAAACCATGAGCACCGTATCTCAGCAGTTTCTCTACAGGGGCACACAGTCATCTGCTCATCCCATCTCTCCACCACACTGTCGTCTTATAAATAAATCCCTTTTACACTTCTCCGTGGGAATTATAGTGCAATAGGAACGCAGAGTGTGTTTAATGTCCAGCTCGGATTTGTGAAGGCACAAGCGATGCATCGGCTACAATCCTGACCACTTATTAGAACCATGTTTCCAACCAGAAACAGTCTCAGAATCAGGGTGTAGCTCGGTATTGTACATTTCCTTCATTCAAAATAGTAACGAAAACACCTTTAGGGTATTAAACGTTTGTGTTCCTTTAAAGCTGTACAAGGTCGCAACGCTTCTGTACATCCATGTTTGAAGGGAAAAGCTATAGAAGATTGCACTAGATGGTATCAACGAAAGCAACAACCGAAAGTACATCATTCAATTTACTTCTTCTTAAACATGCATCTTATTTATTTGATCATTTTAGTGGTTGAAGAACAATTTGATTCTTCATGAATGATTTTTTTTTTTAGTGCTAAGCAGATTTTCACCCTGAACTGCACACAAAGCAATAATTCAGTGTAAAGACTCTGACTGACAAAAGGTTTAAAAACCACACACACACACACACACACACACAGTGGTGGTGAGGGAGAAGAAAAAAAAGAACAACAAAACGAACAAATATGTCTAACACTTTTTCGTTGTTAATGTCTGTGTAAAAAGGAAAGTTCAATGTAAAGGATTATGTTGTTTAGTAAAGTTGTAATGTTTAAACGCACAGAACGCAAACAGGATAAAATCAGATTATAATCAGTGGAGCTGCAAGAACAAGTCGCATGAAGGAAAAACATTGCGCAAATATTTATATTGTAGCTCTCCTCATTTAAACAAGTGTTATTAAAGATCATTTATATTTCATAAAATCTCCATTAATTAAACTTAATTTAGACGTGATAAACGCGTCATTTAAATCTGCGCTTTTATATATATATATATATATATATATAAAATAATCGCGCGCGCGTGTAAACGCGTTTTTTAGTTTCAGAGCATCAAATGATTATAAATATTTTTTGCTTATTTGTTTGGTGAGCAGCATCATTGCATGCAGTAAATCCTGCAGTAAACATAACCATAATCGACTAGTCCCCTTTATAAACAAATAAACAAGCAAAATTAACTAACGCACAAAAAAGCAAATATCAATGAGCATTTACTGAGTTACTTAAATTAAATACATTTTATATTGTGCACGTGCTAGACTTAGTTTACTTTAGTATTTAATTATATGGATTATTAAAAGTGTTATCTACCATCATTTCTTCCCTCAAACAAAACTCAGGATTTATTTATTACATAAAAGAAAAACAATTTGACAAATTAAAGTCTGCGCGTGCACGCGGAATACAGCCACGTGACCATGAGACTATTACTTATTTAGATAGATAGATAGATAGATAGATAGATAGATAGATAGATTATTTTTTTCAGTTAGCAGACCAGTAATCAGGGAGATTTGCGCATAAAAGAAAACACACCACCACTAAAATAACTTTAATTAAATACCTCCTGACTCTCTCCCTCTCCCTCTCTCTCTCCATCTCTTTCTCTCTGTACAAGCAGGTGCACCCTGTGAACACCAGAAATGCTTCTTTCCGTCCGTGTTTCTGTCTGAACTTCACCCATCATCCGGGCCGCAGAGCAAACACGTCCATCCACTGCTCCTCTGCGCATGCGCGCGCGCTGTTGATTCAGCTGCCACATTATTACTAATTAACGTACAGCAGGCGCTGATTAGTCACGTGGCATTCACGTGGCATTTACTCATTAGGGACAAATTGCGGAGCTGCTTTCTGATCACTATGAGAATCTGTTTTTTTTTTTTTTTCATTCTGAAGGAAAATAGATTGATGATAATATATGTTATGAGCATGAATACGATTTGTTTTTCGTGTCCAGGTAACCGGAATAAACCAGCAAGGAATGTGATTATTTTTTCCCTTCCGGTGATGTCAGACATTACCAGACTACAGGAGCGCATTCTTCCTGCTCTTAAAAGCCACATTAGCCGAAAGCAAAGCGGCTTTGTCGGAACATGCTCCTGTACTCCTACAGCTTCATTCTTCACCCCCTGACGCCCGGCTTCCTATTCACTTTTGACCCATTAACCCTAAACCACGCCCACATAATTACCCAATCAGGAGTGGCGATTTGGCCGCGGGCTGTTTGGGGGGAAACTCAGTCGGGTTCTGCAGAGACCCACAAGCGCGTGCTCTCTCAATTTTTTTTTTAACCAGAAATATATGCATGCATTTAGACCATATTGTTAACAGCATTTAAAAAAACTCAAACTATATTATATGCGATTGCTCACAAGATTTATGCTCGTGCAAAAAAAAAAAAAAGCAAATTAACTAATTGCATTTTAAATAAAATGTACTAAAAGGAATACATATTGTTTTATTTAATGCATGAAGTGTTAAAGATCCGGTGAGTCCGGCTGAGAAAACTACCAGTGCTCTGAGAACTTGTGCAGCTCAGTATGTGAGAAATAAGAAGAAAAAGGGGGAGAAAAAGCATGAACATTTCCCAGCTGCTTAACAATGACATTATTTTCAACTTTCCTCCCTGAAAAGATCGCGTGAAAGAAACCCGAGTGTCACCCTGTCCGTCCTGTCGAGCTCTAAAACACCTCCCTCATAACTATTGTGTTACTTCAAAATGTTTTCCCTTTTTTTTTTTTTTTTTTTTTTTTTTTTTTTTGCAGAACATGAGCATTTGCAAATCAATGAAATAGCGGAAAGACTGTAACACGCACGCGCGCGCGCACGCACACGCACACACACACACACACACACACACACACGAGGTCGTGTGGAAAAGAAGTTGGTAGTTAATTGTTTTTTATTATTTTCATCATTATTATGGACAGGAATGTAATTATGGCCTGCGCCTGAAATACATTCAACATCTCACCGGATATTTTCGGGGGAAATGTTCCTTAAAAGTCCACATTTTCTCTCCAAGTGTGTGTGTGTGTGTGTGTGTGTTTGTTTATTGGGGGTCCGTCAAGTGCTTTGGAAAAATGTGTCCAACATCCGTTTTTGACCGATGAAGGAAAAACGTCCTCTTCCTCATCATCATCATCATCCTCAATTTGTGCTGCCGAATTTTGTAAAACCATCCAAAAAAAATCCGATTCAAAATGTTCACCCAGATTTCACCTACTCTAAATTTATGTCTTGTATTTTTTTCTTTACATTTTATATTTTATCCTCCATTAAGCCATAAAAAAACACCTTGTTTTCCCCCTCCAGGTTTACCAAAATAATCAGCACATCAGATACGAGTCCCGGCAGCGGTCGATTCTTCATTTCTGGGAGGGAAAAAAAAAAAATGGGGGGAGACGACAATAAGTATTAACCCATCTTAAATCCCGTCAAAGCTAAAATGTGGTCACTGGAACGGACCCATAACCCTATATACAGGATTCAGCTCGGCTCAAGCTGATTAAAAACACACAAAATCTTCCGCAGCCTAAAAATAACTGGTTTAAGAACAAAAATCTGTACAGAGTTCAGGCTCAGTGTTTATTTACCTCCAGAGCTGAAGAAGGGATTTGGGGTGAAAAAAAAAAAGATGCTATCTTTTCTTCTTCTTCATTTTCTTCAGGTGAAAAAATTAATTTATTGTTTTGAAGAAAAAAAACAAAAAAACTCCTCCACATGGTCGCACGGTATCTTCTTTTTTTTTTTAAGAACAGGAAGCTGAACATCTATTTTGTTAACTATAAGTCCTTATAACGTCTTTTGAATATATTTTTTTATATAGAAACTCAGCACGCTATTAAAAACTGTGAGAGTGAAGTGATTGAAAAGCTGAGAGGGAAAAAAGTGAGCGGAGAAGAAATAAAAAATAAAAGACACCACCACCAGATCACAAGACTTGGAACCTCCAGGACGTCTGGTCTTTGTAGTCCAAACAGTCCGCAGTGTTGAAGTTGAGCTTCCAAGAGGAGGCCGCTTGCTCCTTGTAATCCAGGCAGTCAGAGGAGTTGAAGGTCAGGCCAGCACTGCTGTATGCCTGGTGATGGTGGTGATGGTGGTGGTGGTGGCCTGAAGATTGGCTGATGTGATGGTGGGGGTGTGTGGGCATGGAAGACGCCGTCATGGGGCTCAGCTGGTGCGGGTGGTGGTGCGAGTGCATGGGCGTCAGGTAGGAGCTGCAGTCCACGCCGCTGAAGTAAGATCCAGATGGTGTGGGGTAGCTTTGGCCATACGCGGCCGTTTGGTTGTAGGACATGGGGTAAGAGGAAGAGGAGGTGGAAGAAGCTGAACCGGAGATGGAGCGCTGCATGCAGGAGGCGCTGGAAGGTGGAACGGATTCAGAGAGAGACGAGGAAGGAGGTGCCGAACCTGGAGACATGGCTGGGCTCCAGATAGACGAGACGGTGCCGATCGAGGTAGACATGCTGTTGTTGGTCGCGGACGAGGAAGAGGAAGATGTGGAAGAGGAAGCAGAACCAGCACTGGAGACAGCCGGTGGTGTGAACTGACCACTGCTCTCGGAGCCTGTGCTTTCTCTAGTGGGAGAAGATTTTTTCTTCACAGGCCGAGCTTTTGTGCTGCTGCTGCCGCTCTGCTGCTGCTGACGACACTTCGCCCGGCGGTTCTTAAACCACACCTGGAACACCAGAAATACATACAGACTGAACCAGGCATGCATTTAAGATTATATCCTGGAGCTGAGAATACAAACATGCAATGACCTCCCTTTTATCAGCTAGAGAAGCAGCATTTAGACACATCGGAAACACAACCGCACTCCCACAGAGCCACATTTAATGATTAAAGGGACCTTTTCCTGCATGCCTGAAGGGCAAAACCAGACAGCTATTGTACAGTAGCAGTGTGGACAACACCGAGTTATTGGCTGTTAGTGCCATTAATTTGCATGAAGGCCCTTTCTGTTCAAGCCCATGGATCTCATTACAGCACGAGGAGGTGGCAAGAAGATATTAGGCTATCGAGTTCCTCGTTACAGATGGGAATTCAATAGTGCAACGAGGGTCTTTCCAGCGAAATGTGTTTTATTTCACACACTCATGCAAGAGCAAATAAAATTACCAGAGGTCCTTGCCTTTGCTGGATTTGCAGTGTTTTAGAACAATTTGGAATTAATTACATGCTCATCAGAGATGAGAAAGAACCCATATGTCTTTATTTTACACAGTTTTCATCAACACTAAGACCTCGAATAATATAGCAGTCAAGCTGTTAAATCATTCCAGCTGTTCATCATTAAACAACTGCTTTTCATACAGTTTCAACGTTCAATACCTAAAAAGAAAATTCCTTCCAGTGAAAATATAAATTATATAAATTATATATATAAAACTTAATTTGGTAAAGAAATGAGCACACTGCAACAAATTAAATACTTTAAATAAACATTGAAATGTGCTTCAAAAAGTCCCCAAAAAATATTACAACAGTCAATAGGGGGCGCTTTTGGGCACTAGACGTTAGCCGGTCATTTAGATTCAAAGTATAATGTGTGTAAGAGACATCAAGAACATACGCGCACACTAGTTATATATATATTAATAATTAATATAATATATATGTATAATAAATATATATATATTTGTACATATGTATGCAGCTATGCTATTTTCCATATAAATATAATGAAGGAAAACCACATATAAATTAAGTTGTAATAGTTATACGACATGTTTATTTAAAAAAATTATATATTATATATATATATATATATATATATATATATATATATATATATATATATATATATATATATATATATATAAAAACACACACACACACACACACACACACACACACGTATTATTTTGCTTGGAAGAAACAAAAACGCAAATGTTTGCCCAATATAATAATTAAAAAAAAAAAAAAAAAAAAAAAAAAAAAAGATTCTTCTGGGCTAAAAATTAAAATAAAATAAAATAATTTTTCCATATTAGCTGAAATGTACCTGCACTCTGGATTCGGGTAAATTGATTTTTAGGGCCACCTCCTCTCGCATGAATATATCAGGGTAACGCGTTTTGGCGAAAAGAGCTTCAAGAACATCGAGCTGGGAGCGCGTGAAAGTGGTTCTCTCTCTCCGCTGCTTCCGTGGCGTTGCTGCCGGAGAAAAAGTGAAAAAAGTATTATAAAAAATTAAGAATTAAAACTTCTCTTAAAATGTAAACATAAAAAATAAAAAAAACCACTTAATGAGCTTGTGGATATACACATTTGCTGGAAATTAATTTAATTATTTCTCCTCGTGCTTTATTTAAGACATTGAAAAACAATTTTTTGCAAAAGAAAAAAAAAGAAAAATTTTCTGTGTAAAACTATACCATGATACTAATAACTATGCTTATAATAATTAAATATTATATAGATATGCTGTACATGTGCAACCGAGAAACAGTTACTGCGCTTTAGGAAGTTATTTATTTTTCTACTTTTATTTTTACAACGTGGAAAGTTTCTGAAAATTAAAAGCAAATTGAGTAAAAGCGGCCGTGTAAAAGTGTAACACACACACACACACACACACACACACACACACACACACACACACACACACACAGCTGTTTTATAATATCGGAAAGCTGCCAAAAAATGAATCTGAAGCTCCTGATGTCTGCATATGGAGCACATTTCAGGGTGTTTCTGCTCGAACATAACAGGACTCAACTTATCTTATTAAGAAGCTCTTCAAGAGTTGAAAATGTGTGTAAGAGCAGGAAACCCACACTAAGAGCCGCGGGTTTACTCCTAATCCCCAGGATCAGTCAGGAGAAGATCTCGCCCCTAAACATTGTTTTTAAAGATCAGGAATGTGAGCTCTGGGGTTTTTCTGTACATATGCGCTTGTTTTGTGGACATTTTAATGCACAGTTTAGTGTTCTGGCATCAGTTTGTTTTCCCCTAAATAACTTTTTAGATCTACTATGATATGTGCATGGGATCTGCGTGAGAGCAGAGTGTAAAAGGAGCGGAAAAGATCAACACGGAAGAAGCGGTACACGGTGTGTGTGTGTGTGTGTGTGTGTGTGTGTGTGTGTGTGTGTGTGTGTGTGTGTGTGTGTGTGTGTTTACCTGGATAGCCGACGGAAGGATGCAGCAGGTCCATGGCGGCTCCGCTCAGCCCCAGGCCGTTCATGGCGTAAGGGGGCTGTTTGAGGTATGACATCATGCTAGAGGCAGGCGCGGGTCGCCCCGGTTCGGCCCAGATCGCGCGGGATTCGCCCCGGTAATGCAGCTTGCCTGAGCGCTGAAGCCTCCAAAATCTAGATCCTGAAACCAAAAGTAGGCGTGAGATCAATAAACACTAGGAAATACAAATATAGAAAAAAGAATACTTGGAAATACAAATATTATATTTGACGATGAAAACGGATTGTTTATTAAACACGATCGGTTTTCAATCCTGTAACATTTTCAAGTGTTAATGCAAAAGAAATGAATCAACATTCAAAGTAAAGGACGAATCTAAAACATTAGTGGGAAAAATATATTCTAATAAACAATCAGAGTCTAAAGTATCTTCAAGTAAATCGAAATATAAATAATATAAATAAAAATTTGTTAGATTTTAGTAATGTTTTATAATTATTATTAGTTAGAAAATAATGACGACACAAAGTACAGTTGCGACAATAATTTTTTTATAATTTGTAACACCTTTAATAATGTGTATTTTTATTCCTTATGTAAACTGTTAAAACATCAAACTACTACATTTTTTTTCTGTCTCACACACGCGCTCAACTCGAAGGATTCAGTTTGTTCAAAACATTATCGTTTAAACTTCATGTAAACTGCAGAACCCTCACTAATGTAAACTTTACACATTCTGTATATTAATAGACAGAATCGAGTTTTCTGTAAAGTGTAAAACATTAATGTAAAGGTTTAGTGAGTAGGCCTCATTACACTCCTGCTCACAAAAACATTTTTTTTTTTTGGAAAAACAAATGTTTTGAAAAGAATGTGGTGGTTGAAATAACAAGGTTTAGGTGTAATCATTATCAAAGAAACAAACACAACCAAAACATATTTACAGTAAACTTAATGATTTTTAATTAGACTATTTGTACAGATTTTTTCAAAGAAAACATTTAGATTATTTTAAAATGTATTATCAAAATAATGATTTATAAGTCTAGTTCCTTTACATTATGTACATTATAAAGAATTTAAAAAAAAGCACCGGACATGATTACAAAGTAGATTTAAAACAAATCTGAACAAATAATTTATTTAATGGATTTATTATTTATTTCTTTTTTCTTCATATAATGGACTATAATGGACCTATCTGGTATTTGTGTATTCAGACCTTTTGCTTTAACTATTTTAACTTCGCCAAAGGAGAAATCCTGCGTGCAAATGAAGCCAATTGCAATGTAGATTAGAGCTCCAGGGAGTTTGGGCTAAGCAGCGGCCTTATCACTAAACTAAATGAACAAAAACACAAAAACACGCCTCTCCAATTAGGCTCGAAGAATCCCACTGAATAGGACACCGACCCCCAAAGTCTCAGTCAATCTCCGAGAAATTATATGTGCTTCATCATATTTTTTTAAAATAATATAATTTAATTTGTAGTGTTAAAACCCGCAAAAGAAGAGCACAAATCCGCCGGTACGGAGTAACACAACTATTTAACATTAAAAAGTAGCTGTAGGATAAATACTTTAGATCTCTCTCTCTAGACCTTCATGCAAACTTCTTTTCTTTCTTGCACGACTAAATAGTTTACATAGAGAAAACATGGTACAAAAAAAATAAACAAACCTGACAAAAGAAAACTATAACACACAAAAAAATCCTAAACAAAAAAAACACCCAGAAATAATAATTAAATTTCGCTTACCTTTTCCAACTTCCTTGCCGAGTATATATTTTCACAGATTGACAGCTCAACAGTAAAAAAAAAATTATCCAACCAATGGCAGAGATCAGGAAAGCGAACAGAAGCAACTCAAAAAACCCAACAAATAAACAACCTTTAAAACACTCCTTAAAACACGGACTGTCTGAGGGGTAGCTTTTTTTCCCCCACCTTTTCTTTTAAAATGATAAAATCACGCACCTGATCAGAACTGTGCTTCAAGCCCGATTAAGCAGGTATTACATAGATCTAAAAATAATAATAAACCCAAATAAACTAAAGCTTTCCGAGGCGCGTCGGTGTAAAAGGTGATTGCAAATGTAGACGGATGGAGATTGATCACCTTCTCCTAAGCCTGCCTCTCTAAGAGCACAGGACACCTGCAGCTCAGCGCCGTGCCAACCAATCAGCGCGCTCCCCGAGACCGACTGACATGAAGCCCAGCCAATAAAGCGCTGAGAGCCAGCTTTAAGCCCCTCCCACTCCATCCTCCCTTCGTGACGGAGCATAACACAAACCTGCAGCAGCGACTGGACGATTCGATTTTTAAGGAGAGAAATATATATTTTTTCTTCTGAAAACGCAGTGTTCACATTCAGAGTGAAATAAAAACTTAAAAAAAAAAAATCCAATATAATTGTTTACATTTTGTATTTTTTTTTTACAATGAATACAAATACAGAATGAATACAAAATGTTGTGAATTATTTACAGAGAAAAACAAATCTTAAATAAAGTAAGGTCTGGTTATTATAATTGTTTAATTTGACAAAACTGTAAAAAAAAAAAAAAATAATAAAAAATTAAAAACGAGATCTAGAATGGATTTAAGTGTTGGAACAAGTTGCAGGATAATAAAACAGAAAACTGTAAAAAATAAAAAAAAATTATAATAAAATAATAAAAAATTGGATTTAAAGAATAGTTGACGGAAATCTAGGCTGAAATATATACAGTATCTGGCAATAAAATGAAAAAAATGCATACATTTTCTATCTCCATTTTATTTCCCCACCGATTTAACTCGGGATACAAATTACAAATGCGATATCAGGGAGAAAAAAAAAGTTTAATTTATCCATTTTATTTCTATTTTTATTGTGAACACATCTCATGAATATTAATGCACGCCTAATCCCCACTTAGAATTAGTTTTGGGAATAGTGTTGAATAAAGTTTAATAGGCGCCCTCTTTAAGGGGGAAAATAAGGGAAAGAAAGATTTGTAAGAAAATATTTGTAAAAATCAGAAAAAGAAATTTAGACTAAAAAACATTGTTTTAAGGATTACTAACTGCTGATTAGTTCTACTAGAAAAATGGCAATAAATAGAAAAGCCGGCTGAACCCGGAGCGTTTTCTTGCCTGTTTGTCTCGGGGATGTGATGGTGATTTTAATTTTAAGGAGCTTCGCTTCGGGGTCTTTTGTCGGTGTCACCAAAATAAACTGGCTCTAATTGAGCTCTGGTATGAAAGCGAGCTGATTTTCAAAGTAAGTGACCGCCGTTAAAGGAACCAAATTACATTTTTTTCCTTTTTCGAGGAAGGATCAGCCTCTACTACACTGACCATCTGAATCAAAGAGCGGCTTTACAGAAGCTCTAGAGATCCACACGTCTATAAAGTCATGGAGAGGATAAAAGTGGCTTATAGGAGAGGGAACTGAGATGCTTCAGTCAATAGTGAAGTGAAAAACAAAACAATTGAGAAGGGAAAAGATGGTTATTTTGGTGTCAGTGTACAGAGAGTTTTAGAGGGGAAAAAGCAGCAGCAGTGTTGCTGAGCTTATTATAGTGAATATGGCAATAAAATACAATAACAAATTATAATAATAAAATAAATATAATTTTATAATAAAGTACTAATTGGTATTTGGATTCTTCAACCCACAACATTATTTCGCATTAGGTACTTAATTAATAATTCATTTCTGTTTCTCTCTCTCTCTCTCTCATGTAAACCCCCTGAACAAACTATCAGCTTCTCAAGTTATGAATCGTTTTTTTGTACTAAAAGCATTTGTTTGTCTAATCCCAAATTGCACACGATTTCTTTTCCTCCCTGAACGCAGAGCTGCTCGCAAATCTCGGGATTAGAGGAGGCGAATAGAGGAGGTGGAGGTGGAGAAGGAGGAGGAGGACGAAAAGAGGGAATCAAAAAAAAAAAAAAAAAAAAGGAAAAAGTTTTGTCTCTTTAGCCGGCAGTATTGGAGCAGCTCGCGGGATTGTAGTGGTAGTAGTGGTGTTAGTGGTGGTGGTGGTGTTGATTCTTATAATGAACAAAGAGGAATAAAATAGTGATCAGTATATTATATTATATTCGGGAGAGAAAAAGGGGCCTTGTGATCCAAACACCGGGACTGTTCTGACCCTGTGCTTTATTTCCATGTGGAGACGGTGAGGAAGAGCAACTGAGGAAGAAACACCTGTGCAAAAATATATTTATACGGGATCCGAAAAAACAGGGAGCTTCCTTTACTCTGAAATGCGGCGTCACGGCTTTATTATTTATTTATTTATTAAAAACAGTGTTTGCGCTGCGATAATCCAGACTCTGACTGAGCACATACTGTATCTGTGATACAGGTAAGAGAGCTGATTCTTATCTTAGAGCTTTTATACAATCCGGCTTGTTGGTCAATGTTTAAAACTTTACATATTACCATTAAAAAAAAATTTTTTTTTACACATTTTAAAAAAGTTTATATTTTTATACCAAATAGTTAAACATATTTCAGTTAAAAAATACCTTTTTAAGTTCTGGTGTTATATGCAAATTGTTTTATTATTATTACTTTGAAAATTAACATTTTTTATTTTTTAAAACCAGTTGTTTATTTCCTGTCGGGTTTCAGTTCTGACCATTTTAGATCACGCTTTATTTCCTGTCCAGGAGAATCAACTAATATACAAACGAATGAGCTGTGAATTCAGGGAAATAATTTAGAAACCACTGCTCATTCACTATGATGTTCACCAAATCAAAACACCTGGACTTAAAATATATATGAAATGCATTAGAAAATTATTGAGGTCTCAGTCTGCAGATGTTTGAGTGGTTTTGATTTACTGAGCAGGCTACTTAATTTATTACATAGTTGTGTTTAAAATAAAAAGTTAGAGATGATAATTAAAGAGACTCATTACGAGGCAGATGATTACACTCGCAGTGTTTAATGTGGTAATATAGATAATAGCTTGCGTTTCCAAACAAATTGAAATGGTTTAAGGTGGTGATTTTATTAAGGGGGAAAAAATCCCAGCACGGCTTCTTTTATACAGATTACACGGTCAAGGCTGCAGGAAAAATATCCATCTCTGTCTCTCACACACACACACACACACACACACACACACACACACACACACACACACACACACACACACACACACACACACACACACACACACACACACACACACACACACACACACACAGGAAAAAAGAGAGCAGGAGAGGGAGAGTGTGTGGTGTGTGTGATCAGTTAAGTGATTATTAAGTGTGAGCTCTACACACTATTACAGTCACCACACCGATGTGAAAGAAGAAAAACTAAAAGAGTCTTGAGGGAGGTGTAAATTCATGTAGAGGTATCAGGCTACGAGCGAGCTGTCAGAGCTCAATTTTACTACAGAACATGATCAATTCCTGATCACAAATGATATATTTTATCTCAGGAAGAGAGAAACGCTGCAGTGTGAGCAATATCAGAGACTCAGCAAGAAGTGCTTTCGCATATCCATTTCCCTCTGCACCATCGACCTCAGTTTACAAATAATAATAAAAAAACTTGCAAAGGTCATGAAAACGGCATGTCGATTTTTTTCCCCCCATTTACTCAATTATTTGTCTTTATTTGTTTCCAATTAAAATATGAACACGTTTAGTGTTAGCGGCATATTGCTCAATATGTAAGTAAAAAAAAATCATTACAATTTTTTATAATACATTAGATTACTTTTTAAAAAAGGCCAACCATTTAATCTACCATTTAACCTTTCTGAAGTAGAAGAATGAGGCTAAATATGAATTAAAATGTAAATAGAATTAAAAAAGAATATTTAAATGAACAGGGTAGAGTTTGGTAAATATTTCTTTTTATAATAATAATAATAAAAAGATCCTGCAGTGCATACTTGCTTATTCTAATTATTTAATAATTAGCATATCTTTTTGATCACGGCTCACAGGTAGCATGAATGCTGAGAAAAATAAAGAAACAAGTGCACAGGAGTTTAGTTAAGAGTATGAAAGCATTTCAGGTTTTATTGATGACCGATCATTTTAAGAATAAATAAACAACGTTCACACAATAAGACAGCAGCACGCGAGGTGAACCGGAGAGATGCGTATGAAAGCAGTATTTTTTTTTTTTTTCTTTAAGTATACAATAAATATGAACAAGGTCCTTGAGTTAATGCACAAGGTTGTAAAGATGGTCAGTTGTCTCAAAGGTCAAAGAACAATAAATTAATTCTGATCTCAAACCGCTCACACGCTCTGTTTCTTTCCCCCACAAACAGTGCAATGAAATGTACATCTTAACCATTCAGTCGAAAGGTGAGCACTTGAAAGTACTCTATGGAGGATCCCAAACTTTTTGGTTTAAAAAAAAAAAGAATTTTTTTTTTAATGCAACATTGTTATATGGTATACATTTAAAAGGCAGTTGAATTAAAAGTTAAACATTAAGTAATAAACACTGTTGGGAATAAAATTTAAAATGCCGAAACAATCTATAGTTATAGTTAAAATGCTGAATAATAATTCTTCTTCTTTTTTTTTTTTTTTAAATGCTAAAATGGAAAGAATACATTCCCAATAAAACAATGTTTGTGTTGTACCTCAAAATGCTCAATCCTACTCTCCACTGGGAAATTAACACACGACCATACGAGTGAAGCTACACGTCTGTCTGAAACAACAAACAGTAAGTAAGTCAGTGGATTGTAGTGGAGCTTCGTCTATGACTTGGTTATTGAAATCTTTAGAAAATTTTTTATCATGTAAAAGTACCTTTACAGCACAATAAAAAACAAAAAACAAAAAGAATGCATTAATGTTGATGAAATGTAATCTCTCAGCATAAAGAAAACCAACGGCATTAACGAATTAACACGCACCAGCGGTGTGCTGCGAATGCTGACCAAAACTTTCCTCTAAAGATGAAATAAACATAAGTATGCAACGAGCATTAGAATAGTAATAATACATTTTTGAAAATTGTAGTAAACACTCTTCCTCTCTGAAATCTGTAGTACGTTTAGTAAGTTTTTTAGTGTCTGTCAGGAAATCACTGGAGGACACACTTTTCTTCTTTCTTAGCCATCTTTCCTTTGTTCTGTTCCAGAGTCCGCTCCAGGTGCTCATCCTCCTCCTCTGCCCTGCAAACACACACACATACAAACACACACACATGGTCAAAGTCCTGGACGAAGACAACAGGAAAAGACAAGATGACCACATAACACAAAGTGAGTGAGCGTAAAAACAAATGACTATTAACCAAACTATGGTCCAAATGTAATGAGAAAAATCTGCCTTGGAGACACTTGGAGGACTATATCCTGTTTCAGTTATCCCAGAATGCCTTGCTGGGAGAGAGAGAGAGAGAAGGAAAGAGATGTGGACATACTCTTTTTCCTGTGCATCGAGATCTCGGACCAGGGCGTCGCGTTTGTTGACCAGTATGACCAGCTCGTCTAGAAGCAGCTGCTCCCGGTGCTTCTGGGCCTCGGTCTTCTGCCAATCTGAATTCAGAGTGAGAGACAGAGGTGCACTTCAGGAAAAAGAAAAGCACAAGAACATCGTTACCTGAGAGCGAAAAACAAGTCGTGAAGATTTTTGGATTTGGAGAACGCTCTGTCTGGTCATCATCCAAACACCTCCACTTAAAACTTGATAAGTCACTGGACTTGTTCCAACTTCTGAAGACTTGCAAAGGCTTTTTTAAGAAAGGGGCTCGCTGCTATACAGGAACACGCCCCCATTTTTTCCCCAATCAGCAATAAAAAGCAATTGGTTGACTGCGGTTTGGCAAGTTCATCAACTTAATCAGAGTGGAACTTATGAACATGAGAACATTGGCATACAGAGGCAAACCTGAAGACTCATTCTGTTCAACCGCCCATGACATGGAATTCCTAACACTCTCAGACTGGTTTCAAACAGGCCTAGAAGCCATGCCATGACACACCATAAAACAAGGAGATTCTTAATAAATGGCACTTCCTAATCCCAGCTTTGAATATTAATTATTTAACACGTCAGAACATCGTGTGTGTGTGTGTGTGTGTGTGTGTGTGTGTGTGTGTGTGTGTGTGTGTGTGTGAGAGAGAGAGAGGTGACCCGGCCAGGTAGGCCAACCTGTTGGTCTGAAATATCAGCCCAGCTAACAGGATCAGCCATTACTGATACGAGTGGAGATTAGGGCCTTACTCACAGCCAACAAGACATTTGGTTACCAAGCCTATTCTTCAGCTCAATGTAAGAACATACTGTGCTGGAGTGAGTGTGCACTCCACATTCACACACTTCACAGTTACAAGAAAAATAAATGTATCTAACCCCTATAAAAGTCGAAGAACTTGTGCTGCTCAGGACTTCTCTCACTAACACCATGTGTCGTGTCAACAGTCGTGGAAATTAACAAAGTAAATGTAATTCCTTACTGTACTTAAGTAGGTTTTTTCGCTTGGTGTATCTACTTATCACCAACATACAGATCAACAGCAAGCAGAACATGAAGAGAGGAATAAATGATGAAGAAACTCCAGACTCGAACTCACCACAACACCCGTGGTCTTATTTGCGTGATTTTATGAGGTAGTTGAAAAGGAGGTTTTGGGCTCGTGATAATTGTAATAGATATCAGTCAGTGTTTGACTCATTAATATCGTTCTATAAATAGATTGACGCGCTAAAATGAACAGTCTTTTCACTTATATGGAGTTGATTAAGCAAAGTGTCTTGTGACAAACATGATGATAAGAACATTATAGCCGTAATAAATCATAGTACTTTGGATAACTAAGTACATTTAAAGGGAAATACTTTCGTACTTTTACTGGAGTCATATTTTATTGTTTCTCTGTTTTAACTCAACTACATGTTTTGTGTACTTCGTGCACCATGTGTCAATCGATTCCTGGAAAGAAAGAAAAAAATAGTGCGGGAGATAAAACGGCTGTTCTTCCCGCTCCTGCGAAAATGTCAATCCTTAAAATAAGTGGACTTTATTAAAAATAAATATTTCTCGTGTGAAATTCCAGCGGCGCGGCAGTACGCGTGCATCACGCTGAGAGCCGAGGTGGGCTCTAAAAGGTCTCCTCCGCTGCCTCATTTAGCCTTTGAAGTGAAGCGCAGAGGCAAAATGAACACAGTACCAATATTTGGCGAGTTATTGGGCGCTCCGGCACCAAAGGAAATCGTTTGGCTCCTCCGTCTTTAACCTAATCAAACGCTAACCCTGTGAGCGCTCTGTAAATATGTTAACACATCCGAAACTTTTTCTGGCGCGATCAAAGAGAGCAAAGTGAAATATTAATCCTGTACAAATGATATGGTTTTAAATAATACTGTTACAGGCCTCACTCCTTTTTCGGATATTTTTTCGGTGCTCAGTTTAATTCACACTCTCACTGCATTAAGGGCAAAAAACCGAAAACAATAGGCATTTCACAGGGTAACAACCAATAAAAAAACTTTCCCAGAAAGGAAGTGACACGCACACAGAGTGAGTGAATGAATGTACGAGAGAGAGAGAGAGAGAGAGAGGCACTGTCAAGTCCGACCCACCTCCATTTCCCCAGTCATTACTCTCGGCCAAAAAGCCAAAGATGCTCCCCAGTGGCAGAGGCAGCATGCAGCTGTCAATCAAGCCTGCAGCGTCCCACCCTCCTCATTAAGAAGGTAAACAATGAAGAGGGGCGATGAGAGACATGGACGAGTGAACAAGCAGATTCGCCCCTCCCCTTCACTCTGTCCCACCTCAACCTCTGTCCCTAACCCATCACGGTCACTCAGGGAAGCTCCTGAAACCCTCCCCAAACCCCCAAAAAAAGGAGGAAGAGGCAAACAAGTTGAGAGGGGGTAATAAAAAGTGGTGTGTGCAGTCTGTTTGGATTACTCCTCTCTCTCTCTCTCTCTCTCTCTCTCTCTCTCTCTCTCTCTCTCTCTCTCTCTCAGAGTCTCCATTGCCCTGGGCGATCACGTCAAAACTCACATGGTCGCTGCTTATTCAGATAACCCTAACAATGCACGCCAATGGTAACCATGTGAGCCCTCAGAAGCTACACAAGAATGCACTGGCTCAAATCCCCATGACCCTCCTCCAAAGGGAAATTTATTCAAGAGCGCAAACTGCTCAACGGCTCTCGGAGAGCTTCTTCAGAGTTCCGCTTTAATATTTCCACAAAATTTAACAATCAAGACTCGAGTCTGCGTTCGTGCCTTCTTGTTTCGGTCGCCATGAAAGATTCAACTTCAAAAAGTGTTCATTTTACTTACAAAAAAAAATAAAATTCTGTACACCAACCAACCAAAAAAAAAAACAGGAAGTATGCAGGAATCCAGAGCAAAAGACGTGATCTTATTACAGAAGATTTGAGTGGCAACGTAGGAGATGGTGTTGGATGGAGGCCAACTGGGGCTCAAGACAAAGCCTAACATGGCGCCTAGGAAGGAGAAGTTGACAGGAAAATAGTTTGTGGAAGGAATGGCACCTTCATCTACCGCAACAGCCAAAACTGACTCCATAATAAAAGTTTTACAATCAATTTGTTTTTAAAAAAGCTGCTCTTTTCTATAGAAAACTCCTATACAGGTGAAATATGTTAATACGCTTACAAAATAAGACATTACTTATAAAATACCTTGTTGTAATGGTTTTAATCTCCATTTTGAAATGAACACACGTTCACATTATTGGAGCTACATGAGTTAAAAGTAGGCAAATGGTAATGCAATTATTTTCCCTTATCAGGAAAAGTTTACATGAGGTTACATTATGTTGGTATTTAAACTCTAATATACACTTTGTACATGAAAGTTTTTATTATGATGTAAAATAAATTATATCCATGTGTGTTTGTGGTCTTTTCACAACCACAAGACAAAACTGCTCAAATCGAGCTCAAATCGTTGGAATAAAATAAAATCCCTTCTGATATATTCTCACTTTTAAATAAACTGGAATTTATTTGATTCATAATTTTTCTAGCTTCTGTTGGTGTTCATTCATAACCACACACAAAAAAAAGTCTATACGTTACACGTTGGGACCAAAGTCATGGCAGCTTTGCAACTTAGCCGAGAGGCTCACAATGAAGGGAATGAACAAAGTGAATTAGCATTAGCATTATTCAGGAGGCTGGTGGAGTGGAGGACTGAAGCGTAGACAAAGAGCTGTGGAAAGGAAAGTGTGGGGCTTTTGAAACCAGATCTGTGCAGCACTTTACTGAAGACTGCAGCATGACTGAAACTTCCCAACATGGCAGACGGGGGCATTACTGAGGAGAAAAAAAAAAAAAAAAAAAGACGACACCGCATGATTATGTGAGAGATTGACAAGTGGTCACTTCATTTAATGCGACGTCTTAGATAGTGTGCTTTCTGGTCTAGTGCAGTAGTTTTACAAAATCAAGCACTTTAAATGTAATAACAGCGCAGCTGATTGGAGAAATAGGATCGCTTTTGAAGATTTTAAAGAAAACAATAATTAAAAATGAAATTTTTTGAAAATTTTTCTTTATCATTTATCATACAAATATCCCAAAGCACCCTTACAGTGTCAGTATCAGCTTGCCAATACTTTACATACAGTGGGAAGAACATTGACGCATTAAGAGGACTAATGATTACAAATGTAAATAATTAAAACACAAAAACGAGGTTAATATCTAAGAACTGAAAACGATGTGTGACTGCGATACGAGCGCCGTATTTGTCGAAGAGCAGAAAACTCACAGAAGCAAATACCCAAACCTTCACAAACACCCCTGAAATCTACACCGAAATGGAAATAAATAGATTTTTTTTCTTCTGAATAGTGCAAAAAAAGAAGGAATTGTCACCCAGCCTTATCTCCAGTTCCAGTCAACTAGCAATCTTGAAAGAGTTTGCAACATCATCAAAGGCGGCCATTTGACAGGATCCTGGCACTGCACCTAATCAATCTGAGGAATACGCCGGCCCGGGCGGGTAACAAAGCTCAAATAGATTTACAAATGGGGTTGTTGGGGGGGATAAGCTCCTGCACAGGATTACATATTGATTTTAAACATCTAAAAAAAAAAAAAAAAGAAAAAAAAAAAAACCCTTATCATATAAAACCGTAACAACAACAGCAACAAAAAATAGGGGACCTATGCAGAAATCCCTTTAAGAGAGGCGCGTCCACTTTCAAATAACACGCCCCGGAGTGCACCAAGTCTGAACTGAGAAAGAGATGGAGAGAAGGAGGGGTGAGAAATGTGTGAAAGAGAGAGAGAGAGAGAGAGAGAGAGAGAGAGAGAGAGAGAGAGAGAGAGAGAGAGTGTATGTGTGTATGGAAGGCAGATAAAAAGGCCAAAAAAGGATCAATTTGGAGGCAGAAAAATAAGAACCATGGCATATTGTAGAAGGCCACATTCAATCCCTGGCCCTTCTTTTTCACCCTCTCCATTATGTTAAATCCAGAGGACCAAAGAGCGGGTTATCGTTAAGACGACACGAACACTCGTGGGGCTTTAAAAAAAAAAAAAAAAAAGAAATTTCCGCAAAACCTGCACATGAATCTTCTCCACCTCGTCGATCGGATTGTGTGCAAAATTCTGTCTCTCTCTTTTTTTTTTTACGTTATACATAAAACATACAACACTATACAAGTGTTACTTACGATCCACATTTTTGCGAACCCGAACGATTTATGTGTATGTGTTTGACCGAAAACAGAGGCTTGCAGTGACATGAAAATGAAAGCTTGAGTATCGTAAGAACGGTCCAGAAAATCTTCCTGCTTGCTTGTAGGAATGTTTCCTGTAGAAAAGGTGATATAAGTACCATATCAGCACCTGGAGTGATGGAGTGTCTGTGCTTTTTCTGACCTGTATATTTATATATATATGTGTGTGTGTGTGTGTGTGTGTGTGTGTGTGTGTGTGTGTGTGTGTGTGTGTGTGTGTGTGTGTGTGTGTGTGTGTGTGTGTGTGTGTGTAAACACCTCAGTGGTCTCTATTACTACTGTCGTCAGCCGGCCAAGCAAATCAGAAATTACCTGTCTGCGTTGGCTGGCTGTGAAAAGACCTGTTGGAGCACCAAATAAGAAAGCGATGCACTCGCTTCCCTCACCAGCAGGTCAGAACTATCACTGCTTCAACCAAGAAAAGAGCTGTCTCTGAATGTTAAGTGCTGAAGCTTGAGAGAGAGAGAGAGAGAGAGAGAGAGAGAGAAAGTGTGCAAAGGCTGATAAAAGGTAACAAGTTTCCAGTTTACGCTTTGATATGTTGCCCACTGCATATGGTGCGAAAAAGTTCACTCGTATTACGTACAGGAAGTAAAAATTATCGCGTAATGTCAAAAAAACAAGCCTGTGAGAAACAGTAAAAACCTTCCATCAAATTGTAAAATACCCCTGCGTAAAAGTCAGCCGGGTAGGAGAGGAATAAAAGAGAGAGAGAGAGAGAGAGAGAGAGAGAAGAAAAAACATACAGTGGAGATGTGGCTCTCTGCTTAGCTATGCATGTCGTCCGTCAGCCCCCTCAAAACTAATTAGAATTGATTTATGATGGATCAGGTAGCTTATCAGGTGCAGAAAGAAATTACGGTGGCTAGCCGAGGGGTGCGAGGGGTCACCATCGAATAGCAAAATCAATTTGCATCGATTGCGAAAGGTTCATTTTGCGAAAGCAGGGACACAGTCAAAGGGATTAAAGTTAACCAGACAACTTTGATACAAGCTCCCCCCCCCCCCCCCCAGCCCCCCTCCCCCCACTGCCGTCTTTTCCCGCTTGGATAACATGCACTCAAAACAGATTATAAATATACGTCAGGATAGTCCGCGACGCCTTGGGGCACGTCGCGCAGACGCGGTATTGACGCTTACATGACATTTGCACTTAACAATAAAACCCAACCCGCTCATGAGATTTACTTTATATTATTTGTAGTGAATATAATGAAAGTGTGTGTGTGGGGGGAATCTTGAACAATTCGAGTACTCCGATATTGGTGACGGTGGAAAGAAAAGACTTTTTTTTTGTCTTTCACTCACACTGCGTTTTGTTTTTTCCTCCCACCACCCCAATCCTTCCATCCCTCCATCCCCCCCATCCCCCAAATCCACTCTCGCTTACCTTCAATCGCCAGCATTGCTCTTAACTCCCGGTTCAACAGCTCGAAGCGTCTCTCCAGATCATGCTCCCTCTCCCTGGGCAAGTTGTAAAAGTTCATCAATATGTTAATTACGAAATCATTAAACACTTAAAGAAACCTTTAATAAACATTGATTCGAGCACTCCCCGACACCTCGCAGCGCCACATTAATCTACTGCAAATAAGTGATACCCAAACGGGCAGCGGCGAAGGGCTGGTCGGGGCGATAGGACAGCGCAGAAGAGAGCCGTGATTAAGAAGGGAAGGAATGTGAGAGGGGGGTATCAAGCAGCAAATTTAATTTCGGCTCTTTCAAATGTGTTGGAAATGAGCTCATTTCGGTCTGTAATAGAATTCGTCCTTTAGAGCTTGTTCGCTGACAAAAGAGCGAAAATGAAGGGAATAATAATAATCAAGACTCTTTTAATTGGGCACTTAGAACTGCGTTTTCATTTTTTTCTTTTTTTTTCCCCAGTGATATAATATGATTAGGACACTACGATCTGGCATTTGCGGGAGCTTACTCTCTCTCTCTCTCTCTCTCTCTCTCTCTCTCTCTCTCTCTCTCTCACTCACTCACTCACTCACTCACTCTATCCCTCACTCTATCTCTCTCTCTCTCTCTGGAATTAAAAGCTGACCTGGATTTACTGTGCGTTCCATTCAAAGAAAAGGAGCGATTACAGAACAATTATCTTTTGTCTCATTCGCTCTACAAGGAAATTACAGATTACATAATAGACATTTTTTATAAAAGGTAACCAGACATTAAAATGACAAAAAAATCGGTCACCAAACTGTATTCGCTTTTCAAATAACTCTTAAGTCAGTACAGGTTGATCCAATACCGCTAATGGCTGAAATAACACGAGCACTGAATTTCATTAGAGCCGCGAGGTGACTGACGTGATTTCATTTTTCCGCCTGAACCGGGAAGGGGAAAGGGGGAAGGGAGCGCTGGAATAAGCTGCTGTGCCCTTCACCGGCTGACCTTCATCCTGCGGCCTAGTCCTGAGGGTCGACAGTTTTGAAGTGTAGGTGTCTAAACATTAAAGGTGTGGTGTACGTAGTTCGGTGATGCTACGCAATGAGAAAATTAGAGAAAAAGATCGAGAGAGAGAGAGAAAGAAGAGAAGGAACAGAGGGAAGAGAGGAAGAGGCTGAAGAGGGCAAACAGGAACTCACAGCAGAGAGAGCTGATTCTGGCGCCGGATCAGAGCGTTCTTCTTATTCACCAGCGTGAACCACTCCTGCATCATGGCCTCCTCCTCCTCCTTATTCTTCCCTATAGGAGAGAGCACACACACACACACACACACACACACACACACACACACACACACACACACACACACACACACGCAACACGTAAGATGACATATGGCACAGGCACGATTACCAGACTGCATAATCCACCAGAAAACATAAAATCCTGTATGTGTTTTATTTCTTTACGTCGTCTTCTAAATCATGATCTGCATTAGTAATAAATATCTGATTAGCAGCAGTGATAATTACATATGAACCTCTTGTAATGCTGTAAGCGTTTTAAACGTCGCTGTATGATACACACACATAGTAAATACTACACGTATTCGTACCAAAATTTTACGGTACAGGGCTTTTGGTTCCCCTCAGGAAACGTCTTAGGTGTTTAGTTTGTTTAGTCTCCGCCTTGCACTTTGAGTGGATTTTTATTATCATTATTAAACGTAACATACAAAACTAAGAAACTAGAGTTAGCGCAGTGTCACTGTGGCTGCTCGCTCCGTACCAGGAAATAAGATTTGTTTTGCGCATGCATGAAAACGCTAAAGCGCTAGCGTTAGCCGCTAACTTGGAATTGGCTAGCTGCTAACACTAGCGCTATGGATTCTTTATCGTTTTATGTCGAGCTTCAAGAATTTTTTTTTAAAAGGACAAAATCCTGACAATTCTGCCTATCGAGGGAGTGAATGAATGAAGGATGGAAGAAATTAAGATATTCTTAAAGTGCACTGAAATAAGTAGAGCAGTTAAGTAGATCCTATCTTTAGAAAATTTTATATTACATGTAAAAACACACACACACACACACACACACACACACACACACACACACACACACACACACACACACACACACACATATACATGGAGTGTAACAAATGTAAACTATTTATTTATTTATTTTTCCTATTAATTTAATTTAATAAATAAAATTTGTGCTAATTTGATTACTCAATTCAATTATCGAATTAATTAAATTTATTCTATTTTATTTTGTATAAAATATTAAAAAAAATAAAATAATTTAATATATTATTTAACCAAGCAGACATTTTATTAAATACTATTAAAAAAATTAAACCATTGATATTCACAAATGTAAATAATAATAAACTGTGTTAATTTGACTTAAAAACAGTGGTACGTAGGAAATGATGAATTTTGCACACACCCCTTATATACATATACATACATATACATATATATATATACACACACACACACACACACACACACACACACACACACACACACACACACTATAGCACTTTTACAGTCCAGTATTTTTCACGCTAATCATATGTTCACCTTGGAACATATTTGGTAATTACTACACTTTGGAAGCCTATTTTAGAAATTAAATATGCAAAGTATGAATTTAATATGTGAAGAACGTCGCTACAGCAGTGTAAAATAATCAATAGTGTTGGTTTAAAGCATTATAACTACATGTTGGTGGAGATATAAAGTATTCTAACTACCATAATGATAATATTTATTATATAATGGTAAACTATATAATAGAGTTTATTATCACAATATCCTTTATTAATTACGTAATACAAAAAAAAAAAAGGTAAGAATAATTATGGATAGAGTTCATGATATAACAGTATCTCGGAAAACACAATTCATTGTTTTTTGTTTTTTTTTAATGCTGTAACACAAACACGGAATTCCTCTGGCGTTTCGCGAGCCTTTCCCTCTCCCCGAACTGAAGTGCATCAAATAAGATTAGCTCAGCGACTCCTTCTCAGTCGCACAGATCGACACGCAAGTTAGGAAGCCGGCCAGATGTGTGTTCTGCGGCAACGTATTAGACACTTCACACGATGCCGCCATTGTCAATAAGACGATGCTGGATTAGGAGGCCGGATTACAGGCGGCCTGTTTTGTTCCCACACTAGCTGGGATTAACGTGGAGACTTTGTGCTGCTTCAAAAACCACCAGCGCCAACAACCTCCAGACTGGAGATGGAATATTACTTTTTTTTTTTTATTATTGGTGTCTCATCCATACACATGGTATATATCAAACCTACACAATAGGCAAGTGCTATATACACTCGCAATGCAGAGTACATTATACTAAACACATGACATGCTTTCGTCCTGACACTTTCTACTCGGTTTCTACCAGGTGAAGATGCTTTACAGTGCAAAGTGCGCACAAATTAACACATTTTAAATTGCAGAACGAACACTTTGTAAGAGTTTTGTTTTCTAAAATATTCATATCCACTATAAATTGTGGCCTTCAGTAAGAGCACAGAGGAACTGGAGGTTACAGCCGAAGCGTTTAAGCGGGGCTTGGAGATGCAGGGCCGAAGGCCACCGTTGCTGCTCTGAGCATTCCAGCGACGCTGAGGATTTCTTTGAAGGACGGGATGAAAGTAACAAGAAGATGAAAGATCCCTTAAGCTTATGTAATCACCTCCGCTACTCATTACCTCTCTAATACCTGTATGTGTCTGACAACATCAACAACAGAATTAGCGTCCAAACACCTTTTTTTTTTGTGTGAAGTGTTGTTAATGTTCAGACTCATGTAGACACGTCTGAGTGGAATTAAAGAGCAATTACTGAACAGGGGATCTGCAATGAACTCCGATAGCGTTCGTCTGTATTAATAAAGAGTGTCAAAGTCAAACGGAGGTCAACGCCATATGGAATGTACACAAATACACAAGCAGCAGGGGAAATGGAAGGGATATGTTTCACTACACTTTAATCATATGTATCGTATTCCCCCCCCCCCAGAAATTCTAAATGTGTCTTTTTTTTTTTTTTTTTCCAACTAGCATCATGTGATTTGTCTGTTATTTGACATCATCAGATACAACAAAGGCTCAGTCACATCAATCACTTAATGGAAAAAACCCACATACAGGAAAGGAAAAAAACAAAACAAAAAAACTACGTGTTTGTTTATGTTTATATATATATATAGCCTGTTTGTATATGCTACTCAAAGCACGCATTGTTAAAAAAATTTATCATAATTTATCATAATATTATATCATGATGTTCGTCTCTGGCTAAAGGCCAGAGCTTCAATCAACCCACGTTTTATATATATATATATATATATATATATATATATATATATATATATATATATATATATACACGTAGAATATGCATCGTTTCTACAGTAATTAAGTTTGTCGTTCGATTCAGTTCTATCTCTATATGAAGGATTTAACAGGTTTGCAAATAAAATTTTTTTTTACTGATCTTTTTACTGAATACATTTTCTGATTTGGTGCACAAACAAACATTAGATATATATAGATACATACATTTAATAAATCTCATTCACACAGATCGATCGATCGATCGATCTATCGATCTATCTATCTATATATATATATATATATATATATAAACTCACACTGCTAGATATATATATATATATATATATATATATATATGCGTGTGTCCTAAAGGCTCGTGGCCGTGCCTGCCATAAGCATCACAGCCACTGTTACATTCACACCAGATAGCATTAATGAAATCCCCTCATGGTACACACATTCATCTGCCTGCTCTCTCTCTCTCTCTCTCACACACACACACACACACACACACACACACACACAACACACACACACACACACACACACACACACACAAAAGTCCCTGCCATGCATAGCATGTATGTATTACAGGTGTAAATGCTCTTTAAATACCTTTAGAAATCATAGTTCAGGTATTACAGCTCCAAATGTTCCATATATATCATGGATCTTATCTGCATGAATTATCATCACCCAGAGCAGTGGGTTTGTATTGCTATGTGATTTACTGTCTCACAAAGTTACACAAAATTCCTTAATCTCCACAAGCCACAAGATGAGACGGTAGACGTAAATAGAAAATTAATTATATGAAAGTTAAAGGCCTTGCTGTTCGGATATCTGCAAATAAATAAATAAAAATCGAAACAAAACCAAAACAAAACAAGTCACACGGATTTGAACATGAAAGTGCACCTCAGCAAGAGGGAAATTGTTTGGGTGTCTTTTCGTTTAATTAGAAAATTTCCCCTCATTTGATTTAGATAATAATCTTTCCAATAGTATTAAGAAACGAGAACAATTACAAATTAATCCTGGATCTGGTGAGCGGGGTTTCTTTAACTCCGAAGCAAAAAAAAAAAAAAAAAGAACGAACGAAAAAAGAAAAGGAGGCAAAGAAGGGGGGAGGAAGAAGAGGGGAACAAAACTGAAAAGAAAAGAAATACATTAAAACCCTGTGATCACAGCAACCTCTTCTCGTTTCTTATCCAACCATTTTCCTGTTTAATCCAATACGCAGTAATCCAATTTGTCTATCGGAGTTTTAAGGGCCAGATCTCAAGTTCTGTGCAGAAAAGGCACTTTTTTTTTAAAAAGAAAAAATAAACCCTGACAATTTATTTTAAGTGGGGGGGTGAGTCCCGTTTTGTCTTCTCCGCCTGCTCCGTGTCTACGCCCGATTGTTCTGATGAGTTAAAGTGAGCGTGAGGAAGAAGAAAAGAAAGGAAAAGAGAAAAGCACAAGATGATTATTGTCTTGTGCAACTGAGCAGGACCTCATTAAAAGCCCGTTAGCAAGTATTTCTGAATATGCATGAAGGCAATAAGCAGATCCTTGTTCATCAGCGCAGAGTGCGTGAGTGAGTGAGTGAGGGAGAGAAAGAGAGAGAGAGAGAAAAGCGGTAAGTACAAAAGGATTGATTTAATTACTTGGAGTGGGGCTGTGGCATGGAGAAGTCTTGTTAGCGTGAAATGAAAGGGCCGCACTAGCCTCGCGCCGGCCTGAAGGAAAGGAGTTTGGCTTTAGGCACAATACCTAATCTCGGGATAAAGCTGAGTCCATTGTGGTCCATGAGGCCCGTCGCTAGCTTTCAAAATGGACACAACACATTTCTCCCTCAGTTAGGCCAAACTGGTTAAGTGCAAACCTCGTTCCCCTGCGAGCTTTTTAAGCGAGCACAGAGAGCAAGAAAGCAACAAGGCATGTCACGGGCTTAGAAAAAGAAAAAAAGAAAGCCAGAGATAAAAATGTAGAAGAGAAGTCAATAGTGTAAATCTCACATTACTGCAGATGGAGTAGTATTAATTAGTGTACACTTCTTCAGCACACACACATATCGAGTAGTGTCGGTGTAAACACTATTATCAGTACTAGCGGTTTAATTGTCATGAACCAAGCATCGCTATTCGGGATGTTCAGAATAGCACAGTATTAGCGTACTGTATTATAAATACAAATGATGCATAGCACAGCATTTTAATACACCATATAATTAGTATAAGTTTTACTAGAGAAAGTATCAGTAGTATCAGAATTATTAGTTGTCCAGTACTGGCATTAACAATACATATATATACAATATTAGTATACTATAGTATTACTATATACTAATTAAATACTAGCTATTAGAGGTCAAAAATCATACTGCAATATTAGTGTCATGTGATATAATAATTATATATAATATATAGTATTGTTAGCACGAATATTTACCACAGAATGGTTACATTAATAATGTACATACTGCACAACATACAAATTTTTAAAAAGTATAATATAGAGCTTGTTAAATCATAATAATGCAAGTAAATTCTGTGTGTATTACATTAAATGAGAATAAAGTATACTAATATTAAATACTGACTATTAGCAGTTGATACCATGATACGAGTGTGTCTGTATATATGAAATACTAACTACACATTATTAATGCAGCTATATTGGTATTAATAATGCAGATAATATTAATATAGTATTAACTAACATAACATAAGCATTATTTCTAAATGTATTACTACACGTTGTTAAATAGATCTGATGTTAGTTATACACTGATTCCCATAGCAGATTTTGAACTCTTATTACAATTCTAATGAGAATAATAGTAACACATTATATACAGTACATTACTGTATTATATTACTATTATCATATTATTATTATTACTACATATTAAGTATTGAAAAGTAAATATAAGTAGTATTAGAAGTGTAATGAATATTATTAATACTAGCTGTTAATACTTATCAGGAACCTGTATCATTAATTGTATTGTTTGTGTTGAAATGTATGAGTAGGTTTGATACAGTAGAAGAGTATAGCAGTAGTTATAAAAACATAAGCGGTCAACGTCTCCTAGTAATACTAGTTGAACAGAAATTATGAATAGTTTCCATTTATAGAGCAGTTCTTGACAAAGTAACGAGTGAGACACAGCGATGAAATTAATAAAACACCAAAATGATACTTTTATAACGTCGATTTTAAAAACACAAACACAAAAACAGAAAAGTGAAGGGAAAAAAAAGGCGGAAAACATCTTCCACTAGCAGCACTGTTACTATTTGAAGAAATTATTACTTTTTAATGATGCAGAATTGTATAATGGTTCGCTTGGTGTTCTAGAAGCTCACTGGAACACCAAGCAAGGAGTAAATAGTAGCGGTAGTTAACAGAATACTAACTGAAAATACTATTGAAACAGCTCTTTTCCTATACAAAATTGATAATTTTCCACACAGAGATCATATAATGATATCCGTATCATGCGATGCTATAATACATAGTAAAACAAGCTCTGTGTCTCGGGTTCAAAACCGAGATACATAAACTCGTCCATGAATTTTTGAAAATCCACAGAAAATTCGTTTTTTTTGATGTTCTTTTGTTTCTGTGCTACCGATTATAAAAGATTTGGACAAAGGAAATACTGTGATTAGGTTTTGGAGCAAGAGCAATTCCAATAGACTTTACCACACCGTCTGATCAACACTTGCTGAACACAAGTATTTAAAACCCTGAATAAAGCTCCGATCCCCTACACGAGCGGGTTTTCAATTTGCCACTGGTATTGTTGGCCCTGACGTTGCTTGCTTTGCAGCTTAAGAGAAAGAATTCATAACCATAAGCGCTCTTAAACTGTGGGGTGAGGAGCTACTGGGATCGACAAAGTCGCTTTTAATGAGAGAAAAGTCCGCGGCTATACATACAGCGTTATCGTGCCGTCATTCATGTAATTGTTTGAAGATAGGGTTCCCTCTAATATGTCACACTTGTCTGTCTCCTTACTGCTGAGAATGCAAACAGCCGCTCTGCAAACAACCCGGATTCCCGAGCTAACGCCTAAGAAGCCCCGAACTCGAGGGGTAAAACAAACAGCCAGCTGATAATAGATTTCCCCGTTTTTTTCCGCTGCCGTTTACACAAAAATGCTCATTTTTCTTCCATCATTTCACGTCAGAACGAAAGCAGGAGTGATGTATAAATTTCTTCATTTTCTGTCTGTCAACCTTCAGCGATCGCAAATGTCTGTCTGCGACCCCCCACTCTATTAAACTGCATTAAAAAAAAATAAAAAAATCAATAAACATTATCACAAACTGACAGACTATCGGCTAGCCAGGGCTGCACCTTTCGCCTTAATCCCTGGCCGCTATCGCACGGTCTGGACAGACAGTTTACGTTACAAAACAACTATTACGCTTCTTGTCACTCCTGCTAGAATATTAAAGTGATGCATATAGCGATGGACAAAGTGAACGACGCACGAGGACGAGTCTAAGGTGAAATCTTCTGAAAGCTTGTTGCATCGATTATAAATAAATTGCACTTGTGAGTCCAAGATTAATAGTAAATCAAAGTGAAATCAAATACAGAGAAATGTTTGAAAATTGTATATATTGTACAAATGCTTTCTGTCCAAGCCAACGGGTGAATTTCATGCCCTGAATTATCCTAATAACAAAAGGAACCCAGGTTTCTAAAATGAGCCTCTTGGGTTTGGGGGTAAACACAGATCCCATTCTCCTTCTCTCCTTCTTATTTCGACTATTCCTATAACTTGGTTTGTGTGCTCCACTTTGGGCCTGTATCAAACACAGAGCCTGAGCTCAAGGGCTTTTGGGTGGGGTGGGGGGGCAGGACCCTTCAGGTAATTAATATTACACGAGTGGCAGATGAGAGAGTGGTGCAAGAAAGATCACCTGGTGAAGCCCTCAGGAAGAAAAAAAGGTGTTTCATTAAAAGGGCCTGAAGAATAAAAAGGCAGGAACAATGCGTTTTGGCACTCGTGCTCAACAGGCTCTCCAAGTCGTGGCTCGGATAAGAATGGCAACCTATCCCGGGTTAATAATCTCATAACAAAAGCTAAAAGACATCATCCTATTAACTAGTGATCTCCAGAGCTAATGCGAGGTACTTCCCAATGCCTTTTCTAGAGAACGCTGCTGTTAAAGAGAGAGAATTCAGGTTCCACCCCCCAGCAGGGGACCCGGGAACTTCTTTCACCCTTTATCTCATGCCCTTGTTTGGGACCTTTCAAGTGGACTCTGTGATGTGTCAGCGATATTATTGAGCTTTAGCACAGAAAAAGGAAAAGTTCTCTTGTATTCGGAAAAAATACACAAGGCCGTTTTGTCAGGACGTGTTCGCGATTCCGAGATCGTTCGAATTCTCGACTCGTCCCCGAGGAAGAAAGTTACCGACACGTTAAAATCCCACCCCTCCACCTTCAACCCCCATGACACGGTCTTCATCTCCCTGTTGCACATTTTTACTTTCCCCCCCCCCCCCTTTTTCTTCCATTTCCCTCTCTCTTTTTTCTCGGAGGGAAGATTAAATGAGTGACGCTGGCTGAAAGGCTGCGAGCCGAGGCGACACAAAAAGCGCTAAAAATTCTCATTTAGTTGTCTTTATTTTGCTAGCGCCATGTGGTCCTTGAAGATGTTGAAAACATGGGAAGCGAAGGAAAGATCAGAGCCGGCTCATTAGCATCAGGACAGAATTGGAGAGGCTGTGATGTATAGCAGCCCTGCTCTAGAGCTCCAGCGCGAGCGGTTGGTGGTAAGCTCTCCGTTTCATTGTGCTTTTGTCTTTTCTCTGGGTCTACCACACAGCAGGGAGCTACACTAGCCCTGGGTTACACAAGAGAATTATAGGGAATTTTATTTTTTTAATAATACAGAGTGTACTGGAAACACTGAGTGATGACGACTCGACGCTTCCACGATGTCCATATTCCTTCCGTGCACTTACATTATAGTTAATACACACCAGGATATTATAATGTTATTCCACAGAACTGCTGAATTCTCGAGTCTATTCGGAAGCCGTTGATTAATTTTCTATACCAGCTGTAATTCACATGTTCTTTTTCTAACATGTTCATGTTTCTATAGTAACAGCTAAATTTAGAAAGACTAAATTTATGTTGGACTCTAAACAAAATCTGTACCTATTAATGTAGACGTGCTGATATGAAAATTAAACATTAAAAGAAGGAGTCTCCAGTGTCAGGGAGTTTTCCGCTAGAGGAAAGTCTTCAGTACTTTGTCTGGTTTTCCTGTGACAAGTTAAATTTTTTCCTTATAAACAAAGAGGAAAAACAAAAGGCGGTTGAGAGAATAAATGTTTTGAGTGTAAGTATTAACAGAAGAGAACTTGTAAATGGAGAAACAAACAGCACGCTAATTAAAGTATAAAGTTCGTCTACCTGCTTTATGATGGTGACAGAAGTTACGATGGTTCGACTTACGATTTTTCGATCTCACGATGACTATAGCGATAAGACAAAATCGCACAAATATTTACATTTTCGTGCAGCATGGGCGCATCTCCCGCGCCTTCTGATGCCCAACTCTCACCACAGTTCAGTTGTCTCGGTGTGAGTATTATTATTAGTGTGTTTTTTGGTGTTTCAAAGTCAAGTTTTTGTCTATTTAGCGACACCACCGGACACAGAAACAGAGTGTGTCTGGCTCCGCCCTTCACTAACGAACCGTGCTCGCCCACTGCCACATACACACATATATATACAGTATACTATATATACAGTATACTACCCCATACTGAACGCCATGCTTTAAAAAATTTATGTTTACGGCATTTAACAGAAGCCCTTGTCCAGAGCGACGTACAAAAGTGTTTGAGTTTCTATCAATGAACACATTTACACTGGTACGCTAGATTACAAACTTGAGGTTAATCAGCCTACAGCTCTGTTGAGAACATTGAAAAGATTTTTTTATGTAAAAGACAAAGCGAAGTTGGAAAACTGCTAGTTTAAGTGTTTCAGGAAAAGGTAGGTCTTCACCCGACACTTGAAACTCCTGGCTAGTCTAGACCATGTTTCAACATTTACGAGTTACGATGGTGTCATGGAAAAGCATCGCCATTGTAAGTCGGGGACTACCTGTATATACATCAGAAAACATGACACATCTAAGACCTATAAGAAGGAAAGTCAGTTGACATGATGCTATAGGAAAAATAGTCATGTTGAGATCGAAAAGGTTGGGCCATGCAACACTTTTGAATTTGGTGTACTCCTTATTCACTATCCTTCACTGACAGAATATCCGACAGGATTTTCTTGTAAAACAACAGCATAAGGTTTCAAATAACAACATGCCCCCGCTTAATCAAACATCGTGGTCATCTAGCCGTCTGTTAGCAAACAGAGCTAATCCTGCACCAATAATCATGCTGTTCTGGCAGCTAATCATCAGAGAGGCGTGAAAAAAAAAAAAAACCCTCGGTGCCAACAGTCTGCATCTCCATTTCACTTCTGCCTTGTCTAGCTGTAGCGAAATGGATAAAGGTCTAGATGGACGGGTTTATCGGACCCGTCCTGGTGGTTGGCCCACTATCTCGAACGATGACCCCGAAATATGTCAACAGCTCATTTCCCCCAGAGCAGCGAGGAAACGCCATGCGAGTCGTAATCTGTTGCCCCTTAAAGCCCTACATTCAAACGCCGCATCTCAGCATCTCTCCACACTTTTGCAAAAGTCGCGCTACACCAGGTATTGCTAAATCTCTCTGGACGCGTGAAAATACAAAAATAATACAATAATAAGCGAATATCCTTTCTCACTTAGTTAAAGGTACCAGATACTTCGGGTTGAAAAATAATGACTATTAAATATATTACTATTTAAATACTATTTACCTCGAGTCATATTAATCGAACAACTAAAAGAAAACACATGAAAAACAGGTAAAATATTTATACGTTAATAAACGTTTTGGCGTTAAGAGATGTCGAGAATCAATTTGGGTAAATGAATGAATCATTTTTTTTAAAGCTGATGTCATTTCTGATGCGAATTTAAATTGTAAAGATTTATTTATTTTCGCCCCCCAAAATGGACGACCCTGCAGTATATCGTTTTGTAGATTTCTACCACAACAAGCTTCCAAAGTGGCCCGAAGTGGTCAGTGTCAATACTTTTGGTGGCGCAAATATCTTCTTAATGCCACGCTGCCTCCGAAAGTGACTCGGATCACATGTTACCAAAGTGATCAACAATCGAAGCAACAATAGCTACAGCAGGGAGGGAGGGGACTGGGAGGGAGAGGGCAGAATAAATTAATACTTGATTCCTCCAGCTTTGATGGAATTAGCCGTACTCCTTTTCTCAATGTGCCATGTGAATGTTCTTGCGTTAAATGATTTTTTTCTTCTTTTTCCTCCATTCATCTCTTTTTTTTTTTTTTTTTTTTTTTTTGACAAGTGAGGCCACCCAGCAGAAAGCAACTGATGCAAAACCCCCGAGTAATCCCTGCGTTTATCTCTCCACCGTGGTTAGTCGGAACACAGTGGCCATTATCTAGTGGATTTGGGCAAACTTTCATTTATTTGTTGGCCTTGGGTATCCCCCCCCCACCTCCGACTCTGGTGCCTGGGTTTAGGATTGCAATCCACAACCACAAGCACCCCCACACCCCCTAAACCGCAACCCAACACCGCTTGCCATTCCAATGTAAATAGATTTGCATAGAGCCACAATGCATCTATCTGAGGCACTGATTAGTTGACAGAGCAGAGGCCTGTTGGCATGAGGGGGTGAAGGGTTGGTGCATGTTGAAAACAGAATCTCCTCGAGCACTGGGGAAGGAAGACATGCATATGGATCTGGGTTTGCATGTGAGGAAAATCTTCGACGCGGCCAAATGGAACCGTTTCAGTTGGACTCTCGTGAACGCCGCTGTAAACAAGTCGACCTCTGCCAACCATTGGCTGTAATCATTACTGCTATGTGGGATGAACGTAAAAAAAGAAAAAATTCTGGAAGGTCTGTTTTTTTTTTAATACATTTGCTGTGGATTTCTCATTTTTGTTGTTTTTTTTTTTTACAGTACACATGTTTACTCCTCCCACTATAGAGGTTAATCTGTCTACCTACGGAGCTGACGAACTAGCGCAACACTCTCGGCGTCATGTCCCCCCACACCCCCCTCAGTAACGTCCTTCTTTCGTGTTCCTTTGATGGATTAATGCCTCTTTGTGGAACCTACACTAACGGTTCTGAAAATTGACGCGAGATTTCGAGCAGCATTTGACGTACCTGGGGAATACGCAATCAAGCGCAAGAGTAAAGAATACAAACCTAAATAACAAGGAAGCATAATGACACCTGTGTAACACCTGAATCTAATAAAAGGACAAAAGAAGCGCACAAAAAGTTGAATACAAATAAATAACGATAGAAGAAGCTCTAAAATCCCTTAATCACAAAGACGATGACACACGTTGCGAATCAGCACCACTGGTCATCTTTATAATGACTGGCACCAGCGACAGGTTTTCATTTTTAGATAACATTCTGTATAAACAAACAAATAAATAAAAGGTTAGCCCATATTTATACATCCATGCCATTAAAACTTTATTCACTATGTCAGTGTCTCTAATATTTTGAACACAATGACAGATTTGTTCTTTATATTCTTGCAGACTGGATGTTGACAGGTGTGTGTGTGTGTGTGTGTGTGTGTGTGTGTGTGTGTGTGTGTGTGTGTGTGTGTGTGTCTGGTGTATTAGATTTGAATATAGTGAGCCTCTAAAGGCCAAAATGCACAATAAATAATAACGTTATATCTATTACATTTCAACCACAATGTTCTTGTGACACTACAGGACATTAAGAATGAAGGAGAAGTAGATGAGGACAAAAAACACAGGATGAACTAAGGAAGAAAAAAAAAGGTAAAAAATGTAAAAGGAAAGGTCGATGAAGAAAATGGGGAACAGTAAGCGAAAGAGGACGATAAAGAGAAGGTAAAGGTATAGAAAAATCAAATAATAAAGATGACGAAGAATGAGACAAAAATTATAAAAGAGACGATGACAATGCAAAGAAAGGGTGGAAGAGGAGAAGGAAAACGAGAAAGGAGAAGAAGGAGGAGATTAAACAGAAAAAGAAAAGCAGCAATATGAAGACAGGGGTAGAAAGAATAGTAGTGTCCTATAATACCTGTTTGTGTTCTATTGTGTTGAAGTATGATGATGATGATGATGATGATGATGGAAGACAATCAATACGGTTTTTCATTAAGAAAATGCATTTCAGTATAAACGACGTCCATTACTTATTAATTACGTGTAAACAAATTCAACATGCCAACTTCACAATCGGTTACTATTGAAGTGAGAAGAAAACATCTGGAGGAACATTCGTTTAAAGACATGGCACTGAGTGAGAAATGCAGAGCTGACTGGTGAAGATGAGCAGAAAATGTCTGGTTGGTTTCAAGGTCTCCTACTGCTGAGGGAAACATTGATAAGATTTCCACACATAGATGAAGTTTTACGGGCTGCATTATATCATTAATGCATTCCTGTAATATGATGAAGAAGAGGAAGAAGAAGGAAAAGGCCCCAGATGCCTGGCTACATGGGGAGTGTGAGAGAGAGATTGTGTAAAGATGCGTACGGAGGTGCCACACTGTCAGCCTGTGTATTGCCGCTCCCCACAGTTCCTTTTTGATAACCTGCCCCTCCCTCTGCTTTAGGACCCCCGGTGTCTCTTCTCTACCCCCGGGCTATGCGCTAGAACAAATTTGAGCAGTGTCATATTGCACGCATTTCAACAAGACCAACACAGTCGCCGCCCTGTCCGCTTAATGAATTAAACCGAGCGAGTAATGGATGTGCTAACACTATTAGCCCTGCTTTCCATATCTGTGTTGTGGATTCTGCCGTTTTCCCTTTCTCTCCCTCACACTCCCTCCCCTGTTTCTCCCTCACCCCATCTCCCTCTCTCTGTCAGGTCTGCTTAAGGACAAATTGGTAATGAGTCCCCTCCCCTACTGTAAATACAGGACTCAATTCCACGACTTATCTCTTCATCTCTCCCTAACGGCAGGACAATGGCGTTTAAATTGTCGTTTCCATTAGATGAAATAAGCTGGTTCGGCTTTCGGATTCGAGCCCCAGGAATGTGCAGAAACCCATACAAAGGCAAATGAACAACAACCGAGCTAGCATAGCAGGGTCTGTTAGCACATGAAAGCCCTAATTACAGACCAGCCCCCCCTCCTCCCGTGTCATTACACTTAATTGTAAAGTGTGTCTTAATCGGTTACCATATGAAAAGGTCTGTTAATGGACCGCATGGCTAAAATTCAATTATGTCATCAGTGGACGATTTGTTAACCAAATAATGATCAATTACGCAAATGGGGCTCTGCGCACCTAGACCGGCTTGCTAAGGCCTTCCCCCACCCCTCCCACCTCCATTAATATTCAACTTTCATGGTAATCGACTGATATCAACAGCATAGAAGTGAAAAGGAGGAAAATGAAGCATATGCTGTCAATACAGACGGGAAAAAACCCCGCAATGCTACAATGTAATCGAAAAAAGAGGCAGGATTAGTGTATTTTTGGCTGCTTCTCCGCATCATAGCAGCTTTTGCAGGCCGAGACACTCGAAGCTTTGGCTGAGTGCTACTGGAATGATGAAAAGGCCTTCGAGATGCTTCAATAAAAGAGAGATTATAATAAGCGGCGTCTATGTGGCGCCTTTTGAAAATGCTAATCGGGCCTATCACAAGCTGTCCGCTAGGCCATGCGTGGTGCGTCGTTTAACTTAACTTCATACCGACTATAAAAATAAAAAAAAACGGTACAAAATAAAAACAACAAAGAGCGTCCACTGAACACCGTGGTGTGAGAGAGGAGAACCGAACGAAGAGAGAACGACGGGGGCTCGTCACAATTTCCATCAAGTTATTAAATACAATAATAAATCTATATTACACATCTCGGAACGAGAAGACTATCTTGCAGTAAGCAACAAAACCCTCCCAGCCCCCAAACACCCCCACCCACCCCCCAGCCCCAACTGGCTCCATCCACCGCGCGTGTTTTATCTTAAGATTTTCAGACAATGCCTGGAGGATCCCGTTCCCTAATCTTCCTAAAAATCCCCTTTCATCCAACTGTTAAAGAATGTTTGAAAGGCTGACACCAGACCGAAAGGAGAAAGAAGGAAAAAACCTGTCCTCACATGGGCGGGGGGTCGAGGATGGTGTGGGAATCGGGCTGGGTGGGGGTGTCGGAGCGCAAAGTCGGTGCAACTCAACTAACGAAATTGTGATCTCCCGCTAAAAGGTGGCGCGAGACCACCGGTCGCCTCGTTCTTTATAGCCTTTCGCGACTCCCGGATTCACGAGCCTCTAACGGGCCCTGATTCTTATAAAGTTCTACACTAAAGAGCAATGATTCATGGAGCAAAGCAAAGAGTCACCTATAACACGTGTATTATATATAATACACGTGTTATATATAATACACGTGTATTATATATAATGCATATTATAAGGTGTAAAGATTGTGAACACATTATTGACGATACTGATGTTAACAGCCCTTTGAAGTTCTTTGTGTGTGTGTGTGTGTGTGTGTTTGGTGGGGGGACAGAGCGAAATCCGGCATTAAATCTGAAGAGCCGGTCACCTCCTGATCTGGCTCTCGCCTTTGCGGCCGCTCCAAAAGGACCAGCTTTATGAGGCAAATTCCTGCGTTTGTCTCCAGGCTTACTTACTGCTGCTCGGCGCGCATGCTTGGCGGGGAGGCTAAATGAAGTCTTTGGTCTTTGAAATTAGAGTGGACAAGGTACCAAGTCCGGAGAAAGAAAGCAAAAGAGAGAGAGAGAGAGAGAGAGAGAGGGAGAGGGGAAAGAGAGAGAATAAAAAATAAGAGCTTTTGCAACAATGGCACAACAAACACGCACATGTAAGTGTGTGTGTTGATTCCCAGAGACATCCTCTTCCTCAGAATGACAGGTATTACACTCTAAACACTTTTTTCCACTCTTACTGTTGAAAGATTATACCGGTTATCCCATTAATGCTGCGGGGAAATGCCATTCTTGTGTCTTTAAGCTCTTGCATAGGAGGTCAAGAGGAGTACGCCACCGCTTACACGGCCGCTGTGGATGTAATCTTCCCAAAGTTACAATAATTAATGTTAAGCTTCTTTAAGCAATACGTTTCTGAAAGAACTCGCCTGATAATATACTTAAAGCTGCGCGGGCTGTTTGTGTTGCCCGAGCTCTGAGGCCGAATCTCCATGCTGCGCACGTAGCGGAGCTTAAATCTTCGGGAAAACTAAAAAAAGGGGCTGGATATTAACACGCGCACACAAAACGGGGACACGTACACTCTCAATTATTTCTGTCCGACCCACATAACAGGCGAAATGAGAACCAACTATTAAATCAGAGTGAAGAGATAACCAACAAACGTGCGAAAGCTACGTGAGAATACGCAAATAGCAAAAGAACCGACGTTATGACGCATCCTTGCGCAGATATCCGTCTTGAATGATATCTGTGACCGAGATGAACGGAAGGGGGAGAGAAAGGGAAAAAAAAATAGAGGGAAAAAAAAAGGGAGGGATTAGAGTGCAATAAAACCTGTGTCAGTCTTATCGGGCTCGAGTGCAATTTTTAAACATATGTTAATCTGGGCTAAAACTCGTCCTTTTTCCCTTTCTGGCTGCGTTTTGTTATCCGTCTTATCGAGCACTCGGGAAGGTGTGAGCTTCGCAGAGTGCCTTTAGAAGCCATTATTTTCATAATTGTGTGCATTGTGCTGGGCTATAAGGCGATTTGAAAATCATATGCGTGCGCGAATGCATAAATAGAGATGGATGTCGGGCAGATGCATTCAGAAAAAATCTCAAAAGGGACACGTCGTCGCCGGAAAGATTTCAATGGCGCACTGGGACACGTTGTGGTGCGACAGAATGGCGGGTCATGGGAGTGAATAGATACGATTTCTTCTCAAACGATCAATCCATTCGTATTTGATGTGTTTATTAGAAGCAGAAAAAAAACCCCATCCCAGTGAAAATGAGTGAGGAACCGTGTTGATTGGATGCATATGTGTTTTATTTTATTACTGTTAACATTTTTTCCCCCTCCGTGTGAAGGACACTTCTCCCTGTGGTAAAGGAATAACGAGTTCATTAAGCGTGAGCTGCAGCGAGAGCCCCGAGCGCCCAGTTCTGCCCGAGCTCGCATCATTAGGGCACCGGCGTAATTAAGAGTTGTTAGAAAGCGAATTCTCCAACTGCAGATTAGAAAATTAAACTATTTACTGATTACATATTAATAGAGGACAACAATGGCGCTTGCCATAAGCTTGGAAGGCGACCAAGGAATAAATCTGTGTACTTAATTACTATAAACAATGGTTGCATGGAAATGGAGGGTTTTTTTCCGTCGCTGCGCTCCCTTCTGTAATGTGCCTGATATCAGAAGACACTTGACAATTCTTGTTCAATTATCTCCGTTCTCTAATGTGCTGTGAACTGCGCACGGTAAATAAATTAAGCGGCCCAATTACTGCCAAGTCTTCTGGGGAGAGCTGACTTGACTCTCAAAAAAGAAAGAAGGGGGGAAAAAAAAAAAGGGAAAAGAAAACAGCAGCAAATTTGGCGCACGGCACATAATCTAAAGAGGGAGAGCGCGGAGCGACGGGAAGAGGGAGAAAGAGGGGAAAGAAAATGAAACGGAAAGACAAAGATGAGGAGGGAGAAAATGAGAAGGAGTTAAAAGGTTTACATCGATCCCATTTATAACACTCGTGATCGGCTGAATGAAAGCGGTAAATGGATAAGGAACGAATGAATGAAAGAACGACTGAATTCATGCAGAAATGATCTTCGGAGGGGCTCGTGAACCTTAAGGGTTTTTTCTGGCTTTTATACTAATTTCCTGTACACAGTCTCTCTCTCTCTCTCTCTCTCTCTCTCTCTCTCTCTCTCAATAACACACAAATCACAATAACACACAAATGGCCCAAAAATGAAACTGAATTCTGATTACACTTTTCCAAGGAGTGCAATCGATCAATCAATCAATCAATCAATCAATTAATCAATCAATCAATCAATTCATCAATCAATCCGTAAATAAATAAAAAGAATTCTAGCCGGTCCTAATGTAAATTAGAGCCAAAGCCTGAAATGTTGCTAGTGCATTTTGTTATTTTTTAAATTTCTTCTACTTTTGCTTCTTCTACTTGCACTACCATTTTGTAATATTGAATCAACATGTGCAACCAATGAGGTGGATGCGATTCGCATCTCGATGCATAGGCAACGATACGATACTTGAAAGATACATATGAAGCAGCTACCGATGCGATACGATTCACCCCCGATTTCCATTCTATTCGACACAGTGTGAGTCCATGCAATATGATGCAATGGAAAAAAATATGATGGCATGCAATTCTATGTGGTACAAATAGTTCACTTTTATATCTTTGACTCAGCAAATCATCAGTTTACTTAAGTGCCTTCTGACTTCTAACGCATGGCCCCTTTCACACCTTTATAGTGCAAAAAAATAAATAAATAAAACCAGACTTTTCCTGTTCGGTCTGCAGGACGTTACAGCTCTACCTCTGCCATGTTAATCTGTATTCTACGTGAATCTCAGGACACGCCTTGGTCTCCGTAGTGTTGTAATGCTTTATATTCACGTAGCAGCAGCGGTGCTGAGAGATCGCGCTCAAGAAACTGTTCAGCGAGGAGAAATCGATCTACGAATAAAATATTGGTAACTTTCAAAATAATAAAAAGTATAGCGCATCTATTAATAATTATATACAATATTAATTTATAAATAAATCGTTTTTTGAAAACGATGCATTGCACGAATTACAAACTTTTTTTAATCGATGCATCAAATCGTTAACTTATAAATCGTACCTTCCCTTAAATCTGTATCGCTAATCACATCGACTTACAATGACACGAGAACGTTTAAAAACACCTGGACACCGTGTATACGCTCTGAAACATCATGGTGTTCCTGTAAAATGGATGAGGTTTCTTTCATTAGCTTTTAAAGTCAATCCTTCAATTGTTTGTAAAAGCAAACAATATACACCAAAGTTTCAAAACCTCTCCTCTTGATGAAACCACACCACGAATAAGGAAAAGTATCGTGTAGGGTCATATGCGACTACTGGAAACCAGTCCAGATGTTTTCAGATGTCAGTGTGTATGACGTGAATAGGAACCGACCGCAATGTAATCGATCATCAGGACGTGCGAATCGCTTGAATGCGAAAAACGCAGCAATACTGATCGTTTAGATATGAACTGTAAGCGTATGAAGGCATCTTTTCCGGATGCTTTTTAATGCCGTTTGGATCAGAAGTGTGTATGGAGTGTTAATGGTTCAACAAGTATACTATAGAGCTTAACGTTTAAATATAAATTTGTCGAGTGCAACTATACGTATACACGGGTTGGGAAATGAGAAACAGGATCGTATCTCTTTAGTAACTTTCACTCTTTTTATACACACACACACACACACACACACACACACTTGAGCATGCTGATCTATCTCGGGCTGTTTGGTTTGTGTCCTGAGCGGCTAACCGGCTTGGGTTCATATCACATCATAGCAAAAAAAAAAAAAAAAAAAACCCTTCAGGCTCTCACAATGGCTCCGGTGTCTGTAGAGTCGAGACCAGCCGAGAAAGAGATGGAGGGAGAGGAAGAGGGAGGGGTGGTGGTGATGCTGGCAAAGGCAAAATGGAGATAGTCTTGATATGAGAGCAATGTGACCGGGAAGCGTATATAAACCAAAAGCATCTATTTTACCCCATCTTTTCTCTCTCTCCCTCTCCTTTTTCTTTACATCACACGCTACATGACCGGACGCTCTTGTCCGTATTTAGCCGCTCCCTGTTTGCGGAGCATCAACTTTACCGGATTTGAGCTTCCTCACCTCACCCTTACACACCGCGGATTTTTACACGTGCACGTTTGACAAATACAGGTAGAGGAGGCACGTGTATGTACGTATCTATGTGCACATGCCACTATTTTACGCTCCTCTCTAAAATTCCCTTTTTGACACACACTCTCTCTCTCTCTCTCTCTCTCTCTACTCCTCCCTCTTTCCCTCTCTCCGCTACAGCATATCAATGAAGGCCAGATATTGGATGCGTGTTGCGCTCGGCTGCGCTATCAGTGGCCGTTATCGTTCTCGGTGAAGCTCGGCTTATCGCCGTGGTCCAGAGAGCCGGAGAGCCTTTTCATACCCCCCCCTCCTCCGTCCCGCTTCAAACGGCCCCCCACTTCCCCCCGAAACTCGGAGAGAGTCGGGCCGTGCTCAATTCGCCAGACCCTGTTTAGGGCTCAAATTGGGCGCACTACCTGAGTCCATGAGATAGCGCAGGCGCTTCTCCACACATGAGGCGCGAGTGTCGATCTGCCTCTGCTCGCTCTCCAGAGCCACCAGCTCGCCCACCACGTACTGACTCGTGTCTCTGAACGCCTTCTGAGAGAAACAGAGAGAGAGGGAGAGAGAGAGAGAGGGAGAGAGAGAGATAGAGAGAGGTTAATCATCACTGATGTCACATTCTACATTCAAACACAAAAATAAACAGAAAGGCAAAGAAACAGAAATTGAAGGAGAGGAAGGGCGAGAGAAAAAGACAGAGTGGAAAAGAGAAGAAAAGAAATAGAACCTAAAAGGGGAGAGGGAAAAAAAAAGGAGGGACGCAGAAAGAGAAAGAGGCTAATCATCACTGAGTGAAGGTCACTTCTAAATAAAACATGCCTTTTCCTTATATATATATATATATATATATACACACACACACACACACACACACACACACACACTTTTACTAAAGCGTATGATTGTAATATATACGTATATAAGTGCTGTCAAAAATAACGCATTAACGCAAACTCATTTTAAATTGTATTAAGGCGTTAACGCAGCGCGCATTTCGCGTTTTTATTACAAATATAAATAAATAAATATAAAAGAGGCGAAATTGAAACCTTCAATAAAACACACATTTATTCATAAGGTCTTTTCTTTACTCAGATAAAAAAAAAAAAAAAAAAAAAAAAAAAAACTCCACCGAAAAATAATTTGTTTTACTGACGCGCCAAGTCCAAAATCCGCTATGATGCGCACATCCGGCAATTAAAACCGTCCGTGTGGAAACAGAGAAAAAAAATCTGAATGGTGTACTGATGATTTACGTCATTTAAAACACTATAATTACTGTAAAACATTTATAATTTTAGATAAAGTATTTTATCTTCATGCTCTATGTTGAGTTTGGTTTCACTAATAATAAACCTACATTTGCATGCAGCATCCATATTTGTCCATGTTCATGTTGATTAGTGTATTAAAAACTTGAAAGGTTTTATTTTATGGTACATTTAGAACAGAAAAAAAATGTGATTAAGTTGTGTGTGTGTGGTGCGTGTGTGTGTGCGTGCGTGCGTGCGTGGTGTGTGTGTGTATATATATATATATATATATATATACACATACATACATACATTGATGTGTTATTATAATTATTATTATAATATTATAATTGTTTCACATGAAATTCTTCACTCCTTTCCTTCATGCTTCTGGAGTCCCATAGATGTCTAATAGCTCTTTTCCAGTGACGGTGATGGAACAATACCTCAGAGGGTTTACTTTAGGTAAAAAAAAATAAAAAAATTAATTTGACTAAAACTAACAGAATTAAAAAATCATTAAGAATCTTGAAGGTACTTGAGATTTGATATACAGCATGTTGTGTTTATAACTCGGACACACTACAGTGTTTTAGTAGCAGCAGGTATTCATTAATGATAAAATGAAGTAAAGAAAAAAAGCTTGTGATCATGCTGTTATAGTAAAATAAAAAAATAATAAAAAAAGGTGTGATTTGATATATGCTGAACAGACGTACTGACACCAAGCCAGAGCTGATTATTTTCCAATATTACTATTTATATCTATTAAATAATGACACTTGCTTTATTTATTTATATTTACATTTAATACAGTGGAACATATGTGAATCGAGTTCCTGTTTTCAGCTGCTCTTTTCCTTTATCATTTTACTGACAAAGTCCTCTGTCCTAAAGACAACTTGTGCTGTTGAGGAAAATTAATCAACAGTGTCTGACCAATCAGATTTAAGAGTGGGATACGAATTGCCCAGTGCATAATATGTATGGGAATGTTTTTTTCTCCAAGTGTCAAATATGATATTTCCCCTCCTCTACTTAGCGCTCTAATTCAATAACCTCCACAAAAACACACACACACACACACACACACACACACACACACACACACACACACACACACACACACACACACACACACACACAGTGTGAAGGGTCAGTGTGCTTGTCAATAAGAAACACACACACGCATGTGTAAATTGAAATACAGGGGTGAGGTTGAGCAACGCCTGAGGCCTGTCAGCAGGAGACTTCAGAGATGAGAACACACCCACACACACTCTCATACACACCCACTTTTACATTAACTGCTGGACAGCAGAATGCTGTCCCCGTCACAAATAAAAAAAAAAATAAAATGCTTGCAAACACAAGCACACGTCTTATCGTCTCTCCCTCCGGCCACTCGCTCCCTGAGAAACGACAGAGGACTGGGGAGGAGGAGGAAAAAAAAAAAAAACCGAGTGTACATTCATAAATGATGGACACATAGTTAGTGCTGATCCAGTGTATTTTTAATAGAAAAGCAGAGAAAGAGCGATAAAGAGGAGGAGGACGATAGAGTGAGAGAGGAAGAGGTTACCCCCCCCCCCCCCCACAACCACCCTTTCCCGACATTGCATTTTCTTGCCGCTGTCCATCATAGGCTCCTCTCCTGCTGCAGCTCTATCGCTGCATTTCTCCCACGAATCAATTTTACACATGATCAGCGCCCCCGTGCCGCCGTAATTAAGGCTGGAAATTACCATATATATTATATTAATGCAAACATCATTGGGAGGGTAATTCTGGCTGAGATGGGGTAATGGCCGGGTTCAACACCGATTAACCCCCACACAGAGAGGCGGGTCCAGTCGGGGGTCTCGGCAAGACCTCGCACTCGCTCTTACCTCTCTCCAAGCCTCTCTCACTTATTCTTAGCCTCTGACATTCTCACCCTGCCTCTTCTTTTCCCTTTATCTCTCTCTCACACACACACACACACACACACACACACACACACACACACACACACACACACTCCGTTCATATTCTGTTTTATGCACAGATTTTTGTAATAATAACAGTATGTTTCGTCAAAAAAAAAGAAAAGAAATGAAGAAAGACATCACACCCCCCCCCCCCCCCCAACCCATTTGTTAATCCTAATCTACAAATGATCATGAGAAAGGGGTATGAGAGTGAAAATGTCATCCAGGAATTTCGATCAGGAAAACTGAATTGGAATAAAGAGAATGAGGACGCACCTCGTCTTCTCCCGGCTTTCGGTTTTCCACCTCAGAGGAACCGCTCCTGTCATCACCTGCTCGCTTCAGGTCTTCAGGCACCGACCTCTGCCTTTTTACTTCTTAATTGAGAAAAAAAAAAGAAGGGTAAGGGTATTAAAGAAAATACAGTGAGCGTGTCAAAGAGGTAAAAATAAAAAAACGTGCAAATTTGAACTTTGTACAGTTAATGTGGGTTGAAACTGGGGATGTGCGTCTTCATAAATGAGGCTGATGTGATTCGCATCTCGATGCACAACCAACGATACGATACATTAAAGATACATGAAGCAGCTACTGATGCGATGTGATTCACCCATTGATATCCTGTAGATATCCTCCTCCCACAAGCCATAAATGGAATGGACTGACACACACACACACACACACCAACAAGAACAATTCTGTTTTGCACAAAAAAATTGCGCTTTTGCACATTTTTTCTGTTGCCAGTACCTTCATGTTTACATATCAATGATATATTTTTTAATACACATTCGTCCATTTGTACAAATCTTCTGTGCCGTACTGTTGCTACAGTGTCGCCGTATTCACAATAAATGTTGCAAATGTGCACGTCATGTTGTTATTTTGGTGGCTCCGTGTTAATTTTTGTTCATTTATCTCTCTGATGTAGCACATTGGTCCTGGGAGAACGCTGTTTTTAAAAAAGCCTATGTAGTGTTGATAAAAATATATATGTAGAAACATACAAAAGCACACTCGCCACACACAATTCAAATCTGCTCAATTCGGCCAATAAGGTAGACAGTAAAAAGTGAAATCTATAGAGATAATGTGTAAAAAAAATGCTAACTATGTCAAGAATATTATTTTATATACACCAAACTGTTCTATCATGATGTGGATGGAAAGATAAATGGTGTAGGGGTGATTCTGAAGGAAGAGTACAGTAAGAGTGAAGTGGAGGTGAAGAGAGTTTCTGATAGAGTGATGATAAATGTCATCAGTGTTTATTATTACAGTGTGGGTTGTGAGGTGGAGGAGAAGGAAAAATTCTGGAGTGAGTTAGATGAAGTGGTAGATGGTGTACCTTGGAAAGAAAGATTAGTGATTGAGGCAGACTTTAATGGGCATGTAGGTGAAGGGAACAGAGGTGATGAGGAGGTGATGGGTAGGTATGGTGGAAGGAGGATCATAGGGTGACATAAGAGAGGAGGAAGGTGCACACAGGTGGACTATGTTCTATGCAGGAACCCATGTGTAGCTACAACATAGGATGATGGTCTGTAGGATGGCTTTGGAGGTGAAGAAGAAGAGGAGGAGAGTAAGGACTGAAAGAAAAATAGGATGGTGGAAACTGAAGGAGGAAGAGTGTAGTGTGAGGTTCAGGGAAGAGGTCAGACAGGGGTTCGGTGGTGGTGAAGAGGTGTTGGATGATTGGGCAACTACTGCAGAAGTAATAAGGGAGACGGATAAAAAGGTTCTTGGTGTGACATCTGGAAATAGAAAGAAAGACAAAGAGACGTGTGGTGGTGGAATGAGGAAGTGCAGGAGAGCATACGGAGAAAGAGGTTGGAGAAACAGAATTGGGATCGACAGATGCTCGATTGCTGCTCTTGCTGTTTTTGCACAACATTGTGTTTATGTTTACAAATAAACCTGTTTATAGTTCTCTCTTTTACACATTGTACTGTATAACATTATACAGTAGGCACTATTTTGGGCTTGGTATATCTGTTCCACACTGTCTTGTGTTGTCTGGTCTTTTGTCTTGCACTGTTTGCACACGATGCAAGGTGAGGACACTTACATTAGTCCTAATCTATGTGTTCTGTTGTTTTATGTAGCACCGGGGTTCAGGAGGAACGTTGTCTCATTTTACTGTGAACTGCGTCAGCTATATATGGTTGAAAGGACAATAAAAGCTTCTTGACTTAAATTGAGATGCAGAAGCAGGTAAAGAGGGATGTGGCGAAAGCCAATGAAAAGGCATATAATGAGCTGCATGAGAAGTTGAACACTAATGAAGGAGAAAAGGATTTGTAGCGATTGGCCAGGAAGAGGAACCGAGCTGGGAAGGATGTGCTGCAAATTAGAGCAATAAAGGATGGAGATGGAAATGTGTTGACTAGTGAGGAGAGTGTGTTGAGAAGATGGAGGGAGTATTTTGAGCAGATGATGAATGAGGAAGATGAGAGGAACAGAAGGTTGGATGGTGTTGAGATGGTGAAGCAGGAAGTGGATAGGATTAGTAAGGAGGAAGTGAGAGCAGCGATTAAGAGGATGAAGAGTGGAAAGTCGGTTGGACCAGATGACATACAGGTAGAAGCATGGAGATGCTTAGGAGAAAAGGCAGTGGAGTTTTTTACCCAGACAAGGTAGGACATGGGGTCTATCAGTAGGAGAATGCTAAGGATGGAGCCGCCAGGAAGGAGGAAAAAAGGAAGGTCAAGGAGGAGGTTTATGGATGTGGTGAGGGAAAACATGCAGGTGGTTAATTTGAAAGAGGCAGATGTAGAGGACAGTAGTATGGAGACGGATGATCTGCTGTGAAGACCCCTAATGGGGGCAGCCGAAAGAAGAAAAAGTAGAAGTAGATACACAGGGAACCTTTAGGTAAGAGATGATCTGATGTCAGTGTGGGGGCAGAGTCTTACCTGGTCTGCTCTCTACGTATTGGCTGAAAGACTTGAGCTGAGTCTTGCGCACGGCTGATTCCTTGCTGAAGACGACGGGACTGCGGAGACGCTCGGTCGCCCTGCGCAGACGCTCGGCCTTCAGCTCCTCGCTGTTATTCTGTACAGAGAGAGAGAGAGAGAGAGAGAGAGAGAGAGAGAGAGAGAGAGAGAGAGAGAGAGAGAGAGAGAGAGAGAGAGAGAGAGCAATGAAAGATGAAGCAAAAAACATCACTTAACTTTAAGAAGCAGAGGACAAGCTCATTTGAATAAGCATTGAAACAGTAACAAAAGGAAAGAAAAGAAAGACCGTGTGGTTTAACGTTAAATCAAAGCGCAAATTAGACACATGCGTCCAGAAAATAAAAAAAACCCAAAAAACAACGTTTAATTATGAAACGCTTAAAAGAAAAAAATAAATAAAAGTTGGTGTTTCCCAGCCAGTGCGCATTAACTCACAGCAGCAGAAAGGAAGAAGGCAATTAATTCGACTTTCGGCAGACGATGCAGCCAGAAAATATATTCAGATTATGCAAATCGAACATGCTATTGTTTTGGAGCTGCGTCCCTATCAAGCGCGTTATTATTACAGCTCGAGTCCAACATAGCAAATGGACTGGAAAGCGAAACAGTGCCTGCTCGGTTGTTTTCTTTCCCCCCCTTTCAGAACATCATTCGCTGACGTCAATTAGAAAAGGAAAACGTCTAATAAAGTTCGCAATTAGCGAACACGTTCCACCGCTTGAGAGCGAAAGGGGAGAAACATCGTTAGCGTGGCGCACTAGCTCACTGAGGTGTGTACGAGAATCCCACTGTCTAATAAAGACGATCACAGACGCGTGCGTACGCTCACTCGGGAAGACTTTCGTCTGTTTATTCCTAAATAATGACTTTTCAAAAACACTGCGGTAATTAACTCAACTGCCATGACTGGTGACACGGCTGTTTAGACAATCCAATCAAACGCTTCGGCCTCTGGTTTAACGTCAGCCAATAAGATCGGACATCAGATGCTCAGTCATCTGCGGCAGGTCGTTTTTTTTTTGCTGACGAAGGACAAGTTCAGTTCTAATAACTTTTTAACAATCAACTCGTATCTTTTACATGCAAAACAGACAATCCCATATTAAAGGACCAAACCAGACAACCCTGACATGCACAATTTCTCTCTTTAAAGGAAACTGATCTCAAACGCGTTCAATTATCCAAAACTCGTTTAGTCTTACTGCAGCCGTAAAGCAGAAAAGCTACCGAATAAGCTTACCTCAGATTTTACATAATATTTGACACTAATACACTACATGGACAAAAGTTTGCGGACACCTGACCATACGAATTGTATGTACTTTTGGGTATCCTGTTCCACATTTAGTCTGCATTTCCTGTTATAGTAACCTCCACTCTTCTGGGAAGATGTTCCACTAGATTTGTGGAGTGTGTTTGTGGAGATTTGTGCTCATTCAGCTACAAGGCTGTTAGTAAAGTCAGGTACTGTTGTAGGTGAGACAAGGAGACCTGGGGTGCTATCAGTGTTCACACTCAACCCAATGGTGTTTAATAGGGTTGGATCAATGCTCTTTAGCAAGAGATCATGTATTGATGGAGCTGGCTTTGTGCACGGGGCATTGTCATGCTGGAGCAGGTTTAGGTCTCTGGGAAAATTGTCCACCATAAACAAAGAAATCCCATACAATCGAGTGTCTTACACTTTGTGTTGATGGTTTGGCAAAGGGAGTAAGGAGGAAATAAATAAATAAAAGTGCTTTATACTTGTCACATGTATTTTACAGCACATTCTTTCTTCACATATCTTATTAACATTACAAACCTGGTGTCAGAGCACAGTGTCAACCTTGGTACAGTGTCCCTTGAGCATTGAGGGTTAAGGGCCTTGCTCAGGGGCCCAAGGGTGGCAGCTTGGCCATAGCAGGGTTTGAACCCCTGACCTTTCGATCAGTAACCGAAAGCCTTATCCACTGAGCTCCCACCAACACAAGAAAAAACATATGGTGAAAAACAGTTGGGTGTCCCAATACTTTTGCCCACAAAGCCTATGCATAAATAGACTGAACAAACTAATGGCATACGTGATAAATTTGAACAGACGTCTACAGGGGCAAAGATGATGCTCTCCACCTCCAAACTCCACGACACACAACATCCCCAGCTAAATTTCCTCTTCTTTTAATTCAATTATAATTCCAGCTTAAGTGTTCGAGAGCTTTTATATCAACAAAAAGAATGTATTCACTCAGTGTGTGTGTGTGTGTGTGTGTGTGTGTGTGTGTGTGTGTGTGTGTGTGTGTGTGTGTGTTCGTCTCTAGAGACAGGCCGCCACAGAGCCCTTTAACCTGGCCTAATTCTCCTCATGTTAATGTCTTAAGAAAACAAACAGGCTTCGATTCTTAAAAAGCCTCACTAGGCTCCCATTCTCTCCCCAAGGACCCTAAGACCCTCTACCACCACCCCCCATCTCAACACCTGCCCCCTGTGCCCCTTTGGCACCCCTGGCTGGGACAGATATAAGGGGGTATCCCCATGCAGAGATCTAACCCCTTGTTTATATGTTATCACCGTGATCATTATTGTGCTGGGTGTTATTGAGGTAGAAGAGTGTGTGTGTGTGTGTGTGTGTGTGTGTGTGTGTGTGATGCGTGACTAATGTTGCGCTCGACTGCATGCCGCAGACAGTTATCAGTCAGCGGCACGGCCTACGCATACGCACAATTACTAATGAGAGGCGACTGGGACAACCAGAGGTGTGTGTGTGTGTGTGTGTGTGTGTGTGTGTGTGTGTGTGTGTGTGTGTGTGTGTGTGTGAGAGAGAGAGAGAGAGAGAGAGAAAGAGAGTTTGTTGTTGAAAATAGAGAGACATAGTAAGAGACAAAGAGAGAGAGAGAGTGCGCAAGAATATGGTGTGTGTGTGTGTGTGGTTGGGGGGGTTTAAACGCCGTCCCAACAGCTCTAGTCCTGTAGGAGTTGCGAATGTGGAGATTTCTCCTGGGAGAGGAGCAGTTTATCCTTCTTTTGTGTGGAGAAAAAAAGAGGAAATGCATCAGAACTGATTTATGATGAGAGAGAGAGAGAGAGAGAGAGAGAGAGAGAGAGAGAGAGAGAGAGAGAGAGAGTGAGAGTGAGAGAGAGAGGGAGAGGGAGAGAGAGAGAGAGGGAGAGGGAGAGGGAGAGAGAGAGAGAGAGAGGGAGACTAACATTCATTTCAATGTTTTTTTGTTTGCAATTGGAAGATAAAGTGTCAGAAGAGAGAAAGAGCAATGACATAGAATAAAAAACAAACACAAACAAATAGGAAGATCTGAAGTCAAGTATCAGCTACAAACTTTTATCATAATCACTTCTGTTCTCATGTTTAACAGAGCAGAAACTTTTTTGATCAAAAATCCGACACGTACAAAAAAAAAAAAGAAAAAAAAAAAGATCCACATTCAGAATTTATTGCAGTTTAACACACTGGTTTACTGCATTCAGACATTCGTGTCATTGAACTCGATTTATCGTACTGATAGACTTGGATTGTTTATTTTACGAAAATCTACTCTGAGAACTGATTCTTACAGACAAGTTGAGAGAACTTTAACAGAAAGAAGAAACATCATAAAAATGATTGTGTGAAAAACAGAAAAACATTCGAAATGGTCTGGGTACAAAAAAACCTAAACAATAAGTGCATTCCAAATGTATTTTTTGTTTTCAGCATTTTTAAACAGAACGTGGAAACTATTCTCCATAAGAAGAAAAGGTGTAATCATAGAGAAGCGAGTCCCTTTAGGAATTCTTCTGTTTGGATGGTTCTTATGGAAACATCTCAAACTGAAAAAAAAGGTGCATTTAATGTTGGAAATGCTTGAAATGCTTCGTTATACCATGTGCGATTGTCATAAAGTAGACAGAATCTCTACACAGGTGCACCGTCAGAAAGACATAAAGCATCCCAAACCTGAAGGACTGAAACAAGCTGGACAACATGAAATGTGAAAACAATCAGCGTCTTGGATTGTAGTACAGTAGGTCCGACTGCAGAAAATCATCTGGGCAGTGGGAAAGAATCTGGGACTGTAGTAAAGCAGAATGGACTGTTGAAAATGAGCCCTGAACTGCAGTAATGACTTGTAACCATTGTAACACAGGCAAGACTGCAGTAAAGCAACTAGGAGTGTTGTAAAGCAGGCCGGAGTGCACTGTAGCTACGAAAAAACGATTTGTGAATTGCAAAACAATTTGAGGTTGTTTCCGTATTTATAATATTGTACTATTCGCCCCGATACATCCCGGAAAAACTACTCTTTACTAGTGATTCTCTTGATTGAAGAATGTGCGTTTTTCGAAAGCAGGCTGGACTGCAGTAAAGAAACCAGGACTGTTGTAAAGCACTACGGACTGCAGTAAAGCAACAGGGACTGTTATAGAGCAGTAATCTAGAGGAAAAGTGTGCCTGAAGTCTAAGAACAGGGCCAAAAAGTCTGCACCTGATTTTCAACACCAGGCCATTTGAATTAGAGCGAGCTCTGGCACTACTGTTATTGTGCTCCTACATCAAAGGGGCACGGCTGCATCTGCTCACAGGAAATCCCTTCCATCAGCAGAGAGAGTGAGGGGAAAAGCGATAGGGAGTGTGTGTGTGTGTGTGTGTGTGTGTGTGTGTATAGAGGTGCAGAAAGAACACATTACAGTCACCACCTGGGGGCTCTGTATATAGCAGTGCAATAAGAAACATTCTGTCATATGGTTGTATTTTTACCTAGATAAGGGTTTTCCATTGAACACTGCTGAGCTCTTACTTAACATGAACACTGACTTTGGTAATGAGTTTCATTCCCAAATAAAGAGTTAAAACCTTTAAAAACCTGATTCCTCTCACGCCTTTTAAAAAGAAATGCACTAATTTTAAGGTTATTCACGAATAAATCTCTGTACTCACTGAATACCTCAAATCCACAATCTGTGATTATTAGTATTGAATAAAATCAGTTTGATTTGTTTTTGGCATTGTTCTGCTCTAAAATCTACATGAAGTATTAAAGTTTAGACTGCAGGTCGTATGTACAATTCGATGACTTGAGAAACCACAAGGGAACATAATAGTTCAGTGATTCAGGTGAGCTCAAAAAGACACACATACCAATCTTATGGTCAGATGTCCAAAAAACGTTTGTTATGTATTCAGATAGTAAACATTTCTCAGATAAAGGTTCTAAAAACATTCAGAATGAAAGACAGACATTCAGACACCTGCAAACCCAGATGGGCCTCGTCTCCTGGGCTGAGTGGAGATGTGCTGGAAGCTGTGAGAGATGAGGAAGAGGAAGAGGACGAAGGTGAGCTTCCTCCCTGAGGTCGAAACTCTGTCAGCTTCTTCAGCTTCAGATCCACATGCCTGCTGTTCATCACTCCTACAGAGGCAGAAGGAAACAAATAATCAGAGAAAAAAATATACCTACTTATAAATGTGATCATGTTAATAAAGTTTTGTGCTCCCTCCCGACCACTGAACATTAGTCTGAGAACCACAAAACCGATCATCTTCTATTTTCCGATGTCAGATTTCATGCACTGTTATCAAGACATGATTACGTTGTTCATTCAGACCATTTTGCTTTATTTTGGATAATTAAAGGTCAGACATATACACGTTTAATTTTTGACTAATAATAAATTATATGAATAATTAAAATATAATTCCTTTTCCTGTAGTTAACTTGTAAATGAGAGACTTTTTCCCCTTTTTTTCCCTCTCATAATCCAGAATTGACAAACTTTTCACTCAACTGCAATATTGATCTAATCTTCTCTCCATAAACACGTTCTTCTCTTTTTATTTGCTAGCTCATCCTGACTCAGCACTTACAAGCTTACTTCTTTCTGTCTCCAACCTAAGACACACGTCCTTCATTTCCATTCTGTCCTCCCTTATGAAGTTATGCTTCTTGCCCCTCTTTCTCTCTCTCTCTCTCTCTCTCTCTCTCTCTCTCTCTCTCTCTTTCTCTCTGTACGTCTGTTATTCTCCCCCTCTCTGCACAGGACTGAGTGAGTGAGTGGGTGGGGATGAAAGAAAGAAATGGTGTGTTTCATGTGCATCCCCCTCTCCTCTCCTCTATCCATCTATCCCTCAGACTGTCTGCACCCCAGCAGTAGCAGCACCACAGGAGCCATTTATCAGGCCACAACACAACCCAGATAAAGGCTGTGTGTTGACCGAAAGTTAGTGCCTGTGCGAAAACAGCTTTAAAACCATCTGCGAAATGAAAAAGACATCAGCTAACATGGGGGGAGCAGCAACTCGAGACCAAGGACCAAAATATACAAACTCAAATATGCTGGACCAAAAGACACAATGCGTAAGTGCACTGTACTAAATTTACACGTACACAACTCTGATGTGACGCACTCAATCAAATACCCTGTACTATACGTCATACTTTCACACACAGGTATTGTATTTAAACAAACATCGCACACAGACCAGACTGCTTACTCAATTATGCGTATTTAATCGTAACTATGCTAGCCAAATTCTATGCTATGCCAGACAAATAAACTATATCGAATCAAGTCTGTTGCGCAACATGGAATCATGAATCAATTATACATAACTCAAATACATTTAAATACCCTGCACTAAAACATAGCCTAAATACGCTGCACTGAAGGATAACTCAAATACCATCAAATACTATGCACTTAACCATAACTCCAATACCTTAAAATACTCTGCACTCAAGCATAACTTAAATACCTTTAAATACTCCGCACTGAAGCAAAACTCCAAAACTTAAATACCTTTAAATACCCTGCACAGAACAATAACTCCATAACTCAAATACCTTGCACTAAAGCATAACTTAAATAACTTTAAATACTCTGCACTGAAACATAATTTAAATACATTTAAATACCCTGCACAGAAACATTACTCAAATACCTTTAAATACCCTGAACTGAAGCATAATTTAAAAGCAGTATTAATATGATTTACTCAAATATATTGCCTAGAAGAAAATAAGAAAAATATACTGTAAATTAGATAACTAAAAATGCTGTGGGTGAAAATAACTTAAATGCCCAGCACTGAAATATAACTCGAATACCCTGCACTGAAACTTAACTCGAATACCCTGCACTGAATCATAACTCAAATACCCGGCACTGAAACATAACTCAAATACCCTGCACTGAAACTTAACTCGAATACCCTGCACTCAAACATAACTCAAATTCCCTGCACTGAAACATAACTCAAATACCCTGCACTCAAACATAAATCAAATACCCTGCATTGAAACATATCTTAAATACCCTGCACTGAAACATCTCATGTTTAGAAAAAAACAACATCATATTGTACATCGACATAATTAAAAATTCCTGTATGCAATTTTCACTTAAATATAATGAGGACAGAAGCATGACTTTGATATGACAATCATGAACTCAATACCCTGGTAGAGAAGTATCAACCAAATTCACTGGATGGATTCAGCCTAACTCGAATACGCCACGTAAAAAAAAGGTACACTTGAATATGTTGTATAAAAGTAGAACTCAAATGTAAAAGCAGAGCACATACTGTACAGTGTTAGGAATTTATAACAAAAGGTTTGAAGGCTCCTTATTCCTATATTGGAGCCTTGTGTGAAATACTGCACATCTAGTCATTATTAGAACAGGATTAAGAAAAAGAGAGAGAGCGTCACACAGCATGCAATTTGGGGGAAATCGGGTTAGTGGTTTCTCTGACAACACACACACACACACACACACACACACACACACACACACACACACACACACACACACACACACACACACACACACACACACACACACACACACACACACAACATGCATGGTTAGTTTACCCAGAGAAGCTAGGTCAGTAGTAGAGTTAGTAAAGTCATCCTCCAGCAGACAGGAGGCCATTGGCTCCTCTTCATTATCAAAAACTGTGACATCATCATCAGGCGATGCAGCCACTTGCTCGTCTTCATCCCTCTCATCCGCAGCATCAACACACACCCTACCCACCATATCTGGAGCTGCAGGGTTGCCCAGAAAGGAGGAAGATGGTTAGTAAAGATCACATCAGAATAATGACCCAGTCTACAGGTATAAATGTATGTGTGCGCACATTTATATATATATATATAGATAGATAGATAGATAGATAGATAGATAGATAGATAGAGAGAGAGAGAGAGAGAGAGAGAGAGAGAGAGAGAGAGAGAGAGAGAGAGAGAGAGAAAGAGAGAGAGAGAGAGAGAGAGGGAGGATGAAATAGAGAAAGAGAGAAGAAATCAGTTATTATTTCATCATACAATTTTGTATTATTTTTTTTAAATCAACTCACCATGATACAGTGCAAAACACACACACACACACACACACACACACACACACACACACACACACACACACACACACACACACACACACACTAAAGCTAATTAAAAAAAGCTGCATGCTGGTGGTGTTGGTAAAGTTTTGAGGGCAAGCGTTTCACTCTGCTCGGCTTCAGTTCTCTCCGAACTACAGCCGTGTGTGTGTGTGTGTGGTGTGTGTGTGTGTGTGTGTGTGTGTGTGGGATTATGCGTTCTGCACTGCAGGCCTTGTGCATCAAGCCTATAGCATTTCCCTGCGCCCTGATTTTTAATGAGTTCTACAATTAGCAGAATTGAACAGCCAGAAAGACCAAGTAAATGTTTTATCCCCCCTCTACCTACATCCCTCCCCCCCTCCATCTCTACCTTCCCACCATCTCCATCACTCCTCCTCCTGCCACTGACTTTCAGGGCCCTGTTAGAGAATGGCATGAGGGACGGCTTGCTGTTTCAGTCCTCAGTAAACGAGGAGAATAGCAACGGAGGAACGGAAGTAGGGGACGTTTTTTAACCAGACGAGGGCGAGGACGCAAGGGAAAAAACAGACTCTTATCGAAGAGATCTTCCACTTAAACCCATCTAAACTATATGTCCATTGAGCTGGCTTTGCTTTAGGGTCTCCTAAATCAAGTGAAGGGAAAATCTCATGTTACCACATCCAAAAAAACGTCCGATTCATTTGTGTGCCTCCAACTTTGTGTTAACAGTTTGGGGAAGAAACACATGTGGCCGGAAAATTCAGACGTTCCATAACTTTTGTCTGTATAGTGTATCTCTTAATGAAATCATATTCGGTTATTCGTACTAATGCGACCAGAGTTACGCATTCTAGCTAGCTTCTGAAATCGCCCACTCATACGATTTACGCATCACGTCAAGCTCGCTCTGAAATAAATTTAAAAACTGAGTCGAGTAATTAAAGCAACGTGTAATCCTCCTGTGTGTGTTTTAATTATGGCCATGAGGAAATAAAATGTGAATGTTTGGTGATTGGTGTGTGTGTGTGTGTGTGTGTGTGTGTGTGTGTGTCGTTAGGTGCTCTTAAGTTTTTCTGATGCATTACTGAAGGATTAACCAAAAACCTTCTGCCTGAACAAATAGATGTGTAGCCCTGTGTGAATGCTTTCAAATTAGGCATCACACACACACATGACAAATACACAGACTTAGACGCAGACACACACACACAGCGTCTGCTTTATCCTTGGGAGCAAATTTCCAAACATCTGAAGGTGTACAAACAACAGTACGCAAACATAAACACGACAGGACCACGTAGCCACCATACAGTACAGGAACGAGATGTGCACATGTGCAGTTCATTCCCAGAACAATGGCAAAAGACATGATGAAGACGCTGGAGGTAACAGCTTGCCAGGTGTCTATATCCAGAGTAAACCACAATCTGTGACTCAACAATGTCCTCTGGTGTGATGAAACAGAAACTAAACCTTTTGCCGATAAAGACCAATGGAATATTTGGAGAAAAAACAACCGAGACTTCCAGAAGAACAACATCCCACCATCATTGGAGTGGCATCATCATGTACTGCAGGACATCAGCTAAGAATTTGACACAAACTTTGTAGCAGGAAGTTGACACACTGTCGCAAATGGGTCAAATGAACAATGAACAAAGAAAGTCATGACTACAATCTGAAAGAATATTTGAGGGCAGAACTTAAAAGGCTTTCAGACCTGAGACTGTGAGAAGTCTTAACTACTAAGAGTTCATAATTCAGTCACACCTAGCTGGGCCCCTGAGCAAGGCCCTTAGAACTATAGCTGCTCAGTTGTTTGAATGAGATTAATGTAAGTTCTAGATAAGGGCGTCTGCCAAATGCTGTAAAATGTAAACGTTTTGGTCAAACCTGGAGAAATTGCGCCGATTATGAGAAGCTCGTGGAAGTGGGCGCTAAGACTCTGGTGTACTAATCAGAAGGTCAGGGGTTCAAGCCCCAGTATTGCCAAACTGCCACTGTTGGGCCCTTAAGCAAGGCCCTTAACCATGTGTAATATGTGAAGAAAAGAAATTCACTGTGTTGTAATGTACATGTGAAAAGTAAAAAGCCCCCTTTTTTGTGTGGAAGACCACGCAAACTTTCGAGTCATGTTGAAGGCAATGCTGCCAAATATTAACCACAGTAGATCTTACCCTCTGATTCGCTGCTGATGTGATGCAAGGCATCTTCTCTAGTGCCATTTTACACTCTCAAAATGAAGTATTGGTCCTAAGTGACTACATTTATTTGCTCTGAAGAATTGTGAAAAAGTGATTTTAAAAATCAGTATTTGGTGAAGGTGTGTGTAAACGTCGGACTTCAACGGTACACAGGGGTAAACACGTACACACAGAGACAAACATAGACACGGAAACGGAGACAGACACACACGCAGACAAAAAAAAAAGACATACTCAGACAGAGAGGCAAACACAGCACAGATACAACACACAAATATATATATATATATATACAAACAGACACAGAGGCTCACTAACACCCTTGAGTACAAATCTCCAGAGACATTCGAGTGTAATGTTCAGGTGTCCACATAATTTTGACCATATAGTTTACTACTTTAAACAGCAATACACTTAGAAATCCAGTGTGTGTGCATGTGTGTGTGCTCATGTATGTGTGGAATCACACTGAGTGTAACGGCATTCACCATCACTAAGGAAACTACAATACACAAAAATTCAGAGTGTGTGTGTGTGTGTGTGTGTGTGTGTGTGTGTGTGTGTGTGAGAGAGAGAGAGAGAACATACTGGTTGTGGGTACAACGCTGCATATCTACAAGCTTGTGTGTGCCTGGATGTACATTTGTGAGTGTGTTCTGTTATGATGTGGCTTTTTGTGAGGGAAGGCTCTGTGTGTGTGTGTGTGTGTGTGTGTGTGTGTGTGTGTGTGTGTGTGTGTGTTGTGTGTGTGCCATGAAAGCCCCCTGCACCCACCTCCAGCTGCCTTTGACCTTCCTTTGAACTCTCCTGCAGAAGTGGAGGTGTCTGAGTGCAGAGGGAACTCAGCCATCTTCACTCCTGATCGAGCCTCCGCTATCAGCTGCCTCGCGCGCTCCCTCAGCTGCCTGCGCCTCTCCTCGTCACGCTCCTGCAGAACACACACACACACACACACACACACACACACACACACACACACACACACACACACACACACACACACGGGAAAGTGGGTTATTGAACAGGTGCCATCTCAAGTAATTGAGTGAAATGCCATTTTCAGACCTCTCTAACATTATAGATCAGAGCGACAGAAACCAGTTTAGCAGCTCTGTGTGTGTGTGTGTGTGTGTGTGTGTGTGTGTGTGTGTGTGTGTGTGTGTGTGCGAGAGAGAGAGAGAGAAACATACATCATACAGTTCAATACCTTATTATATTTAATAATAAATACTATAGTATATTTGTACACCAGAACTTATTTCATGGTTAAATCCTTTATTAATTAGCATGTACTCTAAATTCGAAACTCTGGATGAAGTTCTTTTCCACCAGAAACCATTTGCTGAAGCTGAGGAGGTTTCCACCTTAGGGTTTAAAACCGGGCCATGAAGATGGGTTTGGATTGTTATTAATGTAAACATTTTGCTACATCGATTAAGGACTACATTTGCAATGAACAGTTTTATATATGTTCATGTGTCAATCAGTGCACAGTTGATAACCTCACGATGGCACTATAATGAATGGACATTTAGTGTTGAAAATGATTATGGGTTCATAATGAAGTTAAATTTAAATTTACAATTAAAGATGCTTTGTGACACTGTATATTGTTAAAAGCCCCCTTCGAATAGAATTGAATTAAATTCTTGTTTATGTCTAATTATTATTAATTGTCTAATTGTTAGCTATTCATTTTAATTTCTAACTGCTGTCTGTTCACTAACTGCTGTCTATTCGAGTGTCTATGTTCAATAACAAGCATATTAGAAAACTCTTCTACCACTGTCTCAATTAAGTTTTAGACTCACTGAAAATTTTAATAAAGAAAGTTCAAGACTCAATGAAAATTTCAATAATGAAAGTTCAAGATTCATTGACAATTTCAATAAAGTTCAAGACTCATTGATAATTTCAATAATGAAAGTTCAAGACTCATTGAAAATTTCAATAATGGAAGTTCAAGTCTTATTAAAAAATTCAATAATTAAAGTTCTAGACTCATTGATAATTTCAATAATGAAAGTTCAAGACTCATTCAAAAATTTCAATAACGTTCTAGACTCATTGATAATTTCAATAATGAAAGTTCAAGACTCATTCAAAAATTTCAATAACGTTCTAGACTCATTGATAATTTCAATAATGAAAGTTCAAGACTCATTCAAAAATTTCAATAACGTTCTAGACTCATTGATAATTTCAATAATGAAAGTTCAAGACTCATTGAAAATTTCAATAATGGAAGTTCAAGTCTTATTAAAAAATTCAATAATGAAAGTTCAAGACTCATTGAAAATTTCAATAAAGAAAGCTCTAGACTCATTGAAAAATTGTAGAAGATAATCTCTTGTAAATAGTTTTCTAAATAAAAAATAAAAATAAAATAAAAGAACGTTAAATTTCAAACGAGTCTAAGACTTTCTGATAGAAAGATTTATTTCATCTAAGTGGGAAAAAACCTACCAATCATGCACAAGAACAATGTGATGAAAGTTTTATTTTTTGACACAAATGAAAGAGGAATGAGGAAAAAGACAAACAGTGGTGGTGAAATGACTTGTTACAGACCCAGAGAAGGAAAATCATAAAGCTACCACATACATTGACATTGTATAAAGTTGTGTGGGGAATAAATTAGATATAAATTAGAATTGCTGGCAAGTGGCTGTGGTGTGTTTAATAAGTGCACACTCAATCATGTTTCGTTCTTGACTTAAGCAGGCAAGATGTTTAGATGTTTATAGTCCTTTTCATTTCCGTTGTTCTGGAAAGTAGCATTAAAATGGAGCGTGTATGTAAAACTGCCTTGTAACGATTAAAGCTAAAACGGCCTCATTTCATGCATCGCATCCCTGCATATTAATTATGAGAAAAAGAAAAAAGAAAGAGACACAACATAGGAGCATGTTATCGTATGTTGAAATGCTCCAGTGCACACAAACTGTAGCGTCGAGAATAATTACTAATGTACTGAATAATCAGGCTGGCTTCAGAACTTATTGATAAGTGTCTGTGAAAATAACTGCTCTCTGATTTGATTATAATTACTGCAGGAGAAGGAGCTTTAATAGCGAATTCAAGTTCTTTGGACACATTATCAGGGTCACCGTGCAGACAAGTCAATTTGTAGGTATAGAATAAACTGAGTGATGTAAGTTTATGCACTGCTGTGCAGTCGGTCAAATACCACTGATATATAAAGCATTAAATGCTCTTGCATCGCAGTACCTGAAGTGAATTTCTGGCCTTTTATGATCATCCATGCCTAATTGAATCAAAAGGTGCAGGCTGTTTGTTGGTACCTTGAATTGTGTACTCTACTGTAGCACACAAGAGCTTTCTTTTATTCTCTTATAAGAGCATTCTCCTATGGAATTTTAAATTAGTGTTCTGGGCTCAAACAGTCTCAGAGTTAACGTCTAGACTTGAAACATATTTGTTTTGTCAAACCTTTTGTTAATATTTTGTTTGCAGCTACAGGAGCAGACAGAGTGTTTGTGAAGCATAAAGTGCTGAACTGGGAAGTCTGGATAATGTCTTCCACCATATGTCCACTCTGTAGAGCAGCAGCTTGCTTTACATCTCAGGGTTCTTTGAATTTTCTATTAAGCTGATTTAGAGAACGCCCCATTTAACCAAAGCAGCCTTTTTATTTATTACTTAAATGAAACACCTACACCCACACTTCTCCACCAGATATGTCACTAGAGCGTCGATGAAACACATTACACCAAAATGCTAATAAATTCTTAATTCTGATTGGTCAGATGTTAATTCATGCTAAATATAACAGGTCTGAACGACATTCGAGGTGCAAAACACATCACAAGTATATTATATAAATAAGTTTATTCATTTACCCATCCAAATAATTGAATTTAGGTGTTCCAGTCACTTTCATGGTTACAGGTGCATAAAATCAAGCACCTGGGCATGCTGACCGCTTCTACAAACATTTGTGAAAGAATGGATCGCTCTCAGGAGCTCAATGAATTCCAGTGTGTTACCGTGACAATAAGCAAACAATGCAATAGGTCCAGTCATGAAATTTCCTCAGTCAAATGTTAGTGGTATAGTAACAAAGTGGAAGCGATTGGGAACGACAACAACTCAGCCCTGAAGTGTTAGACCACGTAAAATCACAGAGCAGGTCAGCGGATGCTGAGACACATAGAGCACAAGATCGCCAACTTCCTGCGGAGTCAACAACTGCGTCGCTGATTATTTTCCCATAACAGCATGCTCTCTAATGTTTCATTCCTATCACAACTGTGACATGACATACATTAGCTGGTGCACTCACATATATTCAAACACTGAAGGGAACCTGCACATCTACACACATCCACAAATACACACTCAGTCAACTGAAATACTCACTTCTCACATACACACACACAAACAGAACTGTTTAGCAATGCATAAAGTCAAACACACCCAACATGTGCGCTATTCGTCTTCTCTCTCTCTCCCTCACGTATGCATGCACGCCCCCCCCCCCCCCCCCCCCAAAAAAAAAAACCCCAAAACACAGTTTCAAACGCCTGTAAGCTGTGATATGATTCTTCTAAGATGGCCTAAGATGTTGAAGAAACCCAAGTCGGAAACGTTTTTTGAATTTTCCTTTTTTTTTTTTTTTTAAAACCAGCACTTACATGCATATTGTCTCCCACACACACACACACACACACACACACACACACACACACAAGCAAGCAAGTAAATACACATTTGCTGACCCTGGTGTTTCTTAATCTCTGTACATCCCTCCACTAAGACGTTTCCAGTCCAGTAAAACAGGACCACAGGCACAAACTCGAGCGTTTGCAGGGCAGCGCTAATTAGCTCAGTTTGGCCATTTCCATCCCAATGCTCTGTTTGTATTCGTGTTTCAGAAGGACAATGAGCAGCTGTGATAATGAGCGCATCCCAATAGCGGCATTCTAATGAGGAGCGTTACAGAGGAATGAACCCGGGGGCTGACTTTAACTGCTAGTCAATAGTCACAATTTAACTCATTACACACACCTGAGGGCAGGATACATGTTTAACTAGGGTGTGTGTGTGTGCGTGTGTGCGTGTGTGTGTTTGGGGATGGTGAATACAGAAAATATTCAAAATAGTTCTCATAGGTGGAAAAAAAAACTCAGCCCAAGAACTTCTGGCACCTTTTATATAAATATATAAATCAGACTTTTTATTATTATTTTTAAACTGAAATGTGGATGTAAAAACAACAGAATATATAGATAAATAGACAGACACCTAGCAGGAAGGATGGATGGATGGATGGATGGATGGATGGATGGATGGATGGATGGATGGATGGATGGATGGATGGATGGATGGATGGATGGATGGATGGATGGATGGATGGATGGATGGATGGATGGATGGATGGATAGATAGATAGATAGATAGATAGATAGATAGATAGATAGATAGATAGATAGATAGATAGATAGATAGATAGATAGAAATATACTATATTGCCACGTTTCCGGACACCTGGTCATTAGTTTGGTACTGGTGTAAACGAGGTGAGGAAGCCTGGGGTGCAGTCAGTGTGAAAAAGTTCATCACAAAGGTGTTTAGTAGGGTCCTATTTCTTTTACGTGGAACCACAATTTTCTTTTCCACCTCTCAGACTCTTTCTTGCTCTCTAAATAGGCATTAAGTGGCTCTCCTTCAGCTACACTGAAGCTTGACCGGTTCAGTCTGGACTCTCCAGCTAAGCGGTAGACAGGGTAAGAGAAAAGAAAAATGAAGCTCAGTGGCCCCAATCCAGACCCTGAGCAGTTGATCACAGAGGATAACGAGGCCATCAGAAAGAACTCTGGGACTTCGCCGGAAGATAAAAACGAACAGAATAAAGAAATGAAGAGAGGAGAAGGAGGAAGAAAGAAAAAAAAAACTTGGCATGTCTTAAAGGTTGTTCTTGTATTTAAAAACACACACAAAAGATGGCAACCGGAGACTGACGCCAACATGGCAGGGGGGCGGCACGGGCGCTGGCGCTGGGGCATGAGGTCATGGCGGCTGCCCTCGCCTGGATAGCTGCTCTTTTGGCACACGCGTGTATGCGGTGACGCACTCAGAGCCCGGGCGGTGCCGTACCAGTGCCAGAGAGCCGGCCGCTGTGAAGCGAGAGGAGATACGTTTGTCATGGGTGTTTCTGAAAGCAGGAGGGGAGGAAGAGTGTATGTGTGACTGTGTGTATAAATATGAGAGAGAGGGAAAGTATACACAGTGTGCAGTGTAAAGGAAGAGAGAATTCAGATCACTATCCTATTCCACGGCAGTGTGTGCAAGCAAACACACACACACACACACACACACACACACACACACACACACACACACACACACACACACACACACACACACTTTTCCTACGTTTCAGGATAGAATTGAATTCATTTTTATTACTTTTTATTTACTTTTAACAACTGATATTGTCTCAAAGCAGATTTATAAAAGAATGTATAAGTTTGTTCCTTATAATTGTAAAATTCTCACCCCGTTCTCATCCATTTCTCACCCCATTCTCATCCATTTCTCACCCCATTCTAACCAATTTCTCATCAATTTCTAACCTGTTCTCACCCACTTCTCATCCATTTCTAACCTGTTCTCACCCATTTCTCACCCCATTCTCAAACACTTCTCATCCATTTCTCACCAATTTCTCACCAATTTCTCATCCAGTTGTCACCCTGTACTCACCCACTTCTCATTTTCATTAACAGTAATAAACCGGGCTGTGCTGCTTGTTGGGGTATTTGTTGCCAAAAACAATCAGAGCTCATAGAGTACCTGGATTTTTACACACCTGGCTTGTGCATGTTACCACCTAATCTCTCTCTTTCTCTCTCTCTCTCTCTTACTCCTCTATATGGACAAAAATATTGGGACACCTGACCTTTCCTGCCATATGTGGTTCGTCTCCAAACTGTAACCACAAAATTGTATAGGACGTCTTTGGATGCTGTATAATAAAATGTTTTGAACCTGAAAACCCAAACCTGTTCCAGCATGACAGTGTCCCTGTGCACAAAGCCAGCTCCATGAAGATCTGCTCTACATGGGCTGGAGTGGAAGATCTGCTATAGAACTCAGACCTTAAACCTACTGAAAACCTTTGGAATTAATTTGAACACTGACTGCACCCTAAGCTGCCACTGTTGGGCCCTTGAGCAAGATCCTTCACCCTATGTGCTCCTACTGTATCATGGTTAACCCTGCCCTCTGACCCCAGCTTTCTAACATCGCTGGGATATGCGAAGAAAGATTTTCACTGTAATAAAGGGTGTGACATAAAAAGCACCTTCAGCTGCCAAATGCCATAATTGTAAATGCGTCTAACTTTGGTTAGATCTGGTTTGATCTGGTTTACTCAACACAAGGGTTAGTAGATGGATTGAGGATGGATTTGGACTGTATTATCATCAACAGTCTACTACACTGGCTTAGGACCACAGGTTTAAAAAATAAGGTGTATTATCTGACACACGGACTGACATTTAAACTGAGTTTTCTAACATCTCACAGTGCTTGTGTTCTCTCTCTCTCTCTCCCTTATTTAGTTACCATCTAAAAATCTGATCTCATCACCTGCAATTACTTTCTATTTAAAAATGAATAACTATGGTTTCCTCTTATGGTTTACTCCATCTGGACAAAGTTCGTCGACCAGCGAGAGACGTGCTGCTTTCTAACGTGAATGTTGCATTAAAAAAATAAACAAAAACAAACAAAACTAGAGAGTAAGGAGAGAGATAGAGGACGTGGAGTGAGGGACGGAGAAAGAGAGACGGGCGTGCAAGTCTGTTTCAGTGTGTAATGTGATGTCAAGGTGTCAGCTTAAAATGCAACTAAGCAGGTGAGTATCGGCTAATCCTACAGCCGGCTCCTTCTGTACATACACAAACGAGAGAGAGAGAGAATGTGTGTGTGTATGTGTGTGTGTGTGTGTGTGTGTGTGTGTGTGTGTGTGTGTGTGTGTGTGTGTGTGTGGAGAAAGAGAGAGAGAGAGAAAAAGTGTGTGTGTGTGAGAGAGAGAGAGAGAGAGAGAGAGAGAGAGAGGGAGAAAGAGAGATGGCACTAAGCCTTATCAGCGGCCTACAGATGGCGGTCCCGGATCAATGCACATGCGCCGCGATCAATGCATTTGATAACGAATTAGGAAGAAAACTGTACATGCTATCAAAGGAGTTGTACATGGCATAATTATGATGGCGCGTGTGCGTGCTGTTGATACGGCGCCTACGCTAAAGCAGCATGATTAATGCCACAGATAGAGAGAGGGGAAAGAGATGGCTTGTGGGTTAAAAAAAAAAAATAAAAATAAAAAATAAATAAAAAACACCGACCCTTTTTAACCATCCTGGCAGGAAGATGGAGAATAAGTAACTCACGTCAAAAAGTCCATCTGGTGAGACGCCAAAATCCTCAAGACAGGGCAGATTTTACGAAGGGGGGGTGGGGATGGGGGTAGAGGTTAGAGGCCGGGTCTGTCCTTCTGAGATGATTACAAATGACATTCCACTTGCACACAAACACTAATGCCATAGATTTTATAACACTACAGACCTTTTATAGCAGGATGGCTGGATAAATGCTGTGCATATACACCATCCAACATGTTATTAAGTCCTCCGTAAAGCTCACAATGCTTATAAACAGCTCGTAAGAGGGATGTCTCAAAGTCGGTCTCAACATGAGACGTACAAATCCAAAGCATCCATATATATAAATCGTGTGTGTATGAATCATCTTTAATAGCACTCATATGTCCCTTAATGGCTCATATATCCATAATGTCAAACGTATAAACAGCATGTGCACGCTTCTTCATAGCGTGTATATAACTTTTAATATCGCATGTACATTAGGTGCTGGTAGGTGTTATGTCTCCTGCTGAAATGCACGTCTCATAATGTCACGTGTACAGCGAAACGCATGTTTTGATAGCACGCGTGTTTTTTTTTTAACAGGATATGCGTGCTGCATAAAGGCACTGCGCAATGCCACTCGATTACATGCGTGTGCACCACACGTGTATGTTTATAAAAGGCAAGCGATGGTTTGAATAGCGTATGTATAAGAGGCGTATGTCTCCTTATGACACATTTTAGAGACGTACCAGTGCCATTTGGATCCCGCTACATGTGTGGAGTTTTGACATTGGACCTCCTGGAGTGTTTAAAGGCTCTGGCATGGAGAAGCTGATGCTGGATCTGTGATGATCACAAATGCTGAGCTCATAAAACTCGGAGCTACTATCCATATAGACTGTATAAGACTGTAGAAAGAACATCACTTATAAACTTATACTCCAGTACTCATGTTAGTTCTCACTCTCCAGTGTTCTGTATTGTTGAAAGATTTATGATCAAACTCTTGATGTCACCCAGATGAGGATGGGTTTCCCTTTTGAGTCTGGTTCCTCTCAAGGTTTCTTCCTCATAACATCTAAGGGAGTTTTTCCTTGCCACAGTCGCCACGGCTTGCTCATCAGGGACCAATTCACACCATTCACCATCACTGTTGATTTGTGTAAAGCTGCTTTGAGACAATGTCTGTTGTGAAAAGCGCTATACAAATAAACTTGACTTGACACATTTCTGAACAGTGAATGGCATCTGTATATCAAAAAAACCAGTAACAGCATGTAAATTTGAAGATCTTTAAGTAGCCTGCTTACGTCTTTGCATTTGTAGGTCCCAATAGCATACAGCGTGAAAGTATCAGCTCCATGAAGACATGCTCATGGGTTGGAGTGGAAGATCTGCTTCTATAGAGCTCTAAACCCTATTGAGGATGAACGTGAACACTGACTGCACCCCCAAGCCTCCTCACCTCACCTCACCTACATTCAATTCATTTGTATTTGTTTAGTGCTTTTCACAATAAACATTGTTAAAACCTACATCACTGCCTGACTTTACTGACAAATGTGGAATGAGATCTTCAAAAAGCAATCCATTAATCTATGAAATGTCTTCTAGCAGCTCTATTAAGGGAGGAAAAAAGGGAAGTGGGATTTCCTAGATGAATGATGGGATGTCAGGATGATAAAATACGCATCTTTCGGGTTCTGTTACTTTTGCATGAGTATTAAACTAAACATTCTCATAGAGGCGACTGCTTGGTGCTGTACACATGTGGCATTGTGTCTCAATGAAGACACATTTTTACACACCCCCACAACTGTGTGTGTGTGTGTGTGTGTGTGTGTGTGTGTGTGTGTGTGTGTGTGTGTGTGTGTGTGTGTGAGGAAACAGGTCAAGCAGGAAAACTCCAGCTCCAAGGTGTCTGGCTGTCACAGGACAAGATAATTGGACTGAAAAAATTCTCAGTCTCTCTCTCTGTTTTTCACTCTGACACACACTAGTAAAAGTCCACAAGTCTTGATAATTAGTAGATACACACTTAAGCATCTGCTTACGTAGATACCATATACACACACACCGATTCCCATAGTCCTTTTTGTCTCAATCCACTCCCCCCCAAACACACACACACACACTTACTTAAGCGTGTTAAAAGTTCTGAGCTTTGTTTTAATATTAGCTGAGACTTTGAGAGCCTCACCCTCACATTAATTACTTCATCATTCTACACTCTTTACAGTGTGTAAACCAGAGTCTCTCTCTCTCTCTCTCTCTCTCTCTCTCTCACATTGCATAGACAAAACGGAAATCAGTCAATGTGCCGGATTGAACAATTGTAATTTCACATTAAAATGAACAGTGGCAATCTTCCACGCTTAAAGTGTACGTTTTGATCCCTCATATTTTATTCATGGGATGCTGCTCTTTTATAAGTTACGTGTGTGTGTGTGTGTGTGTGTGTGTGTGTGTGTGTGTGTGTGTGTGTGTGTGTGTGCGTGCGTGCGTGCTAGAGAGAATGACATGCTAAAACTGAAAGGCATGTGAGAATAAAGTGGAGATATTTGTATATTCTAGAAACTGAGTATAGACGAAATGAGAGGAAATAAAATGTAACGTTTTAGAGTGTGAGGCGTATCCGAAATATTTCATACCAGTCAAAAGCTTCCCATGTACACCCTCACACTCAGCTGATTGTGTGTCTAATACCATGTAAAGTAATTGGACTATATTGATGCTACATGTAATGGTGCGTTCCATATATTAGTATTATCTCCTGGATGTTTTGCCGAGAAAAACAAAATGAACCAATCAGAATCATACATTCAAGCGTCCATCAGTGGGTAGTTCATAACTCCAACAATGAAGGAACTATAATAAATAGACATCTGGTTTTGAGGAAGAAAGTGGGTTCCCCTTTGAGTCCAGTTCTTCTCACGGTTCATTCCATCTCAAGAAGTTTTTTCTAATTTATAAGGACTATTTTATAAATCAAATATGTATATTTATAATTCATAATCTATTTAATTCTGTGCTTTGGGACCATTTCCATTGTTAAAAGCACTATATAGATATTGATGTCCCATTGTAAACCTAATTTGTTGTAGCAGATATACATGTATAAATACACAATATATCAGATATCAAAAAGTTTGGAGATTAGCTTGGTGACCCGCCAACGGATAACAGCGCACAGTCACAGGGAGCACAGACCAAGTTAACCGAGCTCTCCTCACACGTGAGCTTCTTATCGGAAAAAAAACACAATCTCATATCTACTTGCCAGATTTGGCTGCTGCGGACTTCGCCCTCTTCCCGAAGATGAAGATCCAGCTCAAAGGTTGCCGTATTGACACCATTGCGGAGATCGATTGCAAAAAGAAGAAAAGAAGGCTTCCAGGACAAATTCCAAAAGTGTCATAAATGCAAGGGGACTATTTTTTTAAGGTGATAAATAAAGTGCTTTCTTGTAAACAGGGCTAGTCTGAAAACTTTTTTATACCAACTCATATTACACACATATACACCCACATTATATGGACAAAGGTTTGTGGACTCCTGATAATAAGTTTTTTATGTGGACATCTCATTACACATTTAAGTTTTAATTGGCAGTGTTTATTTCTCATGTGTACTTTAATTCTAACAAGTTTAAAGAATCGGCTGCTTTTCTACATTAATATGTATTATGTTATAATACCAGTGTGCTATGCCATTGAAAAGTAAAAAAAATATATAATTTTTTATTTAAAAAGTACTAATTTTATTTCAATTTACCTCAAAAAAATTTTTTAAAGGCAAGAAGACGTCATATTTGTAATGCCTCAGATTTTATTTCTGTTCAAAAAGTCTCTGGTCATTTTGTTTATGTGACTCTTGAGAATGAGAGTGAAGTATAAAGAGAATGAGAGTGCATCTCTCAGCATACACCGACTTCTCGTCGTTTCTCTCACAAGATTCTCTCAGAAAGAGTGAAGTGATTCTGGTAAATGAAAATCTTAAAATCTGTTTCTGAAGCTGAGGAAGGTAAAATAAAGAAGGTGCTTTATACTTGTCACTTGTACTTTACAGCACAAAGAAATTCTTTCCTCGCATATCCCAGCGATGTTAAGAAACTGGAGTCAAAGCGCACAGTCTGTCATGATACAGTGCCCCTGGAACACTAAGGGTTAAGGGCCCTGCTCAGGGGCCAAACAGTGGCAGCTTGGGGATACAGGGGCTTGAACCCCTGACCTTCAAATCAATAACCCAGAGCGTTAACCACTAAGCTTCCACTTCACTTGATGTGATGCTGCACTGCTTCAGAGAACATTTGTTGTCCTAATGAGGACAAATTGGACTGGAATCTGATCTCAGCGTTTTTTTTTTTGGTTTTTTTTTAACAAAAAAAAACAAAAAAAAAAACCTTCCAAATATGAAGTAAATTTTAACCATATTCTTAGTGTAAAATAAAAAAAAATCAACTAAGAATAACCCATTTACCAAAAATTATTAAATAAATAATATTGAAAAATAAAAAGACGATCACCAAAAAATTTATAAATAAAAAATATATATCCGATTTAAAACACGGAAAAAAAAAAAATCCTTGAAAAATTTATACAAAAGACTTGATCATATGCTGTTAGAATTGTTATACTTTTTGTACAATCATAATAATATGTAAAATTTATACTTTTAAGTCTGTTAAGTCTGAATTATTTGTCTATTTTTTTATTTGTACTTTAGATTTTATTTATTTTTTATGAAGGTAATATTAAATGCATATCGACATCGGGTACACTCTAGCTTTCTGGATTGGTGTTTGAAAAGAAAAAAAAGCATCGTGTCATGTCTGCTTTTCATACATTTGAATGGACAAAAATCTATTTTTCCTCTCTTTCACCTCAATCAGACATGATCAGACCCTAAACATTTTACCTTTTACACACTTTTATTATGGATGGAGCCAAAAAACAGCTACAGCATGGCAAAGAAAACAGGAGGTGGACAGGGTAAAAACCACTGTGGGAATACACAAGACACACACACACACACACACACACACACACACACACACACACACACACACACACACACACACACACACACACACACACACACACACAGTACACAGGGAAGCTGGCATAAGTTCAAAGGTTTGTTCTGTCTCTCCCCTACAGCGAGGGTCACGGGCATCTCGGAAAAGTCACTTCACCAGAGAGAGAGTGATTGAAAGAGAGAGAGAGAAAGAGAGAGAGAGAGAGAGAGAGAGAGAGAGAGAGAGGAGGGGCCCCATCGGTATGAAGTCCAATTAAACTAATCATAACGAGCCACTGAGCATGAGGGAGATCACCTGGAATCCCCCTGCCGCCCTCCCGTTACCCCTCTTGCCCTTTTCTCTCTCTCTCTCTCTCTCTCTCTCTCTCTCTCTCTCTCACTCACGCACACACACACTCTTCCCTACGTTTTCTCTCTGTCATAATTACCCTGGCCAGAGTTGTGTGAAATTACCCCTCTGATCAGCTGCTGCTTCGGAAAGCTGGCTCCGAGCTCTTCACGAGCGAACCCAACACATACATAAACATTATTTCTCTTCCTTCTGCCCTGCTCTCATCCATAACTCCATCTTTTATTTTATTTACAAGGACAAATACAGGCAGGGAGGACAAAAGAGGAGGCCTAATGTGTGTGTGTGTGTGTGTGTGTGTGTTGGGGCACATCGCTTTTTAATGATTGTTCATTAATTACTCATTACTGCCTCTGGCTCTGTGTGTGCGTGTGTGTGTGTACGCACGTGTGGTGCCAGTTCTAATAGATTGTGAAGGCCACCTACCTACAGCCATCAGAACCAGAACAAAACCATAATTATGGCTACGCATCTATTAAAGACCCAACACACACACACACACACACACACACACACACACACACACACACACACACACACACACACACACACACACACACACACACGACCACTCATGCACCCGGGAACTGAAAAACAGAAGGGGTGAACTTAGATCAAAGGCAGAATCCTCATGCTGGAACCAAATTAGCATGGCATGCTGGAAAACGGCGCACACACGCACACACACACACACGCTGCTGATGAGAGGGGAGGGATTAGTGACGTGACCAGTGAAACACACCAGCAGTCACAGACAAAGACTGGCTTGCAGACCGAGCGAGCTCTTGCTTGTTCTCACACACACACACACACACACACACACACACACACACACACACACACACATACACACACACACACACACACACAGTGGTTCAGCAGTTAAAGTTCTCAGGATGTGATCAGATGTTTACAAGTTCAAGGCCCACAAGTGTCTGGGTTTCTCAAACAGGTGCTAAGACGGCTTGAGTTGTAAACTATTTAGAGTAAACAAACAAACAAATTAATTCTACATATAACCCGATCTTTCACAAAATTTACTGTTCCTGCACATCGCATCAGCTTTATATCAGGAGAGTCAAAGGCAGTATGTGGAACACTATCAGTGATCCATGCAGGATGTAAAATGTGCTGAAATATGAATTATGGTAAAGAGTTCATGGTACATCTGCTTCAGGGTTAAACTGGCACGTGTGTGACGCTTAATAAACAGTGATGAAGCAATAATGACGTATAAAACACACCTCTGCGTCTCTGAGCGAAACATGTCGTTCTGAAATATGAAAGCAGACATCAGTGGGACTAAAACAGACAGATGACACTCCTACTTTTCTGGGACTAAAACAGACAGATGATACACCTCCTTCACTGGGACTAAAACAGACAGATGATACACCTCCTTCACTGGGACTAAAACAGACAGATGATACACCTCCTTCACTGGGACCAAAACAGACAGATGATACACCTCCTTCACTGGGACCAAAACAGACAGATGACACACCTACTTCTCTGGGACTAAAACAGACAGATGATAAACCTCCTTCACTGGGACTAAAACAGACAGATGATAAACCTCCTTCACTGGGACTAAAACAGACAGATGATAAACCTCCTTCACTGGGACTAAAACAGACAGATGATACACCTCCTTCACTGGGACCAAAACAGACAGATGACACACCTCCTTCACTGGGACTAAAACAGACAGATGATACACCTCCTTCACTGGGACTAAAACAGACAGATGATACACCTCCTTCACTGGGACCAAAACAAACAGATGACACACCTCCTTCACTGGGACTAAAACAAACAGATGATACACCTCCTTCACTGGGACTAAAACAGACAGATGACACCTCCTTCACTGGGACTAAAACAGACAGATGATACACCTCCTTCACTGGGACTAAAACAGACAGATGACACACCTCCTTCACTGGGACTAAAACAGACAGATGATACACTTCCTTCACTGGGACTAAAACAGACAGATGATACACTTCCTTCACTGGGACTAAAACAGACAGATGATACACTTCCTTCACTGGGACTAAAACAGACAGATGATACACCTCCTTCACTGGGACCAAAACAGACAGATGACACACCTACTTCTCTGGGACTAAAACAGACAGATGATAAACCTCCTTCACTGGGACTAAAACAGACAGATGACACACCTCCTTCACTGGGACTAAAACAGACAGATGATACACTTCCTTCACTGGGACTAAAACAGACAGATGATACACCTCCTTCACTGGGACTAAAACAGACAGATGATACACCTCCTTCACTGGGATTAAAACAGACAGATGATACACCTCCTTCACTGGGACCAAAACAGACAGATGACACACCTCCTTCACTGGGACTAAAACAGACAGATGACACACCTCCTTCACTGGGACTAAAACAGGCAGATGATACACTTCCTTCACTGGGACTAAAACAGACAGATGACACACCTCCTTCACTGGGACTAAAACAGACAGATGACACACCTCCTTCACTGGGACTAAAACAGACAGATGACACACCTCCTTCACTGGGACTAAAACAGACAGATGACACACCTCCTTCACTGGGACTAAAACAGACAGATGATACACCTCCTTCACTGGGACTAAAACAGACAGATGATACACTTCCTTCACTGGGACCAAAACAGACAGATGACACACCTCCTTCACTGGGACTAAAACAAACAGATGATACACCTCCTTCACTGGGACTAAAACAGACAGATGACACACCTCCTTCACTGGGACCAAAACAGACAGATGATACACCTCCTTCACTGGGACTAAAACAGACAGATGACACACCTCCTTCACTGGGACTAAAACAGACAGATGATACACTTCCTTCACTGGGACTAAAACAGACAGATGATACACTTCCTTCACTGGGACTAAAACAGACAGATGATACACTTCCTTCACTGAGACTAAAACAGACAGATGATACACCTCCTTCACTGGGACCAAAACAGACAGATGACACACCTACTTCTCTGGGACTAAAACAGACAGATGATAAACCTCCTTCACTGGGACTAAAACAGACAGATGACACACCTCCTTCACTAGGACTAAAACAGACAGATGATACACTTCCTTCACTGGGACTAAAACAGACAGATGATACACCTCCTTCACTGGGACTAAAACAGACAGATGATACACCTCCTTCACTGGGATTAAAACAGACAGATGATACACCTCCTTCACTGGGACCAAAACAGACAGATGACACACCTCCTTCACTGGGACTAAAACAGACAGATGACACACCTCCTTCACTGGAACCAAAACAGGCAGATGATACACTTCCTTCACTGGGACTAAAACAGACAGATGACACACCTCCTTCACTGGGACTAAAACAGGCAGATGATACACTTCCTTCACTGGGACTAAAACAGACAGATGACACACCTCCTTCACTGGGACTAAAACAGACAGATGACACACTTCCTTCACTGGGACTAAAACAGACAGATGATACACTTCCTTCACTGGGACTAAAACAGACAGATGATACACTTCCTTCACTGGGACTAAAACAGACAGATGATACACTTCCTTTACTGGGACTAAAACAGACAGATGACACACCTCCTTCACTGGGACTAAAACAGACAGATGATAAACCTCCTTCACTGGGACTAAAACAGACAGATGATAAACCTCCTTCACTGGGACTAAAACAGACAGATGATACACCTCCTTCACTGGGACCAAAACAGACAGATGACACACCTCCTTCACTGGGACTAAAACAGACAGATGATACACCTCCTTCATTGGGACTAAAACAGACAGATGATACACCTCCTTCACTGGGACCAAAACAGACAGATGACACACCTCCTTCACTGGGACTAAAACAAACAGATGATACACCTCCTTCACTGAGACTAAAACAAACAGATGATACACCTCCTTCACTGGGACTAAAACAGACAGATGACACACCTCCTTCACTGGGACTAAAACAGACAGATGATACACTTCCTTCACTGGGACTAAAACAGACAGATGACACACCTCCTTCACTGGGACCAAAACAGACAGATGATACACCTCCTTCACTGGGACTAAAACAGACAGATGATACACTTCCTTCACTGGGATTAAAACAGACAGATGATACACTTCCTTCACTGGGACTAAAACAGACAGATGATACACCTCCTTCACTGGGATTAAAACAGACAGATGATACACTTCCTTCACTGGGACTAAAACAGACAGATGATACACCTCCTTCACTGGGATTAAAACAGACAGATGATACACCTCCTTCACTGGGATTAAAACAGACAGATGATACACTTCCTTCACTGGGACTAAAACAGACAGATGATACACCTCCTTCACTGGGATTAAAACAGACAGATGATACACTTCCTTCACTGGGACTAAAACAGACAGATGACACACCTCCTTCACTGGGACCAAAACAGACAGATGATACACCTCCTTCACTGGGACTAAAACAGACAGATGACACACCTCCTTCACTGGGACTAAAACAGACAGATGATACACTTCCTTCACTGGGACTAAAACAGACAGATGATACACCTCCTTCACTGGGATTAAAACAGACAGATGATAAACCTCCTTCACTGGGACTAAAACAGACAGATGACACACCTCCTTCACTGGGACTAAAACAGACAGATGATACACTTCCTTCACTGGGACTAAAACAGACAGATGATACACCTCCTTCACTGGGACTAAAACAGACAGATGATACACCTCCTTCACTGGGATTAAAACAGACAGATGATACACCTCCTTCACTGGGACTAAAACAGACAGATGACACCTCCTTCACTGGGACTAAAACAGACAGATGATACACCTCCTTCACTGGGACTAAAACAGACAGATGACACACCTCCTTCACTGAGACAAACAGAGACAAAGTCCACACCTGGATGGACAGACACAGAAACCACATCTTCTTCACTGAGACAGACAGAAGCCACACATCCTCTATTAACCATAATTATAATGGCAGTTTTTATTTGGAATTCCAGACTCTGGAGTGGAGTGGTTTTTGCATCATGTCTTTTACATGTCTGGTTCATATCATTGAAAAGAAGCTGAAAACCCAAAGAACACGAGTAAACGGATGCCGTTTTCTTCCACTATGCCGATGCTGATGATCAGTACGGCCAGAAACCAGAGAGTTTATTCCATTTTCAAACACAACCATCTTTCATTCCATCACACTATGTGCTGTGCCACTTTCACTTCCCTTTCACTTATCCCACATCTGTCCATTCTCACCTCCTTGTAATGGAATTAAGACTGTCCTTATGCATGCTGTGTTCAGGAGGGCCACGTCTTGCAGAGGTCCCCGTGGCGTGAGATAACCCCCTCCCATAATCAAAACAAGACATCGCCAAATCTAATCTAAATCGCTGCCAATTATCAGCGCGCCGAGGTCCACGCCACCTTCTGATCAATGTTTTCTATTAAAAAGCCAACGATTCAATATGCCGGCGCACTAATGCAAGCGAGGCTCATTAGCACCGGTGTCCTTGGGAAAGATGCGCAAATGCACGCCGTTAATTTGAGGCTAATCCACGGAATGGCAAAGCGATTCCCCTTCACCAACTCATAGAGGACTTATGTTAAAGAGACGCAGATTGTGAGGAAAAAGAAAGAGAGAGATGGAGAAAGAGAGAGAGAGAGATGGGGTGAATCAGGGCTTTAAAAAACGGTGCATTCATCGTATTGTGGAAATGCTCTCAGACACAACGTTTGAAGACAACAGTAGCGTTATACTTTAAAAAAATATATATTCCCAATAGGTAATTCAAGGACGTCTCGCTCTCCTGCAGGCTCGCTTTATGATATTACATCATCACAAGAGGTGTCTATTGGACTATTGATTTATTAAAAAAACATCGTTTTTTGAATAAAAAATACAAAAATAGTACAAAAATAGTCTTACTGGAGTTTTCAAGAGGAATTGGAGATGCAAGATTGTCTCATTGTGTGTGTGTGTGTGTGTGTGTGTGTGTGTGTCTATAGAGTAGTTTCCAGTAAACTCCGGAAATTTCCAGTAAATTTCCAACAAGTTTCTATGGGAACTTCATCTGGGAAACTTACCAGGAATTGAAAGAAATTTATGGGAATTCATTAAAGAATTTTGGGGTAATTTATACTATCATATACAAACAAATATAAACATTTTGTTTGGGTGCATAAGCTAACATGCATGCAAACTAATAAATAAAGAAGAAACAAAAAAGAAAAGAAATGACATTTTTGACTTAAATGTATGTAATATTTCTGTAATTTACTTGAATACTCACGCAGGAGGACATTTTTGACATTATTTTGTGTGCAGGATCAAGAAATGATGTATGTTATGTTATAGAGTAATGCACAGTGCATGTCGGGGGTGTGGCCTCAATAAACCTGCAGTAAATCTGCTGCGTACATGTGATTAATGAATGCGCAGTTAGAAATTTAACTGTAATTACATTAAATCTGGTTGTTGTAACCAAAATTCTCCAAGATTTTTTAAAACTACTTTTAAGTTCTTTGTTATTGGTGAACCGGAAACTGTAAATTCCCAGTTCATTCAGGTTAATTCCTGCTCATTCCCATGGAAAGTTTCCAGTCTTGCAACTTTTTTTCTTCTTAAGACTTTAGGTCACATCAAAGGGTTCTTCAGTCTAACTTGAACTAGGACGCCCAAACCTGTTCCAGCCTGACAATGCCCCTGCGCACAAAGCCTGCACCATGAAGATGCTTTACATGATTTGGAGTGTAAGAGCTTCTTCGATGGAACTATAAACACTATTGCAAACCTTTGGGATGAATGTAAACACTGACTGCACCTCAGGCCTCCTCACCTCACCTACATCAGTACCTGACTTTACTAACAGCCTCGTAGCTGAAATCTCCACAAGCACCCTCAGAAATCTAGTATCTAGTAGTATCTAGTAATCTTTTCAGAAGAGTGGAGGTTACTAGAACAGCTAAATGGGAATGAATGTGGAATGAGATGTTCATAAAGCAGGGATCTTTATAGGAACCAAAATCAGTTAGGAATGATGTACAGAGATGCCTACATACTGTGCACCTAAACACCACCTGATCTCACTGCCTGATTCAGTCCATTAGCAGCTACATGCTGTTAGTTTGCCGCTAATTACACAAACACACACACAAAACCAGCAATAACAGTCACACATGAGAGCATGATCACCATGCACCAATGATCGAGGAGTAACATGCGTCAGATCGATGAGGGGTTAATTACAAACACGCCCACAACACGTCTATTCATAATCACACCTGTTTTGCATACACATACAGAGGTGTTGAGGTATTTCTGTTTAAAAAACAATCACACTGATTCCTATAATGAATTCACAGCTGTTTTTTCAAGATGGACTATAACATTTTCAAACTCGCCAATAGATGGCAGCACAAGGCTGCACGCACAGTCACAGGGAGCACCGACCTACTTAAGTCAGTGTGCCAAAAGACACCATCATCGAGTTGTTCTCAGAAAAGAAGGGCTCATATATTAATATGTAAATTGAAATGTAAATGTATTTTATTTAGGAATTGTGTTATTTGTATGAAAAAAGTTAAGCCCATGCGCCATATATGACGGATTTGTGATTTTTCCTAAATAAAACTGCTGTCAGTTCTTTTACATGCAATAACATCCACATTGTAATATAATTGTCAGGGGAAAAATAAAATCTTTTTGATAACACCTTCTATGCTGTTGTGGTTCAATGAGTCTGTATTTGGACAGATCTCCATTCCTGGCTGATATTTGAAGAACCCAATGTGGTCGTCTGCAGTTGTAGCAGATCTGAATCAGGTTTCGACATGTGTTTCCGGAGATTCTTTTTTTTTTTTGCCCATCACGGTTGTACAGAGTGGTTTCGTGAGCTGTGTTACTTTCATGCTGATCGCAGGTGTTTGAGCCTGAAGAACTGCTGAATGCTGGTGTTTTTACAAACTCAACAGAAAACCTCAAACCGATCTGTCTGACATTAAGAACTGAGGCGATAATTTTATGATTATCTGCGCTGTGATATTTAACCGTAAAAACAAGCATTTCTGTAACGTCTCCACACATGGATAGTGAAGTAAAGACGGCCGCACTTACGTCGATTGCCTGTGGCGGGCGCGTGTGTGTAGGCGAGGTGGCGCTCGGGACAGATTTGTTCCTGGCTTTCAGGGCTGCGTCTCTGCGAGCCTGCTCCAGCAGGAGACGAGCTCTCTCCTTCAGCTCCTCCTGACGAGACTGCGCTTTCTTAAACAAAACAAAAACAGAGGGGGTTCAAGTCAGACCAGGACTTGCTACTGTACAGGATGCTACCGTGGTGGTACTACACTCAGTACCAAGTGGCTAACGTGTCCTATGACTGATAGGTGGCGCACATGTCCCAGGCTAGAGTTCAGAGACCGGTAATTAAGGTGGCAGACAACAAGTGTTAGAGCATGGAACAGTGTGTGGTGGTGAAGTTTCTTGTGAACGAAGGCGTAAAACCAGGCGAATATATACACAAGACCTTAAGTAGCGGAAAAACGTGTCAAAGTCAGTAACGGAGTGACGCAAGATGTAAATGTAGGAATATGTGGAAAAATTAATGTTTCCTCTCCTCGAAATTTGTCCCAGTTTGATTTGAACGCCCCTCGTGTTCCTTTGACTGTCACCATAATACACACTGTTATTACTGTTTTATCTTTTTTAACTGTGCAACAACAATAACAAAAGTCTTTTTGCAATAACACCATTTTCAACTGTGCAATATTATATGTACAATCTGTTTGAAAGTGTAACTACTGTATTTGTCTCTTTTTTGTTTGTATTTCTACACTGTGATGTATATATTTGTACTGTGTCTCTACTTTATATGTTTGCACATTTCTTTTCTTTGCTGCTGTAACATGGAAATTTCGCCACTGTGGAACGAATAAAAGTACATCTATTCTTATCTTATTTTACATGGGTCTGAAACTCTCCTCAATCGAATCCAAGCTACAAAACAGAATTTTGAGGTCCTGGTAAGTTTTTTTTTGTTATCTATTATGACCCATCATGTGCTTACCTTTTCGCTGCTGATGGACACGGGGACAGAAGCAGCATCCTGAAAAACAAGGTACCAAACAAACAGGTGAGAAAAAAACTATTAGAAAGAGACATAGTGAAACCTGCACTTCATCTCTTCAGCTTGGGATGTGAACGTCCAGGGTTTTCCCAAATGAAGATGGTCGACTGAACCAATTCAGCAGGGTTTTCAAGTGGAGCGCTTAACTCTTGGAGCAACACGCATCTTTATGTTTTAATGATAACTGGTTATGCCAAGCATCAAATGAACGTGTGTGAGTGTTTTAAAGGCATTAACGAGACTGTATGAGCAAGTCTGCGTGTACAAGATTGCGTATTGGAAACATGAGAAGAGCGTACATAAATGCAGGAGCTGAACAGTGTGTATGTTTGAGTGCCAATGGGAATAAAAAGCTCAATATACAAGGTGGTGCAGGGAAACAGGACAGTTTGGAACCAGGAGTTGTGATACTGCAGTAGTTTAGAACCATTGTGAGCTTGTTTTGAACCTTTGCCATTAGTTATAATGGAGCAGTGGAGTGGTGACTTTAATAATAATAATGATAATAATACTACATTTAATAAAATTTTATCTCAAAACACTCCTCTAGGTCTTCCTACAATTGAGCGATTGTCATAAAAATCAACTATACAACAAACAGCAGCTGTTTAACTGATAAAATTGTTTAGTAAATTATAAATATAAATGAATGAGATTTGAGACACGATATAAAATTGATAAAAAAAAATAGATAAAAAAAAAATTACATTCCTGACACTTTAAAGCAGGACTACTGTCAATATAGTATATATTTTTTATACTTATATTTTATACTTCATATATTTAGATTTTTTTATATATTTGTTTTTTCATGCGACTGCATCATAGGTGTGTCATTTTGAAGAAACAATAGTTTTTCCAGGGTCCGGTCCGCTGTCATTATGAGAGCGGCCTCTAGAAACGAATCACTGACGACACATGTTGTTTGTTTTTACGTGCGAGACTACGCGCTGCACGGAGACCGCTAAATTATATTTATTGTCTATAATTTATTAATAGTCTAATCACATTTATTAATTCATATATTCATATTTAATTCCTTTAGCACATTTTCGTCGTTCAGAACAGTTTTTTACTTTCTTTTATTTACATACAACGAACGCTCCTTGCGCACCCCTTCACTGTGCTGAGAACTGGTTTTAAACAACTTCAGACGTCCCAGGGTTCAGACAATTCCTAGTTCCAAAAATGTTCCGTTCTGCATATTTTTTCCCCTTCAAAGTCACTAGTGTAGAGATCTGGCAAATGTCGAAGTCATAGAGTCTTAAATAGTTTTCAAACTGTTCCCAGAGCCCTCGTGGCCCTGCGAATGTGGGCGGAGTCACGGAGACCACGCCCAGCAAGATAGAAATGCTTCACTGCAGGATGAAGGCGATCAGTGAGTCGAACTTTGTATTGATTTGCAGTAGAGCCAGGCCGTGCTAACAAATATAAATAAATGCCCCCGCAGCATACCAGAGGCACGTTTATTTTTTTCCCTTTAAATTGTCACTCGTCTGTATGTGTGCATGTGAGGATAAAAAGTGTGTGTGTGTGTGTGTGTGTGTGTGTGTGTGTGTGTGTGTGTGTGTGTGTGTGTGAGGGAGATAAATAAGGGTATGAAGCAGGAGGCTGTAGAGATGAGGCGAGGCTGTGGAGCGTGGCGAGCTGCAGGCGGGAGGAATATTGCGCAGGCTGCATTAATCACACGTCAGCCCGGTGATGACAAAAAGCCAATCACACTTAGTATGAGACGAAGTGACAGAGGGGGAACAGGCGGTGTGATAGCACAAACAGCTTACAGCTGCACGGCCCAACAAGGAAAAAAAAAAATGCTAAGGTGGGTTGACTGAGGGTGTGTACCCACATGTTTACTAATGTGTCTCTGTTCTGTGTGTGCATACACATGTTTACTCGTGCATTTGGTGGGAATTTATTCATCGGTCATGTGTGTGAGATTTAACCGCATGCATTTTTGTTCGCTTAGGTGATTTGGGTGTAAATGTGTGTTTATTCATTAGTGCAGACGAATTCAATATTTACATAAATATTTAAACAGATCAGAGACACGACTGAACAAAAAAAAATTTTTTATAGAAAATGCAGACTTAAAAAATTAGATTTTTAGGCCTGTTTTTCCTCCATTTCACCATCAACTGCAATATGATAGAACATGATGGAGATCATTAAAATAAAATAAACACAAACTCAGTTCAAGAATAATGAAATGGGAAGATGTTAAAGATCCGATAGATTTTACTCAAACTAGCCCTCGATCCTGTATATATATATATATATATATATATATATATATATATATATATATATATAAAATGTACTGTAAAACCTGTTTTTTATACTGTTGATTTCAAAAGCAGCTCAGCTACAATAACATTGTATATATACATACATTATATATATTTATTAATATGTTTTTCCAAAGTTATTTGCGCACAGACAGATAGTAACGTAAAGACCAAGTTAGGCGATTCGGCACAAATAAATCTTTTTGTTCCTTCGGGACGTATTTCTGTGTTGAAGGCAGGCCAGATTTAATAATTTACTCTATAATTTGAGTGTGTTTATTACTTTATCAAAGTAAAAGTCATTCCTTAAAAACTTTCTCATTCAAGTTTTTTTTTTTCTTTCAATTTAACTCAAAATATATGCTTCAGGCTGACAATGTGGTTAATGTGGGCTCATGCAAAAAAAACATGACCATGAGTTTATGGACGTTATGCATGTGTGCAAGTTCTGTATGTCTGTGGATTTGGTAGCATAAAATTTACCCTTCGGCTCCAAGAAAATATGCTTCACATAAGTTGGAGCGGAAGATCTTGAGAGGCCCCCTAGAAAGATCTGACCTTAACCCTATTGAACACCTTTGAGATAAATGTGAACACTGACTGCGCCTTCGCAGAAGAGCGGAGGTTATTCTAACAGCAAAATGGGGACTAAATGTGGAATGGGAAGTTTGTGCATCTTATGGTCAGGTGTCCATCTATTGTGTACCGTTTGTTTCCATTTACCTGTGTATGTCTAGCGGCTGAGCGCTGTGTGTATTTGACGGGTGAATGTTAATCTGTGTACGTACACCTGAATGACAACTGTTTTACTCGTAAGTTTGGTTTGTGTGAGGAAGGGGCGTGGCTTTACTCGTATGTGATTGTCTGTATGATTACTGCGGCTTTGCATGTTTGACATGTGTGTGTCATGCACTTAAATCTGTTTGTATAACTTCAATAGGAAGTTGTTTCTGTTGTGTTTCTCCACTCCCTGAGAAAACACGGGGAAAGGAACCGTGCCAGACACAACAGAGATCTCGTCTCGTTCCGAACGTGTCGAAAGGATGCTCAGTATGAGCAGATAGTGAATTAAGGGTCTCGGGATGAGTACAGGGCCGTATTTAAGATCACAGCAGCAGTCGTACAGCATCTACGTGAAATTATTTGTCAAATAAAGATTAAGGTTTTGTAATCAATCAAGTAGATTCCAGACCAGGGACAATAAATCAGCCTGGATCAGAACCATACAGGAGTGTATGAATTAGGGGTGACCCCGAATAGTCGGAGATTCGATGTTTCGATGTTTCGGAGAAGCCTGAATCTTCACAGAGGTGTTAGAAAACGAGGATCGTGCCATTATGGTTATATGGGGGTGCTGAATCTCTGATTTCACATAAAACTTCCTTTTCTTTACCCCAAATGTTAATATAAAGCTTATTATATAGTGCTATGATAATGCTGTAAATAGAAATGTGAGAAGAAGGAAACTTTTCATAATTTCTTTTAACACGCATGAATAAATCCCACCCCCCTGTGACACTTTCCATGATCTGTGAGAGACACAGGAGCATCTTAGTGGCAGGGATTTTAATGTCTGATTCTATGAAAACATTCGTTTTTAATTGTTTTTCGGGGCACCGATGTTTTCACGTACAATGTTTTGATGCATTTTTTATTTTTTTTTTTACAATTTAGCTGATTCTATTTGACTTGCCGACAGGTAAAGATGATGCAAATCCTGTCTTCAGTGTGGTCTTTCTGTAGTTATTTTTTTAGGTTTATTGATCCTACATGTTTGAGATACATACCGTAATTTCCGGACTATAAAGCGCACCCATATATAAGCTGAATTTTACAAATATTTTAATTTTTAACATAAATAAGCCACACCTGTCTATAAGCCGCATGTCTACACTAATGTACTTTACACAGGCTTTAATGAAAGACACGTTACACACAGTGTAACGGGTGAAATATGTTGCGCTTCCTTTAGGAGCAGAGCGGTATTTTGGGAATCGCATGCTACTGCATTCTCCCGGTATTACTGCATGTGTGCAAGACGAGGAATATGTCATTATTATTTTCTGATGCTCATTTCTTGTTTCTTTGACTAACACGTAACGCTGTTGCCAAGAAAAATTAAAAAGCACGAGTTTTGGAAAGCTGTCTGTGCTTATATGATTTCTGTTGTAACTGGAGTTAGCGAGCTCTCCCTTCACCCAGACTCAACGCGTTACAACGGCTTGTATCTAAACAGTAGCCCATCAAGTAAGTTATTGTTCACTGTCTTCCTCCTTCCTTTCACAACTATTTCTCTCGGGAGTTTATCTTTTGGCATCGTCGTGCGTTTAATAATCACCCGATGGAAGTTTTTTCTCCCGATGCCGAGCAGCTCAGAACACAGGTGAGGTGTGTTTTTTCGTTTCCGTTTGGAAATTTCATTACAATTTCATACAGTTTGTGAAACCGGGAAAAACCCGGGAAAAATTCATAAATTAGCCGTTTCGTTGTTTAAGTAGTCAGAAAAAATACGGTAATCGTTTTACGATGGTTTATTCACATTAATTTTAAGATTAAAAAGATAGAAAGGCGTCGTCAGTTTCGTCTGTTAGTCAACAGGCAGCTTTTGGTCGCTTTACTGACGATTCTGATTTGAGTTTGTAAATAATAAGTCAGGGACACCTCTGGTATGAGTAGGGAGGCTGAGTGAATGTTTACCTGCGTGTGCTTGTTGGATGTATCTGAATGGTTGTTCTGTAATGAGCTGCACTCTTTCGCTGTGTTCTCTCTCACTTCGTTCTGTCTCGCACTCCTCTTCTTGTTCATGTCAGTGTCTCGGTTGTTGCCGAAACCAAGCGTGTGTAAGTGCAAAACAGAAGCCTGCTGTTGAACTCCACCCTCCTGAGCCACCACCTCACTCTCTTTTTCTTTTTCCCTTTCTCGACTCACATCAATCGCATCCTCTTTCGCTTCCGGTGCGTCGGCTCGGGAAAGAACTAGTTCCGTGCTGGCCGGAGCTGAGGACACGCAAGGAAGGGTTTTCGCTACCTCGCCGTCTTTTACCTCCGCCCCTTCCTCGTCGGGGTGGGGTTTCGGCGTCTCACTTTGAAGTTCGGCGTAAAACGTGTCGTGAGCCACAGAGCTCTCGGTGTCTGTGTGGAAGTCGCCCACTTTGTAGGTGCTGCGGCCGGCCTGGGCCTCGATCTGTAACACACTCAGCTCCTGACCGCTAAAGTGCGCACGGATCTGGTACAGGTACGTCATCACGGTCAGCTTGTCCGGGATCGCCAGCAGCACCATGTCAGCTGGCTCCAGCAGCCGAGAGATGCCCAGACTAGCAAAGCCGTCATATGCCTGTAGCACACGTACAAAAACACAAGAGTAGCGGTGAGTTTGATAAGTGGCACAGACAGACAGACAGACAGACAGACAGACAGACAGATATGGTTTGCAGGAGCTGGAGAGGAAGATCTTGACTGGCCTGTTATAGAGCTCTGACCTCAACCCTATTGAACACCTTTATGATGAATGTGAATGCTGACTACACCCCAGGTCTACTCACCTCACCTACATCAGTACCTGACTTTACTAACAGCCTTGTAGCTGAAAGGGCACAAATCTCCATAAACAGATTCCAAAATCTAGAGCTGGGGGTCCCCAAACTATATAATACGACCTGCCCCTATATTTGAAATGGTCCTTTTAACAATGCCGGAGACATATTTTTTAAATGTCGTTTTACTCATATGTTTAACTCACGTCATATCTGTATTCGACAATAAAGGCCGGCTTTCAAACTACAATTTCTTTTAGTTATTAACGTAGCCTAAGCATTTGTCAGATTCACAGTGTCTGTGTTCAAAGAATGCAACCTGCACCGACACTATGAAACCTGCCACAAACCAGCCCTTCGGCTCATGTCATTTTCTGTTACGTACCGAACTCATTAAAGAAAAGAAAAATGACGTGGTCCTCATAGAAAAATGTTTTGTGACCCCTGATCTAGTGGATTATCTTCCCAGGAGAGTGGAGGCAAGTATTAAAGTGTGTTATTGTAAAAATCAGTCACTACTGAGATTCACTTTACTCACTGGTTCAACCCTGATGAAATATGCTGATGGTTTTGCATCCCAACCACAAACTATATACCCACTGACACCCCCTGATGTAGGGTATAGGGTTAAATAACGGGCATGGGTATAATAAGAGCAGAGTTTAGGGTGTAGGGTGAAGTGCATAACTAGATTTGGAACAAGACAAGCAAAGATCGGTGGGTGGGAGGAGGCCGAGACAGCTAATGTCAAGGATGGTTCTCTCTGATAAGAGTTCGATATGAAGAAACACTAAACTAATCCCTCCTCAGTCTTATCATATATACACATCTACCACTCTCTCTCTCTCTCTCTCTCTCTCTCCCTCCACACACCTGTCTGTCTATCAAGTGTAATTACACTGATTTGTCCTGATGTGAAATACAGACAGATAATCAAATAGAGTAAAAAAATAAAAAAATAAAAAATAAAAAAAACACTCAATCCCTGATCAGGTGATAGAAAAAGAGTGATGGAAAGAAGGAGAGAGAAAAGGAACAGCAACGGTAGAGAAAAAAAAACTAATTTGGACACGTTTCGAGGGGAAACGTCCCTTTAAATTGCTTGTCTTTTTGCCCTCTCGCTCGCTTTATCACGTCTTGTATCAGCAGCGCAGTTAATTCCAGGTTGCTGACAAGAGACAGCCATTTTCTCCACATCTCTCCTGCTTTCTCATTTGAGTTTATCAGACTTCTCTCTCCAATGGTTAGTGTGTGTGAGTGAGTGCAATCAAAACTAAGCTCCTTCTCCATTTCCAATTAATTACAACTTTCTCCTTTCCCCCTGATCAGGATGCATGTCCTTTGTGGACGAGCGGAAAAAGAGGAACAAAGAAGGAGACGAGTGAAAGGGTCTGAGGTTGCAGTGATACTCGAGGGGTTTCGCTTTTTAAAGATAAATGATAGAAATGGAAAGTAAAAAGCGTATAAGTGAGTGAAATTAACACTCTACTGTTTCTAACAGACAGCGATATGCACTTTTTCACGTAACAATATGTTAGTAAGACATGTGAGTAGAAATTTGCTTTGCTTTTTGCCGTGGATGTACTTGTGTGTGAGGGGTAAAGCGTTTTATAATTCCCACTCAATCATGCAGCGGAGTTTACTGCTAATATATTCTATAAGCAGAGCTGCGGACTTTAGGGCATTTTGTGCAGGAGTAACATAAAAGCCTACGAGTATGAATTATTAGTGTAAAAATACACCAAAAGAAAACATAAAACAGAGGAAATCCTTTGTGCAGTTGTTTTGAACTTTTTTTTTAATAATACATTTAATATTAACCAACACTGCCTAGAAGCCCCGCCCCCTTCTCTCAATCTTTTATTATTTCAAATCTCTGTGATGGTGAATGGAGAACGTTTTGCAATCGTTCACTCGAAAGCGTGTAGATACACATGTAGACTAACAGTTAACTCTATTAGAAAAAGGGCCCAAAGTATTCATTTTTATGCTTATAATAGTATTTTGAATGACACTGGATACATAGTTAAAGGTAAAGGTGCTTTGTACTTGTCAGATTTGAAATTTAATGTGTTTAGCATCTAACCAGAAGTGCAACTAGCATTGTTTATAAATAAATAAATCTAATATAAGTAAAAAGTGAAGAGATGCTGAGCTTTGCAGTTCCATCTCGGTCTTAAATAAGTATGTTACAGTACAGTGCAATTTTCTTCGCATTTTCCGGTGATGTCAGAAATCTGGGGTCAAAACGCAGAGTCAGCCATAATACAGCGCCCCTGGAGCACTGAGGGTTAAGCGCCTTGCTCAGGGACCCAAGAGTGGCGGCTTGGACATACTGGGGCTTGAACACCCAACCTTCTGACCTTCCACGTCCCTATAATTACAATTTAACCAATAAGGTTAATCGTGATAATAATAAATATACTGTTTGTTATATATTTTGATATGCTTTTTACTGCTTTTTACACATTATGTTCTTCGGCAACGCCACTGCCAACAAGCAGTCCCTGACCACAGCTGATTAAATGATCACATCATCTCGATTGAGTCTTCATATAACTGACATTTTGACATTTCCAGCCAAATAGACTTGAATAATACTTAAAAAAGCATGTGGACACCTGAACATAAGATTGGTCTGCGCTTTCTGAACATCCCATTCCACATTTAGTCTCCATTTGTTGTTATAGTAACCTCCACTCTTCTGGGAAGATGGTCCACTAGATGTTGGAGTGTGCTTGTGGAGATTTGATCAGCCACAAGAATGTTAGTAAAGTCAGGTACTGATGTAGGTGAGGTGAGGAGGCCTTGGATGCAGTCAACATTTCAATTGATCTAAAGGAGTTCAATAAGGTTTAGAGCTCTACAGCAAGAGATTTTCCACTCCAACCGAAGTAAAGCATATCTTCATGAAGCTGGTTTTGTGCACAGGGGCATTGCCATGCTGGAATTTAGGTCTCGCAGTTGAAGTGAAGGGAAAATTTGCATTGAAACAGTGAAATCTCCCAGTACTGTAAAGTAAGTTTCCCGAAACGTTGCTCCATCAATCAGAATGTTGTGTCATTTATCATTATTACTGATAAACACAAAGTTAGACTGCAAACTAGGCGAGATATTTAGCTGGACACTTGCTATGGTATGGGAAATTATTAGCTCAAAAGTGGTCAGTGAGTATTCTTTCTTGTATAAAAAAAAAAATTAAAAAGCTTGAAAACACCCAGGAAAAAGTCCATTTACATCAGGAAGAGATTTTAGAGAAAACATTTTTTCCCTTATTATAAACATAGTACTGATTTTGTAAAGCTTGTAGGTTCAAGTAAAATAAATATCTTACCTATTATAACATTCTGTTCACACACACACACACACACACACACACACACACACACACACACACACACACACACACACACACACAATAGAGAGTGTGTGCTGAAAAGCATTTTGTTTTTATGAAAGACATTATTGAATGAGTGACAGACATCCATCACAGTCAATCACACACATGTCCACAGGCTTTCCTCTCCTCTTGCAAGACACACACACACACACACACACACACACACACACACACACACACACACACACACACACAGGATCGTGTGTCATGGGAAATTAGTTTAACTCTCACTCTCTTATTACACAAAACACAGATGAATGAGAATGGGAATAAAAATGCTTAGAACCAAGCCGTGTGTGTGTGTGTGTGTGTGTGTGTGTGTGTGTGTGTGTGTGTGTGTATGCATATCCCTTTATTGATTGTTCTTATCTGTCATATTTCAATGGACACTACTGCAATCATGGCTTAGCCGCAGGGGTTATTTTATCAAATGGAAATGAGTGTGTTGTTTGTGTGTGTGTGTGTGTGTGTGTGTGTGTGTGTGTGTGTGTGTGTGTGTGTGTGTGTGTGTGTGTGCGCGAGTGAGAGGTCCTTAACCTCAGTTGCTGCAGTCACAGTCACCTGTGACTCTATCCTTAACCAACTTTATCTCACACACACACACACACACACACACACACACACACACACACACACACACACACACACACACACACACACACACACAGCCTGTCATTCAGGGAAGGAATTAATAGCTTAATTGGGTGGGAGGAGGAAGACTGGAAACTACCACCTGCTCCTGCAGCCCCCGTCTCCGTCCACTGTCCATTGTTAACAACACAGCGTTCATTCCACACCAGGGCCACAGGGGTTATCAGTCACACAGACACAACCAGGGACTGTGTGTGTGTGTGTGTGTGTGTGTGGTGGGGTAGAAGTATGAACAGCAAATCATTTAGCAGGAAGTAAGTATTGTGTGTGTGTGTGTGTGTGTGTGTGTGTGTGTGTGTGTGTGTGTGTGTGTGTGTGTGTGTGTGGTGGGGTAGAAGTATGAACAGCAAATCATTTAGCAGGAAGTAAGTATTGTGTGTGTGTGTGTGTGTGTGTGTCTAAGAGAGAGAAATTTCCGTTTGTGTTCTTTAATTCATTGTGAGAATCAAAGGTGAGAAATACACTTAGACCCACCTCAAAGTAACCTTGTCTAATCACATCTACACACCCAGTCTAATTAAAGCTACCCCCTGTCTAATCACATCTACACACCCAGTCTAATCACATCTACACACCCAGTCTAATCACATCTACACACCCAGTCTAATTACAGCTACCCCCTGTCTAATCACAACTACATCCCTTGTCTAATCACATCTACACACCCAGTCTATTTAAAGCTAGTCCTTCTAATCACAACTACATCCCCTGTCTAATCACAACTACACACCCAGTCTAATCACAACTACACACCCAGTCTAATTACAGCTACCCCCTGTCTAATCACAACTACACACCCAGTCTAATTACAGCTACCCCCTGTCTAATTATATCTACACACCCCTTTCTTATCACTTCTACACAGTTTCCAATTACAACTACACCTCCTCTCTAATCTACACTTTGTCTAATCATAACTAATACTCTGTCTAATCACATCTACACCCCCTGTCTAATCACAACTACACTCTGTCTAATTATAACACTAATGACAAACACACAGTCTAAATACAACATCACCTTCTGTCTAATCAGAACTACACCTTCTGTCTAATCTCAACTACACCCAGGACCACTGAAACTTTTCTCTCACTCTCTATGCTTCTCTCAAACACGTAACTGGATTACAGTTAAGGTAAGCCAATACACACACACACACACACACACACACACACACACACACACAATGTGGAAATAGGTGTGCTCCTGGGATTAGAATATGTTTTCCATCTCTCTCTCTCTCTCTCTCTCTCTCTCTCTCTCTCTCTCTCTCTCTCTCTCAAAAAAAAAGAGGGATGTTTATTCACAGCATGCTTTTGAATTATGATGCTATCTTACAGTTCCCGGGTGACTTTTCTCCACTCTCTCTCTCCCTCACACACACATTCAACATGCATACTTTCCATCAAGCTGCCTTCTGAAAGTGGCAATTAGAAAGCTCTGGGTGGGAGCAAAGGAGCTTTAAAACAAAAAAGTCACCTGTGAGGAGGATTACGGACACACACACACACACACACACACACACACACACACACACACATTAGTGTGTTAATAATGCAAGAGTGAACTGACACATCGTGTTTACCTTTTTGTTGTTTTCTTTAATGTCTTGAGGATTCAGAGACTTGTAGTCACTAGAGGGAGAGAGAGAGAGAGAGAGAGAGAGAGAGAGAGAGAGAGAGAGAGAGAGAGAGGAGAAAAGAAGCAGGAAATGTATCATTAGTATCTGACCTCAGACTCGGAGGAACCAAGTGTGACCACCAGGCCTCGTCTCCAGCCTCCAGCCTCCTTCTCCACACTCTATATTTTATCCATCCAACGAATGATTAATAATTACACAAAATTAATACTTAAACAACTAACTGATGCTGTACAACAACCAAACGTCATATTACAAATATATAAAGGGCATCACATACACATTCTGCAGCATGACCAATCTAATCTAACACACACCATATCTCAATGAGGAAAGGGGGGGGGGGGTGAAGAGAGAGGGAAGGAGTGAGGTATACACAGAGAGAGAAAGAGAGAGATAGTGAAGGATGGGGAGAGGGATAGAGAAAGAGAGAAAAAGAAATAAAGAAAAAGACAGAACGAGAGAGAGGCTAATATAGTGAAAGAGGGATAGCTAGAGAGAGAGAGAGAGAGAGAGAGAGAGAGAGAGAGAGAGAGAGAGAGAGAGAGAGAGAGAGAGATAAAGAAAGTGAGATAGACAGAGAGATAAAGAAGGTGAGAAAGATGGAAAAAGGGATAAAGTAAAAGCAAGAGAGTTAAGGAGGGGTAGAGAGAAAGGTACATGTACAGAAAGAAAGAGGGATAAGTAGAGATGGAGTGAGAAAGAGGGGTAAAGATAAAAAAAAGTGAGAAAGAGATGGAAAGTGAGAGAGAGAGAGAGAGAGAGAGAGAGAGAGAGAGAGAGAGAGAGACTTGGATAAATGAAGAGAAAAAGAGACAGTTTGTTTGTGTGTGTGCATGTGTGCATGTGTGCGTGTGTGTGTGTGTGCGTGTGTGTGTGTGTGTGTGTGTAAATGTTGTAATTAAGGCAGATTGGAAGCGTGCTGATGAGAGTAGTTTAACAAATCTAACAAAAGGATTAAATTCACCATCTCTCTCATGTACACACTGCGTCTGGCCTCTCACACACGTCTGTGTTCACGTATTTGTAGTGCTGTGTGTCCTGTTTGTGTGTGTGTGTGTGTGTGTGTGTGTGTAGGTGAGAGACAAAAAAAAAAAAAAGAAATGTAATCCCTTTCAGTTTGATGAGTGATTGGAATCTTACCAAAAATACATATGTGTGTGTATGTGTATGTGTGTGTGTCTCTGTGCGTGTGTGTGTGTGCGCGTGTGTGTGTGTGTCAGCAATACAGGTGAATTGCAGGGTCACACATGTAATTAACTAGCAGGTGTAATCAGGACAAATAATCAGCTAATAAGGATTCAGTGTAAATAAGATGCAACTAAACCGGAAAAGACCGTGAAAATGTGTGTGTGTGTGTGTGTAGGTGTGTATAAGTGTGTGAGGTTCTCTTACATGAGATCTGGTCTGAAGTGGTGGAGCAGGGCGCAGAAGGCGAGGCCGTTCCTCCATGATGTGGTGAAGTTGGTGATCTTGACGCCGCGGTAGTTCTTGGTCACCTCCCGGCACCAGACGAGGAGCGACTGACTGGCGTTCGGCCTTCCACCCAAAACCGGACTGGGCACCGGGCTGGCCTACACACACACACACACACACACACACACACACACACACACACACACACACACACACACACAAAAAAACAACACTGTTTTATACAAAGGCTGAGGGAACCCTGGACTTCTGAAACACACCTTAAAATGTGTCAGAATACAAATATAACAATTGTTAATAAAAAACCTGTTTTTACTATTAAGACAAGCCCCCCACCCCCCTCCACCCCCCAACCACACACACACACACACACACACACACACACACACACACACACCACTGTGTATCTTGACCATCCAATCTGATCTATTTCTTTCCAATTAGCTCTATAAGCTTAGCTTTATCCCTCTCCTAATGAAATGCACACGCACACACACACACACACACACACACACACACACACACACACACACACACACACACACACACACACACAGACACACACACACACTTTTCCACGCTCTCCTTAATGAAAACACCGGGGTTTGACCATGCCTAATGTAAACACATTATTAATTAACGCTGCGGCGTTTGAAGTCTTATCGGGTCGGCGGAGAGGATGGGAATCTTGTGGAAAACGGGATTGGCACAATCCTGCAAAATCCTAAATCAGAGCGCTCAGCAAGAAGCGGCCTCGCTCGGACCTAATCCCGTTAGACAGGCAAAAATAAATAAATAAATGTGGCGTCACGGATCCGGCTGGGCCACAAAATCATACGCCAAAACACACGGGAAGAACAAAAAATTTAACAAACAAACAAACAAATTCCTACTCTGAGAGAAAAGTTGTGTGAATGAGGTTCGGGGCCCAAATAGAAATCTCAAACAGACAATGCTTCCTGAAAGTTCAGAACCCTTATCTCTCTCTCTGTGTGTGTGTGTGTGTGTGTGTGTGTGTGTGTGTGTGTGTGTGTGTGTGTGTGTGTGTGTGTGTGTGTGTGTGTGTGTGTGTGTGTCGATTGACACACTGCTGGAGTTCCTAACACAAATACTAGGCACTGGTTCCAGTGTTCTGAATGTGTAAAGCAGATGAAGATCGCCCCCGTTTGGACAGAAAGTGCAATTGCAGGGGAAACCAATCACATCCACACGCGCACACGTGCGCACACAGCTGTAACAGGGGGAAAAAAACTGAACCTAAAATTTGTTAGAGCGTCATCGCTTCTACATCATTATTATAAAAACTTTCTCTCTACTGGAAACATCGCATGTACTCCCACACTTGAGCAAAAACTAATCTGTTCAAGGTGCAGCGTAAATCCTCCTTCATCCCACTTCACTCACCTTGTGAACGAAATGTACAATTATTTGAGTTTGTGGCAAAACTGGGACTGGGACGTACAAACGCAGGAGAACACTGTCTCTGTAAACATGCTCCTCGCTGCATTTCAGCTTCTTAAATGTGTAATGTATCTATGTATCTATAGACGCATGTGTCTCTACACAACAAGGACAAAAGTATCGAGATACAACTTTTCCAGCCATATGTAGTTCTTCTCTATGCAATTTTTTTTACAGGACGTCTCCTGGTGCAGTAGCATGAAATTTTCCTTCCGCTCAAACCAGGAGACCCAAACCTGTGCACAAAGCCTGCTCCATGAAGATCTGCTGTACATGGGTTGGACTGGAAGATCTCCTGTTATAAGGCTCTAAACAGTATTGAACACTTTTGTGATGAATGTGAACGCTGACTGCACCACAGGAATCATTAATTCACCTACATCAGTACTTCAGTTTACCAACAGCCTTGTGGCTGAAATCTGAATAAAATCTAGTGGAACATATGTATGTATGTTCAAAAAGCGTATCCCAATCTTATGATCAGGGGTTCACAAACTTGTCTATACACACACACACACACACACACACACACACACACACACACACACACACACACACACACACACACACAGCTATAGAACAAAGCTATAAGTTATAGACATTAAGAGAGGGAAAAATACAAACTAATATTTTTTATAAATTAATTAATTTATAATAATTAATTAAAATTAATTATGTATAATAAGTATTATTATTAAAATAATATATATTTTTTGTATTATTATTATTAATAATATAAAATAATGATAAAATCCTAATAAAAATACAAATAAAAATACCAATTATTAAGTGTATCCATTATTTTTTTTTTACTCTGGTGGAAAGAAGAGCAACTCAATGCTCAAGTGATTAATAAATGTAGAATTCTTTAGCCAAACACACACACACACACACACACACACACACACACACACACACACACACACACACACACACACACACACACACACAGCTATAGAACAAAGCTATAAGTTATAGACATTAAGAGAGGGAAAAATACAAACTAATATTTTTTATAAATTAATTAATTTATAATAATTAATTAAAATTAATTATGTATAATAAGTATTATTATTAAAATAATATATATTTTTTGTATTATTATTATTAATAATATAAAATAATGATAAAATCCTAATAAAAATACAAAATAAAAATACCAATTATTAAGTGTATCCATTATTTTTTTTTTACTCTGGTGGAAAGAAGAGCAACTCAATGCTCAAGTGATTAATAAATGTAGAATTCTTTAGCCAAACACACACACACACACACACACACACACACACACACACACACACACACACACACACACACACACACACACACACACACACACACACACCCTCCTGAACCAGTTACCCGAGGCTCTTTTGGCTCTTGTAGCCATGTTGTTGAAGGTACGTGTTTAATTCCGTGCCTGTAATTATCCAGCGTTTCAGGCCAGGTGCTATTAAAGCAATTAAGAAGCGACAGGAGTTTTAGCAATGGCGGCACCGGGGCTACCACAACACCCCCACCGCCCTCCCTTCCTCAGCCACCACCCACGCCCCCTCTCATACCTGCGCCTCAGGTGGAGTTCTGAATGACTTTATTTTTTAGTAAGGATTTGTGAATGACACGCTTTTTCTGTAAGGGAACGGGACGTTGTGTTTTGACACGTGAACCTACTCGTTCAACAAGCATCGTCTGTACTGTAAATTAACCTGCACTATATGGACAAAGGTTCTGGTAAGTCAGTAAATCTGACTTTTCCAGCTGTTGGTGGTTCTTCTTCAAACTGTTACCAAAAATTTGGAGCTACATGAGGATTAAATTGAGCATAAGATGTCTTGTGTTTTTTTTAAACATCTCATACATTTACAGCTTTTGGCAGTCGCACTTATCCAGAGCGACTTGTATTTATATAATTTATACTTACAGTTATTGCAGCTGAGTATTAAAGGCCTTGCTCAGGGGCCCAGCAGTGGCAACTTGGTGATGCTGGGATTGAATCTCACAACCTTCTGATTCAAAATCCAATGTCTTAACCACTTAGCTACCTCTTCACTACATACCACATCCAAATGTCCTGCTATATTAACCTCCACTCTTCTGGGAAGACCTTCCAATGGATTTTATGGAGATTCATTGAGCCACGAGGGTGTAAGTAAAGTCAGGTACTGATGTAGGTGAAGTGAGGAGGCCTGGGGTGCAGGCAGCGTTCACATTCATCCCAAAAGCTGTTCAATAGGGTTTAGAGCTCTACAGCAGAAGATCTTCCACTCCAAACATATGTAAAGCAGATCTTCATGGAGCTGGTTTTGTGCACAAGGGAATTGTAACGCTGGAACAGGTTTGGGGCTCCTAGTTCACGTGAAGGGAACTGGAAAAGTCAGGTGTCCCAATACTTTTGTCCATAGATTGTATATTCCGTCAATTTCTCTTCTCTTCTCTCTTCTGTTGTGTTTTTCATACGACTTCTACTAAAGACTAACTTTGCTAATATATAGTTTAATGAGCAACGCTCGCATTTTGCTTGACTCGCAAGTAATATTTTGCAATATATGTTTTTAATGCTTAAGTATCTCTACATAATTTCTTGAGCACCACTTCTGAGATTAATAACGCTGAAATCAAGGCAATATAATGTGTATATAAATATATATACAATGCTAAGTAATGCTAGATGAAATTGGCATTTGCTGTATTAATGCTAAGTAAAGCTAGCCAAAGTTACACTTCTCAAAAAATGTCTCCACCGAATCTGTTTTGAAAGGCGGCGCGATTTCTGGCATAGAGTTTACGTAAAAACTGAACTAGCGCATACAAAGCGTCCTTTTCTTGTTCGGTACATTAATGTTGTAGCCTCAGAGCAAAACACATGTCTCAGCAGATTTAGTGTAGTGCAGCATGCGTGTACGTGTGTAGTTCCTCTGGTAAATAATATTCAGATCAATTATACAGACAACCATAACAGCCGGATAATACAATGTCAAACATTTCCAATACAATTTAAATGTAAAGAAATTTTCCCCCGGATTCGCGCTCGAACGTTTACAGCGGCACTTTGACAGAACTTAAGAAGCTGCAGCAAAAAAAAAAAAAAAACACACCAACAACTGCGAAGGGAAAATTTCATGCACAATACGTACTTATCAAACGACTCGGTGTCTCGCCCTGAGCGACATAGGTGGGGGTGGGGGAGGGGGGTAGAAAGGCGGAGGAAATCTAGCCAGTGTTCCAATGCTAGAGGCGAGGATTAGAGTCCCGCCTAGCAAACATCATACAGCCTATTAGAATTAAAAGAAAAAAAAAAAGAAAAAAATTTCATCAACAGCCAGTGCACAATTCCCGCTCTAAATGAGATGCAGCATTTCAACACGGGCCAAAAATAAAAGCAGAGGAAAGTCATCAGTGTGTCAACAAACACCGAGACACAGATGAGAAAGTTATTTAAAAAAAAGAAACAAATTCTCATGAATTACACTTTGCACGCACATAAACGTTAACAATATCACAATTTCATCATCATTAATTCCTGCCAGTATGAGTTGTGTGCCGTGTTTCCCTGGAATCCATCATGAGCTGAATAAATGGCGTTACATCCGATCTCTCTGTAAAAGTTGTAATCCCTCGGCACGCCTGCAGCTAACATGGACTGAAGGTGTAAAACATACACGCACCAGGCTACGAGATACATACCGAACGCCACAATATTCGCACACAGTTGCATAGAAATAAAGTCTGCGCACGAAAATAAAGATGCCTAAAACAGGAACTTTTCTTTCCTGCGGGTCATTTCAATACGCCTGAACGTTACAGCTGCTCATTTACACACATCTGGCTCCACCCGGCTTAGAAAACATACTCTGAGCTTTTGGGGCTGAACTAAACTCCTGGCTGGCTGAGGAGATAATACGAAGAAATCAGAGTGACCAGGTCTGAATATTTGTGGTCTGTGCGAGAATCGGAAATCTCGTAGCTCATATCGAATATGTAAGGAATAAAGGCTTTTATGGCAAAATAAACAATAACATGTTGGTGTAATGAGAAGGCAGAAGGCGAAACGAAACTGCACAGTGAAATTCTTTCTTCGAATTTCCCAGTGATGCTAGGAAGCTTGCATCAGAACGCAGGGTCAGGCATAAAACAGCGCCCCCTGGAGCACAGAGTGACCAAAGCCTTGCTCAAGGCCCCAAGAGCGGCAGCGTGGCGATATTCGGGCTAAAAGCTTTGTTCATCCGATCACGAATCTGTTGATCAGTTCATCCACCTCTCTTCTTACCCTGATGCACCCATCACTCTGGAACAGGGTAAACCTTGACTCATCAGACCACATGACCTTCTTCCATTGCTCCAGAGTCTAATCCAAATGCTCCCTACCAAATTGTAGCATTTTTTTCAGATTAGTCTCACTGATAAGTGGTTTTTTTAAAGATACACAAGTGTTTAGTCCAAATCCATCGGGTTCCCTTTGCATTGTGCGTGTGGAAATGCTCTTACTTTCACTATTAAACACAACTGGGCTGGACAGTTCTTAACCCAATTTCCCAGTTTCAGCGATCTCCTTAGATGTTTTCTTTGCTTGATACATGGCAATAATTCATCTTTTCCACGACCACAGGATGTGTCTTCTGACATGGTTGTTTAAGAAATGAGAAGCTACTCACTGCATCAGTTAGAGTTAAATAACTTGTTGCCAGCTAAAACATAATCATCCATGCAGTAATTATCCAATGGGAGGCCCTTACCTATTTGCTTAGTTACATCCAGGTGGTGACTTTTTTTTGGATGGGCAGTATATATATATATATATATATATATATATGCTGAATCTTATTGAAAGATTGTTCAATAAGAGGGAACACAATTTTTATCAAACACTCTGTATGGACAAGTTGAAATCATGTATATGGTCTTGTTCCTAGTAAAATAATCCAATAAAATTTTTTCAGAAAGAAAAGAGTTGAACAGCATTAAATTGATTAGCAACGTGGTCCATGTATGGCCATGTTTGCTCTCTCTCTCTCGCTCTCTTTCTCTCTCTCTCTCTCTCTCTCTCTCTACCCACCTCTAGCTGGTTCTGCTTCAGTCGAGCTCTAAATTATTTAATTGCACCTTTAATCTAAAGACTAATTTGTCTAATCTGCGCCCGCGTGTCCATCCTCTCTTAATGTTTCAAGTTACTTTGGCCATGAAATTGCACAAACCGCCCTTCCAATTTCCACACCGTTCCAATCAAAAAGTCCAATTATGGAAATAAGAGCTGGAGTGGAACATTAAGAGGGAGACAAAAAAGGTACAGGAGTCTCGAACGCAGCCGTGTGTACAGTGGAGGCGCATTAACATACAGTGGGAAAATATCACAGCGTCGTAATCGCATGCGCACGCTTTCAAAGAAGCCGTTTAGAAACCCGAATCACATGCTCCGCCTGTGTTCTCACCACAGCCAAACATCCATATCAAACTGATTAAAACTAAGAGAGAACCATAAAGGAGTTCAATTACTTTCAGCTAAGAAAAGACTTTATTTATATTTTTTTTTTTTAAAGATCAAATTTGGGAAAAAGACATAATGCTGTGAGAAATGTGTTAAAAACAGTTAAGGTCCAGAAACAATGCTTTGGATATTGTAATCTCACATGACATGGCTGTGAATTGGAAATACTGGTGTTTGGCTAATAAAACGGATTTTTTTAACACTCATGAATTATGAACCCTCTGTCATTATATACTCTGGGCATGGCCATGCTGTCTCTCTGGTCTCTACCTTACTTGAAGTTTACACTGCTCTAATAAAGTATGGCTATGGCTGAATGTTTTTATCTACTTCTTACATTTTCAATCCAGGCTCCTTACTCTAGTTTTAATCTATTTGTTGAAATGATTTAATATTATTCGCACCGTTTTTAGCCCATCAACCTTTTTCTTGTCATTATCTACCACTGGTGTATCATTTCCTGGCTCTCACACACCACAGATATAGGCAAAAATTTTGAAGCTCACAGCGAGCAGGACAGAGGGAATCTGTGGTAGTCTGGGGTTAATGTGAATGAGACAGAGGGAGTCAGAAAACAGAGATTTTCCTGATCATCATCATCATCATCTTTTCTCTGCTTGTGTTCTACATGGTCGATGTTCAGCCTGTATACTAAATAAAACAAAATTTAAAATTATTTTGTATTAATATATTAATATGAGGTGAGGTTCAGTTACCAGTGTGACACTAAAACAGGTAGCAGTAATGGCTACGTTTTACTTAAGTACATGTCAGAGCCCAAACTCTTTACTTTAACTTGAGTAAAAAAAAGTGTAGTCAGAACTTAAAATTTTACCAGAGTCTTTTAAAACATGAGTATCTGTACTTCTACTTGGGTGAAGGATGTGTGTACTTTTGCCATCCCTAGTGTGTGTTGTGGGATTGGTTAAGAATGTGTGTGTGTGTGTGTGTGTGTGTGTGTGTGTGTGTGTGTGTGTGTGTGTGTGTGTGTGTGTGTGTGTGTGTGTTGTAGAATTGGTTATGAATGTGTGTGTGTGCGTGTGAGTGTGTTGTGAGTTTGGTTAAGAATGTGTGTGTGTTGTGGAATTGGTTAAGAATGTGTGTGTGTGTGTGTGTGTGTGTGTGTGTGTGTGTGTGTGTGTGTGTGTGTGTGTGTGTGTGTGTGTGTGTGTGTGTGTGTGTGTTGTGGGATTGGTTAAGAATGTGTGTTATAAGATTGGTTAAAAATATGTGTGTGTGTGTGTGTGTGTGTGTGTTGTGGGATTGGTTAAGAATGTGTGTTGTAAGATTGGTTAAGAATATGTGTGTGTGTGGTGTGTGTGTGTGTGTGTGTGTGTGTGTGTGTGTGTGTGTGTGTGTGTGTGTGTGTGTTGTGGGATTGGTTAAGAATGTGTGTGGGTTGTGGGATTGGTTAAGAGAGTGTGAGTGTGAGTGTGTGTGTGTGTGTGTGTGTGTGTGTGTGTGTGTGTGTGTGTGTGTGTGTGTGTGTGTGTGTGTGTGTTGTGGGATTGGTTAAGAATGTGTGTGTTGTGAGATTGGTTAAGAATGTGTGTGTGTTGTGGGATTGGTTAAGAGAGAGAGAGTGTGTGTGTGTGTGTGTGTGCGCGTTGTGGGATTGGTTAAGAATGTGTGTGTGTGTGTGTGTTGTGGGATTGGTTAAGAGAGTGTGTGTGTGTGTGTGTGTGTGTGTGTGTGTGTGTGTGTGTGTGTGTGTTGTGGGATTGGTTAAGAGTATGTGTGTGTGTGTGTGTGTGTGTGTGTGTGTGTGTGTGTGTGTGTTGTGGGATTGGTTAAGAGTATGTGTGTGTGTGTGTGTGTGTGTGTGTGTGTGTGTGTGTTGTGGGATTGGTTAAGAGTGTGTGTGTGTGTGTGTGTGTGTTGTGGGGTTGGTTAAGAGTGTGTGTGTGTGTGTGTGTGTGTGTGTGTGTGTGTGTGTTGTGGGGTTGGTTAAGAATGTGTGTGTGTGTTGTGGGATTGGTTAAGAATGTGTGTGTGTTGTGGGATTGGTTAAGAATGTGTGTGTGTGTGTGTGTGTGTTGTGGGATTGGTTAAGAATGTGTGTGTGTTGTGGGATTGGTTAAGAATGTGTGTGTGTGTGTGTGTTGTGGGATTGGTTAAGAATATGTGTGTGTTGTGGGATTGGTTAAAGGTGTCTGTGAGAGTGGGTGGGATCAGTCAAAAGTGACTTTAATAGTAGGTGTGATTGGACAAAAATCTCTGTGTAAGAAAGTTGAATTGGTCAAGATTTGTATTTTAAGTGCAAAAAGGATTAAGCAAACTTTCTATAAAATTACGAGAGACTGGTCAAATAATCTGCAAAAGCAGGTGAAATTGGTCAAGGGAGGCAGAAATAGCATGCAGAATTAAATACTGTCTGTAACAGCAGGAGAAACTGGTGAATAGGCATTTGTAAGAGCAGGGGATGGGTTGGGTGTCTAAGTAAAGACTTAGTGTTTTCAGCCAAGAGTAGCTGAATGGGACCAGACAACATTCTGTGGGAGAAGGTAAGATTGGACTCTGCTGCTAAAGTGGATGGGATTGTTCAAGGGTGTTTGCGAGGGAGAGAGTGGGACTAATCAAGAGATTAAACATTGTGCAGCAGTGGTGAAACTGGTCAAACCTCCAGTAGGAAAAAGCAGAATTTGTGCTGCAGCTGTACATTCTGTTTGTTTCTAAAGCTCCCAATGTGGAAATTTGAAGCGCTTGTTTTACACACTCCCACCACACAAGCCCCCAAAGGAAAGCAGAGCTCTGCAGTGTTCGTATCATCCTGGCCCTCGTCTGTACTACACACATGACATGCTGTAAGCTTCTAGGTGAACACAAAGCACTGCCCCAAACTCTAAAAGACTTGGCTGACAAAAAACACACAACCCCTCATCATGGTGGAGAAAAGGCCCTGCAAAGCTAATTCTCCAATACAATCCTAACCATGACTCTTCCAAAAGCTTTAAAATGAGTGTGAATACAAATCAGTCATCAGCCACATCACACGGAAATAACCCGGAAGATTCGTTAACACCGTTTAATCGAGAGCGGGAACGCAAACCCCAGTGATTACGCTGCTCAGATCCCTTGAGTAAACCAAGACAAATTAAAAAACGTGGGAAATGACTGCAGTCTGATCCATTTCCGATGGTAAAATACGGCGAGGCGGAAACTCCCGGGCCTGGTGTGGCTTCGAGGAGAGAATAAGGAACGTTTAAACTCGATCCCAAAGCAATCAAGACTTAATCAGTTTATAACAAACAAACAAACAAACACACACACCAGGAGATTAACAATCAGTCCTGATAATACACACACTTAATAAACATGGACTCGCTGAAAAAGTCATTAAGAGAACGAGAGAGAGAGAGAGAGAGAGAGAGAGAGAGAGAGAGAGAGAGAGAGAGAGACTATGAGAAAGATAGAGATGCAAGTATAAAACTGGAAATAAGAATTCAATGAGAACAAGACAAAAAGGAGAAAGAATGAAAAAAGAAAGAGCATGAGAACATGATAAGACAGAAAGAGCGAAAAACATAGCGAAAGAGCGAAGCAAAAGAAAAAAAGGGTGAAAGACAAAAAAAATGATGGTATAAGAAACAAAAAAAGGGGGGAAAAAAAAAGGAGACAAACAGCAGTGGAAATAACAATACAATAAGAGATTATGATAGACACTGTGTGTGTGTGTGTGAGAGAGAGAGAGAGAGAGAGAGAGAGAGAGAGAGAGAGAGAGAGAGAGAGAGAGAGAGAGAGAGAGAGAGACACAGAGAAAAAGAAGGATGCAAGTAACAAACTGGAAATAAGAATGTAATAAGAATAAGAAAAAAAAAAACGAACAAAAAAGAAAAAAACGCCTGAGACCATGACATACAGGAAGAGAGGAAAAACTACAAAAACGAAAGCGAAAGAAGTGAAGCGAAAAAAAAAAAAAAAAGAATAAGAGCATGCAAGACCAAAAGACAAATTAAACAAAGAAACGAAAAACAAAACAGAAGAAAGAAAGAAAGAGCACAGAACAATACAAGAAAATAGTATGATAAACTGAGAGATAGAGAAAGAGTGAGAGAGAGGAAGAGAGAGAGAGAGAGATGCAAGAGCATAAAAGACCAAAAGAAAAAGTGATGATACAAAGAACGAAAAAAGATAGAAAAAAAAAAGACAAACACCAAATGAAAGCACAGAATAATACAATAAGATAGGAATGATAGAAACAGAGAGAGAGAGAGAGAGAGAGAGAGAGAGAGAGAGAGAGAGAGAGAGAGAGAGAGAGAGAGAGAGAGAAAGTGGCAGAAAGGGAGATTAAAAGAATGGGATCAAGAGAAAAGACGACAGGCAGGCAGGAAGGCAAGAGATGGAGAGATGTTAAGAAAAGGTGTGTGGTGTGTGTGTGTGTGTGTGTGTGTGTGTGTGTGTGTGTGGCTGCAGTCACTGTCGGATTGCTGTCCGAGGCGGCGTGGATTCATTAACAGATCAGACGTCTGATAAGTGGAAGCAATTAAAATGAAAATAATTACAAAGTCACCCTTTTTAATGTGTGTGTGTGTGTGTGTGTGTGTGTGTGTGTGTGTGTGTGTGTGTGTGTGTGTGTGTGTGTGTGCACTGATCAAAAAGTGGCCCTCATCAATAGAATGGTCAAGGAGTGTGAAATCGCGATCAAGCGAAACAAGGAGGGAAAGACATCACATAATCCTGAGAAGAAGAGAAATAAAGGAAGTCAGAGACACACTCTGATTAGTAAGTAGAAAAACCGAGTCTGGACACACAGAAATATCTATTATGTAAAATGGGAACATGCAGGATGGTCAATAAATCCACAATATTCAAAATCTAAGCCTTTAACAGAGTTTAATCCAAAAGTGGCTGCTTATTTAACGCACGTCCTCACTCTCGGCGTCTCGTTTCTCCTATCATTACCATACAAACACTTACACAACAGATACCAGTGATATATTCCGGTATTAAATAGCGTTATAATGCATATAGAAAGCACAGAAGCGTAATGCAGGCACACACACACACACACACACTTGTGCAGGATAAAAGGTCACCGTTTGAAGAAGAAAAACACTCGAAGCGCTAAATATCTGCGATGCTGAATGTCAGATACTCGACAGCGGCGTGGAGTGAGTGACTCCTGAAAGAGGTGGTTGACATTAATGAAGGAGACGGAGAGATGTTGAAATCCGACTCCATACAGTACAGCGCGCTTGCTGCCTCTTACACACTTGAGAGGAGGTCTCTTTACACTGAGGGAGAAAACGCAACATTGGATAGAACTTCATTTACCAACTGGATCGTTCAGCTGTACAGCTTTGAGAGTGAAAGAACAGTTTGAGTCTGATTTACAGGTAGATCGGATCTGATGTCAAATTCAGGTGGAATTGGTCAGTGATGGAGAAACTGGTCAAAGTTTTTTAAATGAAATCTATATATCCTGATACGCAGCAAAGATTTTTTTAGTATGATTCTCCAATTATACACCGACCACAGATAAATCTATGACCACCAGACCACTGATCAGGCGTAACATTATGACCACCTGCCTAATATTGTGTTGGTCCGTCTTTTTGAACAGTCTAGACCAATCAACAGCACTCACTTCTTCAGAAATTTGAGCTACAGGAGCTGGTCTGTTGGTTCGCTCCACACTGTTCCTTCTTTGGAGGACTTTTGATAGATACTGACCACTGCAAAAGCGGGAACATCCCACAAGAGCTGCAGTTTTAGAGATGCTCCGCCCCAGTCGTCTAGACGTCACACTTTATAAACAAAGGTGAACCTGAGCATAAGATTCGTACAAGCTTTCTGAACATCTCACTACATATTCAGTCCCCATTTGCTGTTATAAAAACGTCCACTCTTCGGGGAAGATGTTCCAATCGATTTTAGAGGGTGCTTGTGGAGATTTCAGATACAAGGGTGTTAGTAAAGTCAGGTACTGATGTAGGTGAGGTGAGGAGGCCTATGGTGCAGTCAGTGTTCACATTCATCCCCAAAGGTGTCCCATAGGGTTGAGCTCTCACAATCTTCCACTCCAAACCATGTAAACTTCATGGAGCTGGCTTTTGTGCAGAGAAGCTCTTTCAGGCTGGATCAGGTTTGGCTCTCCGAGTTTTTGGGAAGATTTTGGAGGAGAACCACATAGCACAAGCATTTTTTCTTATTCGACCAAAAAGATTTGCAATTTAGCAACCAAGGAATAGAGGAATAAAAAACATGAATCATCAATCGCAATATTACACCTAATAATAAATCAGAACTGTAAAAGAAATAAAGCCATGATGTAATCGTATGGAACGTCTTTGTAAAGGCTTTTCTTTTCCATGTAAGATACCACATGGTCTTGAATCTGCTCAATCAGGTGTACGTTCCCCAGAAATGTTTTTTTTTTTATCATCATGGCTTTTGTGAGATGGAAAATATTTGCCGGACTCACAAAGTTTCTCAGTTAAGGGAAACAGTCCAGTATGTTGTGGAATGCAGTTAAATAGTGTGTGTGTGTGTGTGTGTGTGTGTGTGTGTGTGTGTGTGTGTGTGTGTGTGTGTGTGTGTCGTAGTTATTGATCAGCAGGGTTGAGGGTTTTCCTGCATTCGGGCCAGTTTAAGGCCACACACCTGTGAGAGAGGATCAGCAGAGATTAATCTAGAGTTACTCTCACTCACCAGACCTCAAGCACACACACGCACACGCACGCACGCACGCACGCACGCACGCACGCACGCACGCACGCACGCACGCACGCACGCACGCACGCACACACACACACACACACACACACACACACACACACACACACACAATTCTTTAGCCATCTCCAAATGCCTATTCAAACGACTCACACTTCGATTCTCATCAGCACATTTACACACAGTTACTTTTACTGACTACTCAGACAAGTCTCACACACCAAACATCTCTCTCTCTCACACACACACACACACACACACACACACACACACACACACACACACACACACACACACACACACACACACACACACACCTGTCTGACGAGTGAAAATGATCTTCAGTGCAACAGATCGTCTTTTAAGAGATTACACTAAGATGTGTTTGCATTTCTCCAAACACACCTCCTCTCTGTGCAGTATAAAGGTAATCCTTGGCCGATGAGTCTTACCAAAGAGAGATTACTAAGCGCTTTGTAGACTGCGTGTGTGTGTGTGTGTGTGTGTGTGTGTGTGTGTGTGTGTGTGTGTGCGCTTTTAAACGTGGGCATTAGAACACTCCTCGTGTACATTCGCAGTGTGTGTGTGTGCGAGATGTGGTGGTATTTCTGGAAGCACTCGAGCTGTCACTCTTTCCCCACATGCCCACACACACACCTGGAGGGCCTGTGTGAGTGCCAGTGGAGGTGACGCTGGCGCATTACTGGTGTGGCTGAGCGAGCAGCACTAAGCCCTCTCTTCGAACTGAAGGGAGGTGAAGAAGGGCCAGCCAAAGAACCGAGAATCTAATCGGGCTGCTCGGAGTCTTGCGATGTGAAACCGCGACACACAGTGACGACGTTATCTCTCTGTTTAGCGCAGTACAGTAGCTAACTCGCGTTCGCTCAGTGGTGCATAAGCATTATGATAACAAGTAGAAAAATCAGAGCGGAGATTAAAACAAATGTTTTTTTTTTTGAGGTAGATACTAAATCAAGAATACAAAAGGAATCTGAAAATAATCGATGTTACAGGACTATAATCAGCAGCAGCAAAGTGGAAATTCCAAAGACGATTAATTAGATTTGTTTTGTTCTACATTTTGTTATAATAATAACCTCCGCTCTTCTGGGAAGATGTTCCATCAGAATTTTGAAGATTTGTGCTCATTCAATCATGTTAAGGGTGTTAAAGTCAGTTGAAGGTGAGGAGGCCTGAGGTTTAATCAGCATTCAAATTCACTCCAAAAGGGTTCAGCTCAATAGCAGGAGATCTTCCACTCCAACCCCTGAATAGCAGATCTTCATGAGCTGGCTGTGTGCACAGGGGAAACCTCATGCTGGAACAGGTTTGAGTCTCCCGAGTTCAAGTGAAGGAAAAAGTCAATCCCACCACATCCAAAGACGTCCTGTACAATTGTGTTCCTCCGACAGTTTGAGGAAGAACCACATATGACTGGAAAAGATGTGTCCCAATACTTTTGTCCACATGGTGTATTTTTAGTTAAATTTCAGTTATATTATCCGTGAGTGACACGAAAGCATCTTGTTTTTTGGTGCATCAATGTTGCGCTGTTCTTAAGCGCGTGTTAAGAAAAGAAAAAAGTTTTGGAATCGTACGAGCGAGAATCACAAAGAATGCTCTAAACAGCAAAGCTGAAATTGGGTCGATGCTGAGACACCTCGTTTTCTGACATTCTCAAAGCACAAACGCCCTCACCCCCCCCCCCCCGCCCCACCTCCAAACAGCTCAAACTTCATTTTTATATCTCATCGAATGGAGAGATTCCAGAGATAAGAACTCAAAAGAACCCCTCTTTTCCTCTCGTCTCTCTCTCTCTCTCTCTCTCTCTCTCTCTCTCTCTCTCTCTCTCTCTCTCTCTCTCTCTCTCTCAGAGGCCTCCTCTAAAAGAAGACATATGAGAGAGAGAAGACCTACAGACCTCCTGTCTAAGTCTTATAAGCATCTCAGATTCTCGGCAGAATTGCTGCACTGTCAGAGAGCGACGGATCGAAGGAGGAGGAGAGCGAAGCAGAAGAGTGTAGGGGGTGTCCAGGACTTCGCTCTCCCTTTCTGGGGATTATTCTGATAGAGTTTCACGGATTATGGGGCCATTTTGAGTTTTTTTTCGGGGGTCTTACTGGCCCACTGGTGCTCCTGCACCAAGCCCAAAGACAGAGTGTTACTGTTTAAGTCCCATAACAGAGAAACACACACACACACACACACACACACACACACACACACACACACACACACACACACACACACACACACTATTGGAAGAAAAAACTGAGCAGGTAAAGCAAGATATTCAGCAATGTGTCGTTTATAGAATAAAGTTTTTTTTATTGCATTGTATGCGTAAAAAAAAAACCTTGTATCATGGTAAACAGAACGATATGAAATCTTGGAAGGACATGCCTTTATAAAAATTATAAACTAATACGATTCTAAGTTTGTAAAAATAATGAGTGTGGCGTTATTATTTCTCTCTCTCTTTCTCTATCTCTCAATAAGAAAGCGAGAAGAAAAAGAGAAAACTTGAGAAAAAAAAAGGTGAGATAAAGAAAAATGAGACAGACAGAAAAAGTTATGTAGAAAACATAAAAAGCTGACGGAAGCAGTGCTGCACCTGTTTCTCTCATGGACACACACAGAAAACAGAAAAGACCGAAAAAGAGATAGAGATTTAATAAATAGACAGACAAAGAGAGTAACAGACTCACTGCAAGTTATCGCAAACGCTTGATTGCAGTTGTTGCTAAGGGCGGCCCAACCAGTTATTAGGTTCAGGGGGCAAACACTTTTTCACACAGGGCCATGTAGTTTTGGATTTTGTTTTCCCTCAATAATAAAAACCTTCATTTAAAAACTGCATGCTGTGTTCACTTGTGTTTATCTTTTACTAATATTTAAATTAGTTTGATGATCTGAAACATTAAAGTGTGACAAACATGCAAAAAAATAGAAATCAGGAAGGACGGGGGCAAACACTTTTTCACACCACTGTAGGTAGGTAGGTAGACCCACAGACAGACAGACAGATGGCTCGATAGATAGAAACACACAAAGTCTGTTTCCAAACTCTCTAGCGAGAAAGAGAGGAAAAGAGAAAGAAAGAAAGAAAGAAAGAAAGAAAGAAAGAAAGAAAGAAAGAAAGAAAGAAAGAACATGCAAGAGCAACACTGAAGTTTTTCAAAATCTCTGAAGTTTTGAGATCTTAGTCTCCGCTCTGACAGAACTGTGTGTGTGTGTGTGTGTGTGTGTGTGTGTGTGTGTGTGTGTGTGTGTGTGTGTGTGTGTGTGTGTGTGTGTGTGTGTGATATCATATGCAGATCTAGCAGACTGTGAGGGTCTTTTTTTTCTTTAGATTAACACCCAGAACACATTGGAACTTATGGAGCATGAACGGCTGCAAATCCTTCCATCACGGCAGCGTAGAGACAGACGGGAAAAGAAAGAGAGACGGAAAGAGCAGACGAGTGTGCAGGAGGGGTGAAATCGCACCGGCGGGGACACGCTACACAGAATGGGAAAAAAACGAGATAGATGGGAAAAGGAAGAGAGGTGAAGATGGCATTCTGGTGAATCAGAGCATCCCTCTCTCCATCTCTCTCTCTGTCTGAGAATAACTCGTTTTCTCATCTTTCGTTCTTTTACATTAATCCCTGGTACCATCCTCGTCCTCTTACCAAACCGCAAAGAAAAGACAAAAGACTTCCTGCACATATTAAAGTTCTGACAGACACAAGGTGATTTAGAGAGTGAGTGAAAATCTAAGCTAATGCCAGTTTGTCTACAAACGCACACACACACACAAACACACACGCGCACACACACACACACACACACACACACACACACACACACACACACACACACACACACACACACACACGCTAGTACGATTGTGTTTTTTAAATACGGTGAAAAATACCATATTTTGTTCATTCAAACAAGTTTATACCATCTATACAGACTGATGGTCAGATGGACTGATAGACTAACAGGTATGGTAATGTTCAGGTTTAGGATTAGACTAACAGGTATGGTAATGTTCAGGTATAGTATTAGACTAACAGGTATGGTAATGTTCAGGTTTAGGATTAGATTTAAAGGTACTATGATGGTCAGGTTTAGGATTAGACTAACAGGTATGGTAATGTTCAGGTTTAGGATTAGATTTAAAGGTACTATGATGGTCAGGTTTAGGATTAGACTAACAGGTACTATGATGGTCAGGTTTAGGATTAGACTAACAGGTACTGTGATGGTCAGGTTTAGGATTAGACTAACAGGTATGGTGATGGTCAGGTTTAGGATTAGACTAACAGGTATGGTAATGGTCAGGTTTAGGATTAGACTAACAGGTATGGTGATGGTCGGGTTTAGGATTAGACTAACAGGTATGGTGATGGTCAGGTTTTGGATTAGACTAACTGGTATGGTGATGGTCAGGTTTAGGATTAGACTAACAGGTATGGTGATGGTCGGGTTTAGGATTAGACTAACAGGTACTATGATGGTCAGGTTTAGGATTAGACTAACAGGTATGGTGATGGTCAGGTTTAGGATTAGACTAACAGGTATGGTGATGATCGGGTTTAGGATTAGACTAACAGGTATGGTGATGATCGGGTTTAGGATTAGACTAACAGGTATGGTGATGGTCAGGTTTGGATTAGACTAACAGGTATGGTAATGTTCAGGTTTAGGATTAGACTAACAGGTATGGTGATGGTCAGGTTTAGGATTAGACTAACAGGTACTATGATGGTCAGGTTTAGGATTAGACTAACAGGTACTATGATGGTCAGGTTTAGGATTAGACTAACAGGTATGGTAATGTTCAGGTTTAGGATTAGACTAACAGGTACTATGATGGTCAGGTTTAGGATTAGACCAACAGGTACTATGATGGTCAGGTTTAGGATCAGACTAACATGTGTGGTAATGGTCAGAAGAAGTTTCTTTCCTGTTTGTAATTGTGCGCTTCCCAATATTGAGTGTGGGGCAGAATGTGTGTGTGTGTGTGTGTGTGTGTGTGTGTGTGTGTGTGTGTGTGTGTGTGTGTGTGTGTGTGTGTTTTCCTGCTCACAGGCCTGTGCTGTTGGGTAATTAAATGTGTTTAAGTTTGGGCCAGGCCTCTGTCGCAGATACACACACAGACACACACACAAACACTCGTGTACACACACATTCGCACGAGTGCTGTTCTCTGATAAACCTCGGCCATAATTAAATACAGACCACATTAACGCACAGACACACACGCGCACTGGGGGCCGCAAATAAAACACACACACACGCGCACGTTCCGTGGGAAGCTGCCCGTAGTTAAGCCCTGCCCTGATCACTGGTGCTTGTTCTTATTTGCAAACGTGGGCAGCGTTTCGCCCTTACACCCTACGCCCTCGCTCTCTAACTACCCTCCCACCCCCACCACACAAACCCCCCCCTCCTTAGGCACAGCTCGAGCACGGAGCAGCTTAATTACAGGCAGCAAAGCATTAAGCGAGCAGACTCATCACGCATGCATAAGGAGCATAATGCACACCGGTATTCAAATGCTATATGCAAACGACAGGCGCGGAACAGCAGAACGAAGGGATGGAGAGAAGTAGGGATGACGCAGGCAGTAGAGTGAAGGTAAAGGAAATGAAAAAAGGTAGAATAAGAGGGGAAGGACTGATGGGACTGCAGATGGAGAGAAGGAAATAAGAATAGCGCCACATAAGGGACACGTTTTTGGATGGTGAGAAATTCTAGAAGATTCATTACCTTTGGTGAAGAAGAGATCAGCTCTCTCAGTGCTGGTGCAGGGCAGGTGATGGGCACCTTGTCAGGTACAGCTGGTTTGGGGTCACTGGGCACTGCAGGGCTGGCAGGGGTCACTGTGGGGGCGGCTGGGGGAAGGGGGGCGCGCCGCTTGATGTTCATCGATGCAGCCGGGCTTTCTGTAGCAGACTCATATGTACTGCCTGATTTGCCCTCGTAGAAGGGGTTCGATCTTAAAATAAGCCAAAGAGAGGGTTAATGAACTAAAGAACATGGTATACAAAGCACAAATAGGTGTTAAGTACCAAATAATTCTGAAGAAACTCCAATATCTCTACATATACAGTACAATCCATGATCCAAGCTCTACTCGAGTTCAAATCCCAGCCACTCCAAGCTGCCACTCCTGGGCCCCTGAGCAAGGTCCTTAACCCCATTGCTGCTCAGTTGTATGAATTAAAAGTAAATTAAAATCATCATGTTCATCATGTTCTTCAAACCCAAACTAGTTTAGGGATTTTAGGGGTATTTGGAGCTTAGATCTACCTACAATTACACTTCAGTCACACTGGAATACACCCCAATGACTTTATAGGCTGATAGTGTTGGGAAACTGCATATTTACTGCATTGAAAGCATTGAATTATAGCAGGAAACTTGAATGGGCATAAACTAATTAAGTAAAAAAAAATAATAATTATATTTTCTTCATAATACACTTACACATTAATTTATATATATATATATATATATATATATATATATATATATATATATATATATATATATATATATATATATATGTGTGTGTGTGTGTGTGTGTGTGTATATGTACCTATATGTGTACCTATATATATATATATATATATATATATATATATATACATAAGGGATGTGCATCTCTATACTTAAGGCCAATGCGATTCACATCTCGATGCGTAGCCAACGATTTGATTTAACACAATGCGATTCCACGCAATGGAAAAATATATGATGCCATGCAATTCAGTATGTTACAGATCACTTTTATTTCTTTGGTTCAGACAGACAGCAACTCATCAGTTTAACTAAGTGTCTTCTAAAGCACGGTCCCTTCACAAGCAGACCTTTGCAGTGTTGCTTCTTCTTTAGGCTTCTCCCATTAGGGGTCTCCACAGTAAAAGATGGCATTCTGGTAAATCAGAGCATCCCTCTCTCCATCTCTCTCTCTGTCTGAGAATAACTCGTTTTCTCATCTTTCGTTCTTTTACATTAATCCCTGGTACCATCCTCGTCCTCTTACCAAACCGCAAAGAAAAGACAAAAGACTTCCTGCACATATTAAAGTTCTGACAGACACAAGGTGATTTAGAGAGTGAGTGAAAATCTAAGCTAATGCCAGTTTGTCTACAAACAGGCACACACACACACACAAACACACACACGCGCACACACACACACACACACACACACACACACACACACACACACACACACACACACACACGCTAGTACGATTGTGTTTTTTTAAATACGGTGAAAAATACCATATTTTGTTCATTCAAACAAGTTTATACCATCTATACAGACTGATGGTCAGACGGACTGATAGACTAACAGGTATGGTAATGGTCAGGTTTAGGATTAGACTACAGGTATGGTAATGTTCAGGTTTAGGATTAGACTACAGGTAATGGTCAGGTTTTGGATTAGACTAACAGGTATGGTAATGTTCAGGTTTAGGATTAGACTTAAAGGTACTATGATGGTCAGGTTTAGGATTAGACTAACAGGTATGGTGATGGTCAGGTTTAGAATTAGACTAACAGGTATGGTGATGGTCAGGTTTAGGATTAGACTAACAGGTACTATGATGGTCAGGTTTAAGATTAGACTAACAGGTATGGTGATGGTCAGGTTTAGGATTAGACTAACAGGTATGGTGATGATCGGGTTTAGGATTAGACTAACAGGTATGGTGATTGTCAAGTTTGGATTAGACTAACAGGTATGGTAATGTTCAGGTTTAGGATTAGACTAACAGGTATGGTGATGGTCAGGTTTAGGACAGGTACTCATCAGTTTAACTAAGTGTCTTCTAAAGCGCGGTCCCTTCACAAGCAGACCTTTGCAGTGCTGCTTCTTCTTTAGGCTTCTCCCATTAGGGGTCTCCACAGTGGATCATCCGTCTCTATACTACTCTGTCCTCTACATCCGTCTTTCAAATTCTCTAACACACTCTCCATTACTTTGCACTGTTGACCCAAGAAACCTAAACCCCTCCACCTTCTCCACCCCTTCTCCCTGCAACCGCACCACTCCATTGCCCTCCCTCTCATTCACACACATGTACTCTGTCTTACTCCTACTGACTTTCATTCCCCTTCTCTCCAGTGCGTACCTCCACCTCTACAGGCTCTTCTCCACCTGCTCACTACTCTCACCACAAATAACAATATCATCCGCAAACATCATAGTCTACGGAGACTCCTGTCTGACCTCGTCCTTCTACCTGTCTATCACCACTGCAAACAGGAAAGGGCTCAGAGCCGATCCTTGATGCAGTCAAATATTTATTCTTTTTTTTTTTTATTCTTATGACTTCCTTATACAATACCACAACTCCTCTCTCAGCATGACGTTCTTTCCTGTTGTTTCTGCAGGAAGATGCAGCTCTTCCTCTGCCATGTTAATCGTTGACTCTCAGGACACGCCTCAGTCTTCATAGTGTTGTAATGTGTCATTCACGTAGCAGCAGCGGTGCTGAGAGAACGTGCTCGAGAAACGGTTCAGCGAGGAGAAATCAATCTACATCAAATATTGATCACAAATTATTGATCCCTTTCTAAATAATTAAAGAATAGCACATCTACTAATAATCATATTAAAAGTAAATAGTTTTTTACCAAAGCAAATATGTGCATCACATCGTTAACTTTTATGCCGATGCACAGATGCGAATAGGTGAATATTACCTTCCCTTATATTTATGTATGTATATAAAGTATTAATAATTTAGTCACAACTCTGATAAATGAACAATAAACAAACAGACTTCATAAGTGTTTTTATTTAGATTCACTGTTCAATTTTGAGGTACTGTGTGTTTCAGCAGAACGGTATTAGCCAATAAAACGCTCCGCTGAGTTCCAGAGCAACCAAGTGTTCCGGGGGTCACACCTTGTGAACTCTGACCTCTGACACCGGTGATGCACTCACTGACAAGCAGACATGCGCGGCATCAATACGCTGCGCTGTGCAAGAAGTCGTCACTCAGCGTGCACGAAAACACAATGGGAAAAAAAGCTATTCGGCTGAAAGACGAGGTTAGAGACACATCTCGGGTTGAGAAGGAGAGGGAGAGAGAGAGAGAGAGAGAGAGAGAGAAAGAGAAAACACCGGCGTGGATGTATTCCGTGTCTCTATTTAAACGTGTGTGAAGTGTCACGAGAGTAAAAGAGGTCATAAGAGTGTGTTAAAATTCTTTTTCTACCTCTCTTTACTTTGCCCCCCTCAGGGTTGTTAGTTTTTTACTTTTCTGCCATCTGTTTTATTTCATTTTGATTTCTTTAAAATATTAATTCTTTTTTTTTTATCTTAAACCATTACTTTGATCTTTTGATGTGAACACGTGCAAACAAACAATTTCCTTTGGGATCAATAAAGTATTCTGATTCTGATTATCAAGGGTTATAATTGTATGTTAGGCAAACATACTGTGTTAGAATGGTATAAGAGAGGCTAAAAGCAAAAGAGAAAGAAAGAGAGAGAGACAAAGAGAGAAAGAGAGAGAGAGTGAAGCTGAGGAGAAAGGATATAGATGTACAGACAAGGAGAAAGAATGCCATAAACAACAGCTGCCTTGTTCTGCTGAAAGCTCCTGCTTACCACTCTCTCTCTCTGTCTCTCTCTCTCTCACACACACACACACACACACACACACACACACACACACACACACACACACACACACACACACACACACACACACACACACACACACACCCTTTACATACACAGGTAGTTCCAGAGTTGCGATGTTTCAACTTAAGATTTTTCAAATCAAATCAAATCAAATTCAGATTTTCTATCTTACGATGACGAAACAACAAAATTGTAAAAACAGTTACATTTTCAGGCTCAATTTAAATTTTCGTACGGTACTTTGGGACGCTGACAGGAAGTTCAGTTGTCTTGGTGTTGGAGCGCGTATTTTTTCCCGGTGTTTTTGGTTTTTTTAAAGCCCAAGCCGACTCCGCCCTCCACACGCAAACCGGAGCTCGACCACTGCCACATACAAATATACTGTAAAGTTTATACATCATGGTACTGTAAATTGCTGTTTTGCTAAATTATGTACCAATAATTGAACAAATGACAGTACACCCATAGCCAGTAGCCCATACTGGTCATTCTTTAAGACCTCTGCATAGGCCAGGCCATGACTCGATGATATTTAAAATTAACTATGGGAGTCATTGTAATGCATCTCTATCGTAAGTCGGGGAACTACCTGTCTACACACACACACTCATTTTCACCATCTCCTTCCTTCTCTTTCTCACACACACATTTTACATATTTATATTAAAACTAGGGGTGGAATTTTAGGATTAGGCTCTGAAACCCTGACCTGGATAAAGCAGGAGGAATAGATCAAGGGAACAAAGAAAGGAAGGAACAAACAGAGGCAAAGAAATGTAAGGGAACTGAAAGAAGGAGTCCTGAAGGGAACGCAAAGAATTTTAATAAAAATGTAAAGGAACGGAAAAGACAATCGAACTGAGGGGGGGGGAAAAAACAAAGGAAAGAAAACTAGGGGGAAGTTGAAGGGGAAAGGAATAACAGGGGAACGAATCCGTAGAAAACGGCAGGGAGTTTATAGGAAATGAAAGGAAATGAATTGGATTAAATGAAAAAAAATGGAATTGAAATTATAGGTGTATTTTTAAAGCAATTGAACTAAAGAGAAGGGAATTAATTAATATTAGGGAATTAATAGGAAGGAAACTAAAGGACACTGAAGGGAAATCATCAGAGCAGGTCATGTACCAACAGAGTGCTAAACAAATGCAACACTAATGGGTCCAAAAAGACACTGGACCACACTGAAAGGGTCCTGGGGTGTAAACTGTACTCTCTCTTTCTCATACTACATTACCACCATCATCTCACACTCACTCATCCAGCTCCTCCACCTCCCCCGTCTTGATGCTGTCTGCGTACAGGTATTTGCTCATGTCTACGGGATGTGGGATCTTCCTTGTGCTTCCTTTCGGAGGAAAGTTCTCAGGCTCAGGTTCATCAAAAGGGTTCTTGTACTCAGGTCGTTCTGGATCCGATTCGTGATCCGGCTCCGGGTCCGGCTCATCGAACGGGTTCAGAGGATTTGTGGAGTCCTCGTCTTTAAAGGTGGATTCCAGAGGGGGTGCCGTGGCTGATTCTGGATAAAAGACACAGGTGTTAATATGTGTGTGTGTGTGTGTGTGTGCTCGTTTAAAAGCAGTTACTACATCATGATCATGTCCCGTCTGCTCATTTCGAAGAAACGGTTTCAGTCTTTTAAAAAAAAAAAAAAAAAGGCCAAAGGTGGTGATGGAATGGCCCGTGCACCAGAGAATATTGAGGTGGTTCGAGCTGCTATCGTTAGAAGTAGGAGTCGACTGAGAGTGGATTTTACCGATACCGATATCTAGGTTGGATCGTACTTGCCGATAACCGATTAATCAACCGAACTATCAAACTAGCATAACACTCCAAGTAAAATATTACTGAACTAAATAAAAAAAGTACTGAATCATGAATATGTGCTTAATAAAATAAATGTGAATATATTAATTAATAAATATAATGTAATGACAGCGGACCGGAAAAACTATCCGGTTGAATTTTTTTTCCAGATAGCCGATAGTTTCAGGCATAACATTATGACATCCGGTCCAACAGATGAGCTCCTGTAGCTCAAACTGCTGAAGAAGTTCATGCGTTGATGCTCGATGGGTCACAACTGTTTTAGCATCAAAAAGGGAACAACACAATATTATGCAGATGGTCATAATGTTATGGCTGTTCGGTGTATTGTCCGTCTGAATCGTTCAGCTAATAATCAGATAATGATCATCAAATCCATTTAATATAGAAATCCCTTCGGGTGAACATTCTTCTTTTATTCTGCCATGACTTGCTCTACAGGATGAGGTGGGGGAGGGTTAAAGCTTATCCCTTACCCTCTTCATCAGGATCACCAAATGGATTGAGGTCCACTGGGTCATCAGCCTCCTCGAAGGGGTTGGACCTGGTGAGGTTTTGCTCGTGCTCGTCTTCATCCAGGAAGTTCAGCTTACTGATTAACTCTGGGCAAAGCAAACAGGTGTGAGGAGAACACGAGACAACACACATCGACACGTACACATATATAAAATATTGATCATTGTGAATTGCAATGAAGAAAAAAAAGCGAATGCCACATCAGTGTCATAAAGCAATGTATATACATATATATAAAAAGAAACAACAAATAAATAAACAGCGTTTTCGGAGTGAACCACTCGTCTGAATCGACAAACACGAAGCGACAAAACACAGCAATGGTGGTCTTGTTTTTGTATTTTTATGCAATAAACCAGGAACTGAGCCAAAGCATGCAAAGTTCTAAATTGGTCTAAGCAGTAATACATTAATAAACAGTTATATTCCAATTAAGGAGAGGCTCAAAGAGGAAAGTTGCCTCAACGGGCCAATGAGAGACGTCTGGTTCACTGCAAACCACAGAAAAATCAAACACAAAGATCAAACACAAAATACGGCAACCAAAAAAATATATAAAAAATGACTGCGTTTAAAGGAAATGGAACTGAACCCAAAAATCACTTCACATGTTTTTGAATGGAGTCGGACACAATACAGGACAAGCAGCACCACAATGCAAAAAAAGGGGACAGAGAGACTCAGAGAGAGAGAGAGAGAGTGTGAGAGAGAGAGTGTGAGAGAGAGAGTGTGTGAGAGAGAGTGTGTGTAGAGAGAGAGAGAGAGAGAGAGAGAGAGAGAGAGAGCGAGCGCGAGAGAGAGTGTGTGTGTGTGTGTGAGAGAGAGAGAGTGTGTGTGTGTGTGTGTGTGAGAGAGAGTGGGAGGGCGAGAGAGAGGGTGTGGGGGTGTGTGTGAGTGTGGGAGAGAGAGTGAGAGGGC